>JARHVA010002810.1:542500-1142500 GCA_037957365.1 Torreya grandis | reverse complement strand
TATATATTTATCTAATAAACACCAAGAGATGTAAATTTTGGGGTACTTGTCTAGGATTCATTACATACCACACTCATTAACAACTTCATGACTATCTCAATAAACTTCCTACTAACTGGTGATAGATGGCTTCGATCTAGTTGCACCACGACTTTGGGCTCAAAAAAAACTTTCTGGGAAAAAAAACAAATTCCAAACTCCATTTCATGCCAAGATATCACAATTTTTCAATTGCCTTCTCCTAACAAGAAGAAAAACTCTCATATGATAGTCAAATGGACTTGAAATTTAAGGTCAATCATTTTTATCGACATCTCACACTATTATGTTCTCTCACCCCCTCCAACTGCTATTGTAGGTTATGCCTATTAGCATAATCATATTACAAAGCCATGCAGGCTAAAGAACTGTCATGGAAGTTGGAACAATTGTTCTTCTGTGATTTAACTATAACACTTCACCTTCCAACAGTTGAGTTGAAAGGCATAAAATTGTGACAATCAAAATTTGGCTCGACCTCTTTAGAAGTAAAGGAAGCAATGTTGTTTTCCAACAGTGCAAAGCAAGGAACTTCAAAAAACAAAGAGATTTATTATAGTGTGAAGCAAGAAGTTCACAATGAAGAGATAAGCTTCACAAAAAGGTAATGTAACGTGAAGGGATTTGCAATGAATAAAAAAGCTTCGCAATAAAGGACTTGTGAAACAAGAGCTTCACAATACACAATTTATGATCTGCAACATGGGCCACAAGATGGCGACGCAAAGGGCAACTCGATAACTTAGTAAATCATTGACTTATAGAATAAGCAATAGTAAAAAGAAACAACAGTAAATGATTACACATTCAAATGCATGAGACTAACAAAATATTGCTCCTATTCATTGAGAAAGAATAGGATATGGTAGATTTGTGTGCAATGTATAGCAAGTCTAAGAAATGAGGATTCTCATGATCAAATAAGAGGAAACAATCCTAGTTGATTTGCTTAAAATAGACTATGAACAGATGACCATTTCATGCCTTGTTTCCCTTAAGGTTGAATAAATTACTATATACCATTATAAAAAAAAATTACAAAAGAGGATGGTTACAAAATAGTTCAACTTTTGTAATGGGTGACAGTTCACCTCCCTATAGGTGTGACAATTTGACTCCTAAATGATCCTTATGCAGACAGGTGAGTTAGCATGGATTTGACTCCCAAATGTGTGATATGCTAACAGGTGAGCTAGCTATAAACACCTAAATTTGGTCTTTGGCAATTCGACAACATCAACTTTAACATACTTTAAAATGCTTGTACATTCTAGGCATAAATCAAATAAGATTTATTGAGCTTACGGATAGGACGAGCAAATAAACTAATAACAATACAAAATCTTCTAATATTATTCTATGACTAACATAGACTAACAATAACCTAAATACTGTGTGGCTTGTTTTATAGAATAAACACCACATTTACATAACAAACATAACATCCCCCCCCTTAATTCATTATATTTTGGAGAGTATACGAGAGAGAACTTTTGAATGCCTCAAACTTATCACATGCAAGTGACTTCGTGAAGACATCTGCACATTGATCTTGAGTGGGGCAATATTGGAGCTGAATATTGTGTTGTTGAACATGTTCGCATATGAAATGGACTTGAACTTCAATGTGCTT
The DNA here is from genome assembly GCA_037957365.1 of Torreya grandis. Taxonomy (NCBI): domain Eukaryota; kingdom Viridiplantae; phylum Streptophyta; class Pinopsida; order Cupressales; family Taxaceae; genus Torreya; species Torreya grandis. The sequence goes on along the minus strand of JARHVA010002810.1, from coordinate 1,140,828 downwards.
AGTGAGTTCATGAAACACTGAATTGCGAACAAGTTTACGAACACCTTGATTATCGTAGTTTAGAATTGTTGGTTGAGTCTGTGGAACTCCCAATCTTGATAGTATACGACGTAGCCATATCGCCTCGCAGACAGCTCCTACAACACAATAGTCTGCCTCAGCATAAGAATGAGAAACAAAGTTTTGCTTCTTGTTCCCCCATGAGATCGAACCAGATCCCAAAAAAAATACAAACTTAAAAATGGATTTTTTGTCATCAATTGAACTTGCATGATCTGCATTTATGTATCCTATCAAAAAGAACTTATCATTATTCTTGTAAGCTAGACCATAATCCATTATTCCTCAAATATATCGCAATACCCACTTAGTTGCTTTTCAGTGGCTTACTTTTGGCTCCTACATGAACCGAGAAAAATAACTGACAGCATAGTTGATATCTGGCCTAGTGTATGTGAGGTAGATGAGACTCCCAATCAACTGGCGATGAAGAGTGGCATCTACTAGCGGTGATGAATCTGAGCAAGACAAGTGAAGTCTTGTCTCCATAGGTGTAGCCAATGGTTTGCAATCCATTGTCTGAAACCTCTCAAGCAATGTCTTGGTATACTTCATTTGAGACACGAATATTTGGTGCTCTTTTTGCCATACTTCCAATCCAAGGCAGTAGTGCAGTAGCCCAAGATCTATCATGTCAAACGATCAGTTGAGATCTTTCTTTGTTGCATCAATCATCTTCACTGAGCTCTCAGTGATGACTAGATCGTCGACATGAACAACAATAACAATCTCCCCCCCTTGCTTTTTGAAGTAGAGATTGAGATTATATAGATTCCTCTAAAATCCATGCTTCACGAAATGCTCGTCAATTTTTATATACCAGGCTCTAGGAGCATGTTTGAGACCATACAAAGATTTTATGAGTTTGCACACCTTCTGCTCTTGCCCTGGTGTGACATAACCTTCTGGTTAAGTCATGTAAACCTCTTCCTGTAGATCTCCATTAAAGAATGCACTTTTAACCTCCATCTAATGAACATTCCATCCAAACTGTGCAACCATTGCAAAGATCATTAAGATTATCTTTATCTTAGTTGTAGGAGCAAAAGTCTCATCATAGTCTACACCTTTCTAAGCATAGCCCTTTGCTACGAGTCTTGTCTTGTGCTTATCTATACTAACATCTGCTTTGTATTTGGTCTTAAAGACCCATTTGCATCCGATAGGTTTCTTCCCTGGTGGAAGATCAACAAGTTGCCATGTGTCATTCTTCATGAGAGATTGATATTCTACATCCATGGCATTTTTCTAAAGTTTGGACTCCAGGGCTTCACAGACTGTGGAGGGCTCAAATGTTTCTACAACTATGCTCGCTAAAGCCAAATTTACCTCTACACAAGCCATACTGCAAGTCCTCAGTCTTGAAGATGAAGTGTTTGGAGGTCCATCCAGTTTTGCATCTTGAATTGTACTTGAATACCATTTAGGCATATGTTGAGTAGTAACTAGTGGTGTTGGTGCTTTTGATTGACCATCACCACTATTTTTATGTATAAAGTTTACACGTTGATGCTTGTATCAGTTGTCTGTGTGGAAGATGAATTGATTTCACCTTTATCATCAAACACTACATCCCTGCTGATAAGTATCTTCATAGTCTCTGGATCAATGAGCCGATATGTTTTCAACTTGTTATTGTATCCCACAAAAATGCATTCCTAGGTTTTCTTATCCAATTTCTTCCTTTTCTTTTTTGTGACATGCATGTATGCCTTACAACAAAGACTCAAAGATGAGAGACTTTTGGCTTCTTCCCAGTCCATGCTTCATGTGGTGGCTCACCTGTTTAGCAAATATACGACTGTGAGACAAACTTCTACCCAATATGAACAAGGCAATTGTGCATGCTCAACCATGTTTCGAAACATCTCTACAATGACATGATTACGCCAATCTGTAACACCATCATGTTGTGGGGTATAAGGAGCAGTGTATTGACGACGTATTCCATGCTTTGCAAGGTATGCAGTGCACTTTTTACTGGTGTATTCCCCCCCACAATCTGAGTGGAGGGCTTTGATTTTGCAACTAGTTTCATTTTCAAAAGAGGCCTTGAATTCTTTGAAGGCTTGGAATGTCTGATCTTTAGTTTTCAACAAGGAAACCCACATCTTGCAAGAATGACCATCAACAAAGAGTTGGAAATACTCGTATCCTTTTTGGCTAGGAGTCATAGGTCCCACCTGATCGATGTGCACCAAATCCAATGGCTAAGGAGACCAATATTCACTTTTGCCAAAAGGAGTTCTTCGTTGTTTACCAGCTAAGCAACTAGAACAAATATCAGAAGATTGTTTGAGTGTGGGAAGCCCTTTGACCATGTTGTGTTTGCTTAATGCAAGCAAATACCCATAACTCAAATGACCATATATTTTGTGCGATAGCCGAGATTTGTCTATACCCTTCACAACAAGTGCATGAAGGTCATTGTGTACAAGATCAAGCTGAAACATCTTGCCTATATTCGAAGCTCGTGCATTAGTTCTAGAGCCTCGAGACTTGTTCTTGATAAGGTCAAACTTCTGACCATGGTTGTGATCAAACTCAACTTTGTAGATTGTGATCGAGAAGTTGATTTACAGACAAGTTCTTAGTGAGTCCTAGGACATACAAGACATATGTGATCTTGGTAGTGCAGTTACCAAGTTGTAAAGAAACATCGCTTCGACGATGAACAGTGTATGATGAGTCATCGCCAAGAGAAACATTACTTCGAGATCCTAATTGATGTAAAGTGGAAAACCATTATTTTTGTCCTATCATGTGCCTCGTGGCACTTGAATCAACATACCAAATAGAATTTGAAGAACAAGGTTCCTCATGTGTCTGTGTAATAAAGACGTGATCGTCTTCTGAAGAATGATCATCCTCAACAACATTCCCATGTTGTTTCTTCTTCCAATGCTTTTTGGAATGGGGTTATGGCTTTGGTGACTGAGGTGGATTTTGTGAAGTGGGCTTCTTACTAGATGAGCCTTGTGTGAATCCATTATACCAACAATGTTTTAGGTCATGCCATGTCTTTCCACAAATAAGACAAACCTTTTGTGAACAAGATTTGTGTCACTATTGGTAGTGTTGATTGTTCTGCTTAGGATTCTGTTTAGAAGCCTTCACGAGCTTCTTCTCTTTCTGAGATGAGGCAAGTACATGCTCTTCATCAAGGTCCTCTGCATTTTGCATGGCTTCTTGTTGCAACATGTTAACGAACGAGACAAAGGTTGGTTCTGACCCGTGACATTCAACGTGGTCACAAAAATTCTATATGCAGGGGGCAGAGCTCTTAGGACAATAGGAACCAAAGAGTCATCTTTCACTGGTTCACCCAATGCTTCAAGCGAAGCCCGCAAGGTTGCAACTCTACGAAGAAAAGCCTCCACTTTTTTCTCAAATTTCAACGTTAGACTATGGAGTTGGCTTCGCAGATGAAGAATCTAGTTTTACTTCTTTGCCTCAAATACTGTTTGAAGCTTATCCCAAGCATCCTGAGCTGTAATGGCATTAGAGATATGAGTTTCTACCTCATTTGAGACTCCGAACATGATTATGAGTTTAACTGTCTAATTGATTTTATCATATTTTTGTTGTTAATCAATGTCAATAGCATGTCGGGTCCATGTGCCATCAACAATTGTCCATATGTCCTCAAATTCCAAGTGTGTTTTAATCTTTGTTTTACATGTTGCATAGTTGTCACCTCGAAGAAGTTGGTTGTCTGACAGAACAAAACGCAGTCCATTTCCAGCCATGTGTCCATTTCCAACCATGTGTACAAATTTGATCAAATTGTATAAGGGTGATGGACCAGTGCCTTATAACTCCAAAAGATTCCCCTTTTTATATATTGTCAAACCGATATACCAAACCTCTTTATATGTGCACCTTACTATATATCCATCAGTACTGGAAGAGCTCATCCTTTCAATATACTCGTTGGTACGTGAAAGATACTTTAACGCATGTGAGAGTAGAATGGTATTGGGTACCTAGACAATACGTGAAATAGATTCAATCTGTCACTAACACCTACTCAAAAAGAATTCCGCATGCATGGACGTAACTTCCCTATATACTTGAAAAATCCAACTATCAAGATTTATGTCCATTGACAATAACCAATGGGTAACGAAGGGATGGTTTATGAATATTTTTGAACCTTATTACTCCCCGACAATTTAAAAGATCGCTACCCAGACATCGTTGTTGCAACTATGTTAGGATATAAATGAAGTAGTTCAAAGCATGACGGCATTACTCGTAAACATGAACCAAAGGCATTGTTAAAACCGAACATTGCAAATGAGATTTTTACAATCTCGTTGATTTCATATTGATTTGATTTGCAGGAAATAAAGAACTTTTACAAATATTTTCAATTTAAAATTTGCAATTACATAAAACGAAAATAAAATTCTGTAAAAAAAAACAATTAATATTATCCCTTAAATTTTGTCCTTTTCTCGTTTTGTCTTTTAGCAAAAGTACAAAAATTATATAAAAAAGAGTTTTTGGTGATTTGAACTCTAGACCTCTTATGGCTAGATTTTAGCAAAAAAGAAATTTACCAATCCTCCTATGTATCATTTCAAGTTTATAAATGACAAAACTCAAATATAAACTATAAAATCACCCCTCCACCGTGAATAGCTTAGTTGGCAAGAGAAAACTAAGTCAAATTGCTCCTTTTGCTCCACGTTGAAAGTCTTGAATATATGCCAACTTGCAAATGCCAAAACAACTGTACAACACTATTCCCAAGTGCACGTCAACCTTGCAGGTGGAAGAGCACACAACATAGAATCACGCTCAGCAATCAATACTTAAATTGCAAGTCCGTATGCTCTTCCATGGAGAAAAACCGAACTGCTACTCCAAATGACTCCTTCAACTTAGAGCATCCCAATTTTCTGTATGGCAACATGCACAGGTGTACGACAAGATATGGAATGATGTAGCATTGAGTATAGGTCCATCTGCAAAAAACATAACTGAAAAATTCGATCTATGCCTCTCACAATGGAGAAAAAACAATCCATTGGTACAAATAGACAAAAAATAGCTTGCAAGCTTCCACAAATCAAGGTACGGCCTGCTGCAAATTTCTACGACCTATTTGCAGAATGTGCACAGAGGAATGACAAAAGTCTCCAAGAAAAATTAGAATCTGAAGATACATGTACGATCAAATATAGGCAAAAATTGTACGGCTGCAATTTAAAAGAGAGAAACAAGACCAAATTGCTTGCAAAGGCTTCAAAAGGTTGTACATCCAAGTCCTAAATGGAGCAAATGAATTTTAGAAGGTGAAGTACGAAGCAAATAATGCCTACTACAAAAATCACCTGTCTATGGAGTGTGTACGACCTGCAGTGAAAGGAAACCGCATGACAAGCTTGAATTACTTGACTTCTAAGTTACCAATCACACCACAATCTATGCAAGTGCAATCTAACTTGCACAAAAAAAATTAACAATCTCGCTTTATAAATGCTCTGCTCTGATATCAAATCTGAACATAAATCAAATAAGATTTATTGAGCTTACGGATCAAGAATTACAGAGACGTATTTATAACTCTAAATATGCTCATAATAGTCCTACTAAATAGCACAAACAAATAAATTAATAACAATATGAAATCTTCTAATATTATTCTATAACTAACATAGACTAACAATAACCTAAATACTACATGGTTTGCTTTATAGAATAACAACCACATTTACATATCAAACTTATGAATTAATTTATTCTACATACTTTGCATATATAGTCAACTCTTGAAGACATTTTTCCTCTATCCATCTACCCATTACTGTCTTAGACATTTTTCTTGCAAGTTTCACATGGTACAAATGATACATTTCTGCTATATTTGTCAACACAAGCACGGTTATCACAGGTACCAAATTTACTTATTTTATCCTCTTAATTTAGCATTTGCAATACTAGATTAAAAAAAGGCATTTGTAGACACCTAAAATTGGTCTTTAGCACTTTGGCAACATCAACTTTGTCATACTTTCACATGCTTAGGCATTGTACATATAATCGACTCTTGAGGACATTTTCCGCATATAATAGACTCTTGAGGACATTTTCCCTCTATCCATCTACCCATCTATTGTCTTGGCCCACTCTATTTGCCAGACACATTTATTCACAATCAATTGAGTCTACAAAAACCCTTCAAAATACGAGACAAACAATCTATATTTCAAATCCCTATTTTCCACTTCCAAGACCATACCAATAAACCCGAATAGTGTTGGTTAACGCAGATGTCTCCCTTTACCGGTAGTGTTTAGGGACCCTCAATAGCTATTTTCAAATTGGTAAGTCTCAATTAGACCGGCCTAGACACGTTCACGGGTCAATGATAGCATGAATCAACAAAGAGTTATCTAAAAATACAAATCACCCCTAAGATCACTATTCACTTGGCAAGTCCAAGCAACATTGAGAAGTCATCTAGCACTCTCTTAGAATACTATCAATATTCCACCAACCAAACAAATTACAACTAAGTATAGGAGTGAATAAATGCAATATTCCACCAACCAAACAATGCGAACGCTGAACCTTGACCCATCTAGGTAGGTCACCACCTCTCAAGAGGCCCCTTGATGTTGTACTCACCCCCAAATCGCTGCCCTACTATTGCGCCAACCTCCAAAGGCTTCCCAAACTGCTACGCCAACATCCAAATGGATTTCCTAGGTTGACGTCAACCCTCAAAGGGTGACATAAGCTTGAAAAAAAACCCACTAAGCAGGTCAGCCACCTCCAGCTACCTCTTACCTAGTGCATCCACCTCGGATGATGCCCTGATCATTGCACCACTCACAAATCATATCCATGTGCCTTGTCCCAACGATCTTTTGTTCAAATGTGACTCCGAGATGAAGCCACCAACTAAATACTACGGGTTTTTGTCCCCAATATCAGATTACCGAAGAGGGTTTTTGTCATCAATAGCTAATGTAGAAGCAAACTGTTCAACTTATAAAAATGTCAAATGATCTCCTCCTTTTATACCTTCTCCCACACAACTCCAAACTTCCTTTATTTTAATAATAAAACATAAGTTGTCGACATTACTTTTTTGCCACTTAGTCATGCTATTGAAAATTCAAATATTCAAAAAGTGATTCTCCTTAATATTTCTAATTAAGGACTAACTTGCTCAAATTTAAAAAGTCCATGTTTTTAGGAGTCAAATTACAAATACGTTGCTGACATAAAATCACTTTTTGGCAACTTGAAGAAAACACCATGTTCCCCTTTTTCCTTCCTTCCCTCAGCTTATGGGAAGCCAAAAGAATAGGCTAAGGGTCTTCATTACTCTCTAAACCCGAGAAGGGGACATGACAGACCTCTTGAATCTTTTGCTCAAGAGCATCATACATGTTGGAATGCACCAAAGTCGTCATACTATAATGACTATAACATTTGAGTCACATTGTTGTCAAATGGTACAACCTTTGCCAACAATTATCATGGGGTCTACTCCATCCATCACACTCATCTATATGCTCTCCCTCGATGAAGCCTTCTACCCACGGCATGAGAACACTTTTCATACATTTCCTTAAGGCCAAAGGCTGTCCCAAGTGCTCACCATTGTATTTATGTTGCACCCATCTGCTCTTCTCATATGATGAAAGATCCCAAACACTTGCTTCATGACTATAGCCTTGAGCTCCAGTGGGTCCCATAATGTTACTATGGGCTGTTCCCTCCAATTCATGACACAAAACAGCTTGCATGTAGGCTGTAAACAAGTCATAACAGACACAAACCCCCCTAAACCTTATCCCAATCAGCATTAAGATGGTTGGGCTGATTGTCCCTAATAGCAGACATCTTCTACTAACAGCACCATGCAAGAAAACTCTCTCAAAATACACAAATCCACAGTTGTTCATGACTGAAATCACCAAAACCAGCAATATGAAAATGGTGTCACAGTTGAAAAAATGACAAATTCATGATCATAGACTAAAAATTACTCTTTCCCATGACTAGAAACCCCTAATAATCTATTTGTATAATTACAAATGAAGTAGCGGCTGATAATGGTGATGACAGCAGCATCAACGCTGAGAATCAAACTCGTAGCTGTCCCAAGTGTGTTCCTTCTAACATTTGTTGATAGGATATTATTACCACTTTCTTCATATCATGTTGATGATCCTTTGCACAAATATCTAAATTTGAAGTTACTCCATGATTACATTGCGCTACTCTGATTTTCATGTGGACTTCTACTTGAGGTCTTCTTGTGATGCCCGTAACTTCCTCTATAAGAAGTATGTATCCAACACCATTCCTCAACTTTTGATGGTACTCTTCACTCAATGGCAATCTTGGAGGTGCAAAATCAAACACCATGCAAAGCTGACCCAAAGTAGACCAAACATCATCATGAGAAGATATCTCACTTGAGCTCATGTCATAATAGTCATTGCACACCATGTGTCTACCCCAAGTACTGACAAGTTTTTGTGCCTTATCAAATAAATATATACAATGCATGCCCACAACTAAGCTTACCTCTTCTATATTGTGATTACCATGATTACTTTGAACTCCACGAATTCCTTCCATGCTGCCCAAAGCATGATTGAAGTGTTGCATTCCTTTACCAAAAATCAAAATGGTGGTGGCTGGAAAACATCTTGTAACAGCGGTATATTCCCCATTCCTCCAAGAATGGCAATCTTGAATGTAGTTTGAGACCAACCCAACCATGGTCTGCTGATTCATATCATCTTGATTATCAAAATTACATCTATTTTGCTGACCACCCTTCCTCATCAAGCATTTTACGAGTACTATCTTCATTTTGTCAACACCCATGAGCTTATCTTCAAATGTAGAACTTAGCGCCAAGGAACAATCTATGGATTGATCCTTCACAACTTTGTTAGAATACACCATGTATCCTATTTGACTCCTCATGAACTCCCTTTCTAACCAATTGCCAAAGATGAAGAATGCCGAAGTAGATTCAAAGCTTCTATTTGGTTCGTTATTCAGAATTTGCTCGAGTCCCATACACAAACATAAAGTTGACTTTGAATCATGGAATCTACATGCCCTATACTATAAGTTGTATCCTTGACCCTATCACCCTTCTTGGAATGTTTTCCATGATGACAATAATCTTGCAAAGACAGTAGGGAGCATCAAACCGAAAATATTATCATACCTTAAACTGCAATCAAAATGTTCATCCACTTTTTCTGGAAGAGAGATTGTAGAGATAACCTCAACACCACCATCCATGTGACTCAAAACTCTCAAATTTGTGTTAATCGAAATGTTCACCTCAAATGCATATCCATCCCTAATGCTTCTCTGAAAATCAATACTTCCACCCCTCTTGCTATAATCATGAAGATAATCAAATCACTTACCCTTAGTTGGTCTGAAGATTCCAACAAGCTGAAGACCAATATAAGTAGTTGATGGGGCACTTTCCTCATGTGCATGCCTCACAACAAGGTCTTCCTGGAATTCCTTTTTATAAACCTCTTGCAAATCTGATTTTTCTTCATATTCAAAACTGCAATGATTCAAAAACTCACCTTCCTCTTTAAAATTTTTTTGGTGTTATTTTGCTCTAATAACTATGAACTTAGCTTCCTTAGCTCTTCTTAGCCATTCATCACACCTTTTCTAAGTCCTTATCACATCTTCCGCACTTGCTTGCAATGTAGTTGGTTTCATTTCAACACTAGGATCCACTTTTGTTGTTGATGGTGGATAGTTAAATTTTACCTCATATATGAGATTTATGCACTTCTTTTTTGCTGAACTCTTTGAGAAATCCGCGAATGGTGCTTTCACCTTCACAATTTCTTCCTTGGCTTCCTCATTCCTTTGTTGATACATGCAGTCATTAGAAGTTAATAAAACATTTTCTACTATCAAAGAATCTTTACCTTCAACTTGCATGTGGAATTTCTTTTGCTCCTCAATAAGGTTTTGAAGTTCGGACCTTGACTCTCTCTTCCCTTTTTTTTACCACACTTTCTCATAGTGCCCTTCTCTATTCTGTGACTCCAACTCCATAAAGTTTGTAAAAGAGATTCTTGTATAAATCAAAATTAACTATAATATCCTTATGTAGTAACCCCATCGTTCACATGCTAGCAAGAAAATAGTTTTGATACCACTGTAGTATCCCTTTTAGGGCCAAATTAAACAATTCTAAAATTTGTAGAAAACCCTTACACAATTCTAAATATATTAATGAAACCCTAACAAAAAATTGCAAAATACTAAAAATATTTCACAAGACATGATAGGAAAATATAAACCACATAGGAACTCTCAGAAAATTATAGAAATTCAATCCATTATTTTGGGTGCCACCCTCACACATTAAGTCTGATTTTTAAATAAATTGCAGGCTTGTAAATTGAAATAGATTACAGCTGAGTATAGGAGTGAAGAAATACAATATTCCACCAACCAAATAATGCCAAGGCTGGGCCTTGACCCTTCTAAGTACGTCACCATCTCTCAAGAGGCCCCTTGATGCTGTACTCAACCCCAAATTGCTGCCCTACTATTACAACAGCCTCCAAAGGCTTCCCAAACTGCTATGCCAACCTCCAAATGGATTTCCTAGGGTGACATCAGCCCTCAAAGGGTGACATAAGCATGAAAAAAAACCCATTAAGCAAGTCACCCACCTCTAGCTACCTCTTATTTGTTGCGTCCTGTGCCACTCACAAATCATACCCATGTGCCTTGTCCCAATGATCTTTTGCTCAAATGTGACTCCCGAATGAAGCCACCAGATGAATACTAAGGGTTTTCATCCCCAATATCAGATTACCAAAGAGGGTTTTCATCCTCAATCGCTGAAAGTAAAAGCAAACTGCTAAACTTAAAAAAATATCAAATGATCGATGAATCATAGCTAACACAAATGATCCCCTCCTTTTACACATTTTCCCACTCAACTTCAAACTTACTTTAATTTAATAATAAAACATAAGTTGCCAACATCAAGTTTTGGTCACTTAGTCATATTGTTGAAAATTCAAAAAGGGATTCTCCTTAATATTCTAATTAAGGCTTGACTTGCTCAACTTAGAAAGTCCCCTCTTTAAAGAGTCAAATTAGAAAATAAGTTGCCGACATAAAGTCACCTTTTGGCAACTTGAAGAAAACACCATGTTTCCCTTTTTCCTTCCTTACCTTGGCCTATGGGAAACCAAAAGAATAGGCTAAGAGTATCCATTCCTCTCTAAACCTGAGAAGGGGACATGACAAAAGAAAACAAAGAAAGACCTTAACTAATACAAATATCTTAAAATATTGTGTCTGAAATACGTGGAGAGATATCAATCTCAACGTTCTTATCTTAGATTTTTAACATAACACATTGATTAATGATTTCATTTACTTCTTCATCAATCTCCCACTAATTAGTGACAAATGGCATCAATCTAGCTACACCATTGTGTCAAGGTCGAAAAAATATTTTTGGAAAAAAAAAAGAGCTCCAAACTCCACCATATGGCCAAGATATTATGATTTTTTGATTGACTTCTCCAAGCAAAAAGAAAAAACTTGTGACGATCAAATGGAAGTCAAATTTAAGATTTAAATTTCCATGTGACAATCAAATGGACATCAAATTTAAGGTTGAACATAATTGTGAACATGCTTAGAATATTGCATCACACCCTTGTTGTCATTATAGAACACCTATTGACATAACTAGAGAATATTGTATTTATTTGTTTTTATGATGTATGATGCCTAGGGAATCAAAATATGTTGATACCTCTTTAACACTAGTAAATGAAAGCACACAAGTTAGAAATGACTGGAAAGTGGGAATAAACAACGATAGGAAGAAGACTTTTCTTTTTGAAGTTTCAGTAGGGGTGCCAACATAAGGATCACGTGCCTACAAGGAAACAAAATAGAGCAACATAGGGTGTTGAAGTACATCAACAAACACTCTCTATATCTGTGCTAAGATGGAATTTTTCACCTCCAATACATTGAGGCAATCATACCACAATGCCACCAAGATTGAGGACAAAGCCAAGCCGAAATAGAAGCTTTCTTCATTTTGCATCACACACAAGAGAACTTGCACCCGATATTCCTAATACTCCAAAACCGAAATAGAAGCTTCCATTCCAAGGAGAACAATCAAAGCAGCCTTTAGCACAATAGAAGGCCCCAATGCTATCAGCACCAAAAAAAGGCAAAAGGAAGAAAGAGGATAAATACCACCAACACCACACAAGCACCCACAACAATTTTGAATGCCACGCCCAACAATCCTTGTTTATGCAATCTACATCATGTCACATGCAAGCAAAAGACATTGACTTAGATGTTACATATCAAAGTGCCAACACCTCTACCATTGGCACTTCTGAGGAACACGAAAGCCTCTTCCACACAAAGAGTTGGCTCAAGTATTAGCCAAAAGAACATCATTGGACAAGACACAATCCAACAATTTGTCTTCCTAGTAAATTGCATCCTCATCTATAGTCATTGGGATGGCTACAATAGGATAGAGATATTCAAGTTCAATACCAATGCACTTTCAAGTATGGAATCAAGCCCATGGTTGATACAATCACCTACGACGTAACAAAATTCGAGGTACATGACATCCTAGAGTCTCTTCCAAAGACAAGTCATTTTGGCAAAAGTTCATGTTGCTAATTGTCCACCCAAAGACAAAAGAGAGCCAAAGCATTCACGCATTGGATGCACTCCAAGTTCCACACTCATCATAGCAGAGACAACTCACTAATATTCTACAGCAATACAAAGATGTCTTTGAACAACCCAAAGCAATCCTACATCTTCAACATCCTAGAGTCTCTTCCAAAGACAAGTCATTTTGGCAAAAGTTCATGTTGCTAATTGTCCACCCAAAGACAAAAGAGAGCCAAAGCATTCACGCATTGGATGCACTCAAGTTCCACACTCATCATAGCAGAGACAACTCACTAATATTCTACAGCAATACAAAGATGTCTTTGAAGAACCCAAAGCAATCCCCACAAATTGCATGGTAAAGCATCAAATCGATTTTGTTCCAAGATCTCCACTTCCAAACTGCCCCTATACTGCAAATCGATGAGATTTGGCAACAAAATCAAAAGCTTAATAATCAGGACAATAATGGGCCACGAAGAACAAGCTCTTCTCCTTGTGGCAACCCAATAGTCATATTGCCAAAGAAGAATGACTTATGGCATTTGTGGATTGACTATTTGGCACATAACAAAATAATGGTGAAGAATCAATATCCCCTATCACAAATTGATGACCTTTTGAACCAGCTCCAAGGTGCACAATACAACACCAAGATCAACCTGAAATTTGGGTGTCATTAGGTTTCAATCCATTCTAAAGATGTTGTGAAGACAACATTCAAAACAAAAGAGGGATTATACAAATGGTTGGTAATGCTTTTCAATTTGATCAATGCGTCAACAACATTAATGTGTTGGATGAATGACATACTCAAGCCCTTCACCATATTTGTTATCATCTACTTGGATGATAATCTCATTTTTAACAAGCCCTGAGAGGAGCACGTTGCAACATCCTATGCACAATGTGCCCGCCACCAACATAAGTTGCAAGTCAACTTAAGGGTGAATTCAGCTCCACACAAATGCAATATCTAGGCTACATCATTGGCAGTGCAAGCATACATACAAATCTAGAAAACATCAAGGTAATTCAATATTTGATAACCTTGAGCAATCTTATATAACTTAGGAGTTTTCTTGGACTTGTTAATTTCTACTACAAGTTTGTCCTTGTATTCTTGCACATATCATGGCCATTGAATCAAATCATGCACATGAGGGTTGCATTCCAATGGACACCTACACAACAACACATCTTCTAGGAGCTTAAACAACTCCTTTTTACTGCACTAACCTTAGCCATGCCAAACATCTTCCAAGCCTTTGAAATCCATATTGATGCAACTAATTGTGCACTCCACGCAATACTATTCCAATATTGTGAATCAATTCAGGGTGGCAAAAACATTGCCAACAACATTTCTATTGGCCTCATGCACAAAGGCATAGAGCACCACATCAAATCTTACATTCCTTATTGCATTGCCAATCCAACTAACAGGAAGCCAGGCCTATACACACCTTAGTTTTGTCTAGGCCATGGAAGTCTATCAACATGGATTATTTTTTTTGGATTACCTTTGACGAAGCATGAAAATTATTCTATGTTCATTGTAGCAGATGGGTTTTCGAAGATGCTTGTCAAGTTTGTGTGCAAGAAAAGCATCAATGCACTAGACAGGATGCATTTCTTCTTCACTCATGTTTGGGTTCACTTTAGACTACCTTCATCCATCATATCTAACCACAATCAAAGGTTTGTCAATTAATTTTGGCATGCATTGTGAGAGATGTTAGATACACAATTGGACCAATCTACAACATTCCATCCTCTAATAAATGGCCAAACCAAAGTTGTCAACCACACTTTTGTCCATTTGCTATGCATGTAAAACAGTCAACCATAAATTCAACATGTATACAGTAGAGATATTTATAGCTCTACAAGGCATAATCCATTTCAAACATATTTCTAGTTCCTACTAGGTGCATCCCTTGACATATCCTATTGCACACCATAAGAGAAGGAAGTGGACAACTAGAAGTTTTTCAAACTCATTCAACAAGTTCAACAAATATTCTCATGCCAATAACAAAAGTGCAAAGAGAGCCACAATGCACATCCTCTTCTGAAAGAACACTTCAAGAGTCTACAAAGGATGGCCAAGCCCCTGCACAATCGTCCTTACATCATATAGCGCACAACTAGAGAGAAAAATGCTTTTGTCCTTGATTTGCTAAAATACTTTGATCTTGATCTAGTATTCAATGTGTAAATCCTTAAGCTCTATTTTCCAGCGTTACTCAAGCAAGCAACTACTCAACATCCTTTAAATTTGGATCATGAACATTTGAAAACAACACCAAGAGAACGGATTGTTAAAATCACAACTACGTAAACCTGCGAAGGCACATATCAATTTTTCAAAGAGGTCAAGGCAAGACGATAGGTTGATCAAGCTAAGTGGTACAACCTTCAATAACTTCAAGTTCAATTTCTACAACTAACCAAAGAAAGGGTGAATGATCCAAACATAGCTACACCAATCCACGCTCTCAATTTTGAGGCTTTGGACACTTTACACAATTCCACATTATGCCACATGCCAAACCTCACAGTACAAAGCCTCAATGACAAGTTCCATGGCATCAAGCTACCACACCATCCCATAGCAATTTGACGCTCATCTCATCATGATGGCCAACTCCACTGTTGCACAACAAGTTGTCACAAGACCAAGAAACATAACACACAAGCCAAGCTTTGCATCAAACTTTCACGCCATGTCAAACATTTGGACCATGACGCACCACTTCAAACCACACTCCTAGGGATCACATTGCATTAACACACTCACTTGCATTGTGCACACCTGGAAGTCGAACCGACACATCTACAAAAAGGCAAATTGCCATCCATTACAAAAATTATATCATTTGGTAACCATTCTCTCTAGTAGCAACTTTCTTGTACTTGTATAATTATAACTATTCAACCCCCAAGAACCATGATATGATGGTAGAGATACATGCATTCTAATTTCCAATCTAGGCAAATCAATTAAGAAGTGCTTCCCCCTTCTGATCATTAGGAAAATCTTCATTCTCAACCTTATGAGCCTTTGTATGTATATGTAGCATACATGTTCATTTCATTTGAATATAAGAGCATTATTCTGTTATTTGTCTTCTAAATATGTTTCTATTGCATGTTCATATTATAACACAATTTGTTGGGTTGTGCTTTGTGCCACTGTATTGGGCCTCCCAATGTGGATTAGCAATTTTTGTGGCAGTTTTGGTCGAGTGAAACGAACAGGAAGAGTAATAGTTACAAATGGTGTCTTAAAAAATTTTGGCTTTTGGTTTTCTTAATTTGCGCCTAACTTGATCTAATTATATATATATACATCCTCAACAACAATTTCCTTCCTTTCAATCAGTTCTTGGTTAAGTGTTATTGGGAAGTACAGTAGGATAGTGCATTTGAAGGTTGTAGAGCATTTTCAAGTGTTGGGATATTGATGTTGATCGGTGTCCTTGAAAGGCCTCGAGAAGGTAGCAAGCTTGTAAATTTGCAGAGAACATAGTGGCAAGAAAAGGCAAGGCCTTACTCTTTTAGTGGTTTCCCCACATTGGGTTTCTCCAGGTTAATCTTGTGTTAAGTTTTGTATTTATGATGTTTTCAGTTCTTATTTATTTAAGTTGATGTATACAACTATCTACATTATTTCCATCACTTAAAACAACTCTTCCCGCTTGAGTGTGTTGCCACCAAATATACTTGTCTTTCTTCCATCATTCGAGAAGTTGCCCTTAAGTCCTTTCCTAGCTCCACTAGGCCCACATCCCCTTCACATCAGCTTAATAATTCCAGCTCACATAATACTTGTCCCATGAACAAGTGGTACAATGAAGACTGCAAAACTCTCCACCACCAGCTTCGTCATGCTTTCATACATGACCACGACTCCTACCCCACACTGAAATCCTCATATCGTTGTCTCCTCTACCGCAAGAAATGCCTCTTTATCTCTCAAAGGAGACGGACCTTACGGGCTTCATCCACTCTCCCAAACAGTTCTGGCGCACCATCTTCCCTTGCCACTCTCCCCTCCCTCTTGAGCTTAACCCTGGATCAATGATCTCCCACACTTCATAAGATATTTTGGGACAACCTCCGATTCATTTTCCTCCCCACCTTCTTGCCACTTAATCACATGCAAGAACATCAAAGAAGCTATTGGAGTGATGAATAGTAGCAAGGATATGGATGAGGAGGGTTTTCAAGCAAAATTCTTCAAACACGGATTCGAGATTTGGGTAGATACTTGGTTGATCTCTTCAACCATGTGGTACGTTCAAGTTTCCCACCATCTCGATCACATCACATTCTTCATCCGATACACAAATCGGGCCCCAGCTCAAATCCCAACAACGACAGGACGATCATGGTGGGCCACACATTCTCAAAACTATATGCTACAATTCTCCACATGCAGCTTTCGAAAGAGTTGGAGCAGAGACACCTCAGAGCTAGGGGCAGGCAAGATTCTGACCAATTCATCAGACCATAGACCATATATTTACTCTTCGAGCCATCATTGAGGAAGCACATCATCGCTCATTGAAAGTTTACTGCTTCTTTGTAAACTTTCGAAAAGCGTTTGACTATCTTGCGGGGGGCCCTACTCCAAAGGCTTAGAGACAATGGTATATCCGAGACCCTTCTGACAGCCATTATGCACCTCTACAAGACTCGAGTCGTCTCCGCACTGCCCATGGGTTATCAGACTTCATTAGGAGTACCATTGGGGTTAAACAAGGCTGCCCCCACCCCCCACTCTCTTTGGGATACACATTGATGAGTTAGAGACTTTCCTTCATGACCATATCCAAGATGGCGATGGCTGCCTTCTCCACCAGGTTTTGATATCTATCCTATTGTTTGCAGACGACCTGGTTCTCATGGCCTCCTCTCCTGAGGGGTTGCAATGACCGTTGGATGCCCTCACTCTATTTTGTGATCTTTGACACTTGATAGTCAACCTAGGCAAAACAAGGTTGTGGTCTTCAATGGGTTGAAGACCTCACACTTCCATTTCTTCTTCAAAGGTGAGGAGATTGAGATCACCAACACTTATATTTACTTGGGGGTGCAATTCTATGGACCCCGCTTTAGCCTTAGACAAGCCCTCCAACGTCGAATCAACAAGGGGTACGGTTCTTTCGCCCTCCTTGAGAGACAGTGTTTTCGACACCATTTTCAAGACATCTCTTCCAAGATGTCCCTCGTGGACACCCTTATCAGGGCTAGTGTTCTGTATGGGTCCGTGGTTTGGGGACCCTTTTTACTTGAACCTAATTGGGCATCAATTAAGAGAGTCCAAACAATTCTCTGCCGCATTATCTAGTGCAAATACCCTGTTCCCCAACACATCATCCTTGCAGAGTTCGAGGCCCATCCCTTCAAACTAGAGACTATTTTCGATCTGATCTCTTTCTTGCATCGCATTCGAAACTTCGCCAACTCAACAAAGGGGCATGACAAATACCCGTACTTAGCTTATTATTCTTAAAAGGCTATTGCTCATTCAGGCCCCCCTGGCCGGGCTCGTTGTTGGTATGTTGGGGTCTCAAATCTCTTAGGATCTGTGGGGATTAGGATGGACCATCTCCCTTCGTTTCAAGTTTTGATATTTATCCTATTGTTTGCAAACGACGTGGGTCTCATGGCCTCCTCTCCTGAGGGGTTGCAACGACAGTTGGATGCCCTAGCTCTATTCTATGATCTTCGACACTTGACAGTCAACCTGGGCAAAACAAGGTTATGGTCTTCAACGAGTTGAAGACCTCACACCTCCATTTCTTCTTCAGAGGTGAGGAGATTGAGATCACCAAAACTTATATTTACTTGGGGGTGCAATTTTATGGACCCCGCTTTAGCCTGAGACAGGCCCTCCAACCTTGAATCAACAAGGGGTACAGTTCTTTAACCCTCCTTGAGAGACAGTGTTTTCGACACCATTTTCAAGACATCTCTTCGAAGATGTCCCTCATGGACACCCTTATCAAGGCCATTGTTCTCTATGGGTCCATGGTTTGGGGACCCTCCTTGCTTGAACCTGATTGGGCATCAGCTGAGAGAGTCCAAACACTTCTCTGCCACATTATCTGGTACAAACAGTCTGTTCCCCAACACATCATCCTTGCAGAGTTCGAGGCTCGTCCCTTCAAACTAGAGACTATGTTTGATTTGATCTCTTTCTTGCATCGCATTTGAAGCTTCATCGACTCAACAAAGGGGCGTGGCAAATACCCGTACTTAGCTTATTGTTCTTTAGAGGCTATTGCTCGTTCTGTCCCCCCTGGTCGGGTTGTTGGTATGCTGGGGTCTCAAATCTCTTAGGATCTGTGGGGATTATGATGGACCATCTCCCTTTGTTTCAGTACTCCTTGGATGCTCTAAGCCACCTTCTACCTACCAGACAAGGTATGAACAAGATTATCAAGGAGGAATTTAAAGACAGTTTATTCATACCACTTGGGTTAACCCCTACAGGAGGTTACACCCAAAGATGGCTTTTTATGCGGAGCACTTCCTAGAATTGAAGGATAGGCTTATTATTCGTCCTGATTACACCTTTGCTCTTCGTATTCGCTGTGGAAAGTTCATAGTGGGTTCTCATAGGCTTCAGATTGAGATCGATCACCAGATGGATCGGGGAAACAAGATCTATCAGTTACGCAGCCTTCAAGAGGCCGAGACAGAAGAACGCTTCATCTTCCGTTGCCCCATCTACTACGAGATCAAAGGGAGGTTCCACTGCCTTTTCAAGGAGACACAGTCGCTCTCTATCTTCTTCAGATATGAATACCAAAGATGTCTAGCTCTATACATGCAGGAGGCCCTCAGGCTTTGTGACCACACGATTTAGGGCCCCACTAGACCTCAATCTATACAACGGATTACTTCCTTTTTTACGGTGCCACCCTCAAGGAGAGGCACTAAGCGCCAGATCGACATTAGCACATCCTCACACTCAAAATCATTGCAGATCCAAGGGACCATTCACAACTCCCCACAATCTCATCGGCATAACCATCCCAATCCCAGCCACAAGAGTCAAACTAGATCCCCCTGATTGTCGCAACGAGCTACTCCCTCTAAACAACAGCACACACGACAGACCAAACACTCCATTGGCTATCCATCTATTTTGAGCTTCTTTTCGACGACCTCGGATGTTAAGAGAGATGGGTCCACTCCTTGATGGACCTTTCTCACTACTTCTCCTGGTTCTTCTCTCATATTGTACTTTCCCACCTCTCTGTTTCGCTAGGATCATTGGTTGTGGGTTGCTCTTCACCTATTTCCTTTATGGCTGCTCTTGCTCTTTGGTCTTGTTTTGTTTCTCTTTCCATTTTGTGTTCTCCGTGGGAAACCAGTTGGTTTTCCCACTTTGCTCTAACACTTTTGTACTTTGTAGTCCCTTTGACCTACTTTTGTGGTCATTTGTCGAACATTAATATATTTATTTTATCTATCTTATCTAGGTACAAATTGACCGTTTTCTTAAGCAAATACAAAGGGAACAACAAGTATATCAACTAAGTTGTTTATTGGAAAGATAAAAATTATTATTGGTAAATTAATTAAGGAATATCTATAGAATGCTCATTTACTATCATGAGCCTCAAGCCCTCTTACATTCCAGCTGCAAACTTTTATTTAGAAACAATCCTAGGTTTGAAGAGCCTTTCTACATGCCTATGAATCTTAGTATCATTCAAAACCTTTTTCCATTATTTTCCTCTATTGCAAGAGGATCTTCTTCTTTCTCTTTTTAGCATCCATCCAACCTTCTTCTCCTTGAGAAAGGCTTTCAACTGATGTCCTTAAGGAGGGGAAACAGTGTCTACAAACACTTTTCTTCCAGGAGTTATATATAACTTCTTCTTTTTAAATTCCTAATGATGTTCAATACACTTTTATCATTCAGCACTTTTACTGAATTATTTTTCCTTGTCGTATCATCAACATTCATCTCATAATCCTCTACAACCCTGGTTTCATTAATCAGTGTTTTGTTAACATACAATACCTTCCCTTCCTAAAAAATCTCTTGAAATTTCTCTGCCACTGGAAAATCCATTGACTGCATTATTAAGAACTGAAACTACTCTTACAAAGTCCTTGTCTTTCTCAATGGATTCTATGATTGGCTTTACCTGGATAGAGGGAACCACTTCCCTCTGAGAAGCTTCCATCAACTGTTGATTAGGAGCCAGCTTTTTACCCTTTTTTGTCAATCTAGGGATTTTATCATCATCATTTTTCTGTTTACTCCTTGTATTTAACCATCTAGGGCAAGTCTATTTTGTATGTCCCAGATTGTTTACATAAAAAAAATGTTGCCAACCCCCCAAACAAATCATCACATAGACAAATGGCATGTCATTCTAGATAATTTTAATGGCATCTGGTAAATGATATTTTACATGTAGATATGTAAATACACTGGAATTCATGTGGGGTAAAGGAGTATTTGTAGAGTCAACTTTTAGCACATCTATGGGTAAAAGAAATTCAGGTAAATACGTTCCAGAATTGCACTGGCATACTACTAAGCTCAAGCCCTCTAGGTTGACTGAAAAAATTAATTTAGTAATTTTAACAGCTGCAGTCCAGGTCATGGCTTTAAATTAGGATAGCCCACAATACCAACTCCCTCTTTCAAGCACAAATTTCGCCATATTTAGAGTCTTGAACAAAATAAGAAACAAGCCAGGCTTCAACATTCTACAAAGGGAATGACTAATACCATTACAAACCCTAGTCAACTTCAACTAGACCTCAAAATTTTGAAGGGGATTTTGCACTAGACACAAAGGAAAATTGATTTTTTGAAGTAGGTTCCTCTCTTTCATTATTTCACCATAGCAGGGTTAGAAGATGGAAAGCAAAGCGCTACCTGGACCATCCTGTTCCTCTAGTCATTTTTTGTCCGTCTCCTCCACAATGTCAAAGTGTGTTGTCTCTTTTGTTGCTGTTTCATCATTCTTCACCATTTCAACCAAGGACTTGTGCCCTTCTTTGTTCGATTCCTCACCTCCTTGGACCAGTTCGCCATTCTTCTCAGTTACAAGAGTCATTGGTTTGCTTAGCAAAGGAGATAGAATGTGAAGAATTAGGGTTTTTTAAACCATATTTCCATTTCCACCAACCCTCCCTCATGAATTAATTGTTGGGGGCTTCTCTCTCCTTCCACTATCATTCAGCCCATGTCCCTTCAATTGTTCACAAAAATCGAAAAGTATATTCCCTCACTCATATCTATCTCCCTAGAATCCCAACCAAACACCGCCAAAAGGTTGTAATTGTCTTCGCAATCAATGCTAGTCTAGAAAATTAGAATGCAGCCCTGGGAAGTACCTTGAAGCAAATCTAATGGAGGATGACTCTTCATCTCCTTCAACCTGAACTAGAGCTCCAAGGCCTTCCTCTAATGCTCATATGAAAAAAAATGGTGTTGCTAAAAATTATCATTTATAATCTTAATTTTATTACCTATTTACTTTAGACTTTATTATTTCATAATTTTCTTGTCAATATTCAAGTTGCATTGTACTGGGATTTGTGTGAACATTGCCAATAAGCTCAAGAGGTCAACTGTTAGTGTCTTGATTCTTGAGCAAAATCTATAGTCCTTTCAGCCTTGGGTATAGTTTGGATTATGTTTGAGCACTTACACTCTAAAAAAACTAATGAATTAACACAAAAGTAGTCAAATGATCAAGTCTTTGTGCACTACACCTTCACTTCTATATTAAACAAATCGAAGCTCTGATTTTTAAGTAATTGGTATCTATTGCTTTCCAGTCATTCAGTTTTTTGTTGACTATCTAGAGAATCCTCCAATATATGATGCTTAATCAAATTTGAACAGGTAGATCCAACAGCAGTTTGGAACAATGGGATAGAAGAGCTAATAATTTATAGCTATGGATTCTAACTAGCTAGAAGCAGAAGGAAGAACTTAAGGGGACCCTGGACATGAGAGCTTCCTCTTCCCATCTTCATCCATGAGAATGGATGTTGGACTTTGAAGTTTGTATGTACTTTTTAAGTTGCACTCTAGAGAGTGCAAAATCTGGACTGAAGGGACTGGATTTATAAACTTTGGAGTTGAATTGGTTAGATTTTAAATTTGCACATAGTAGTCACTAGCATGCGATGGCAATCTACATACAGTTAAAAGTTAAAACTTCCATATTTAATATAATACTATTAAGTTTATTTTGATATCTATGAATTGGAAGGATTTTTCATGGAATGAGAAATAGTTTTTTTTTTTTTGTATGAACTTATGATTTTTTGTTGACTATTGCCGAGCATGAATCGTACTCCCTCTTTTATTTCATCAAGTGTTCACCAAGTCTGATTCAGGTGACTTTAGTTATGGCAAAACATTATATCTGATAATGCAACTAAGCATAACAAATGAATAAAACATTTCAACATTTTCCTATATTCTTTCTCATCCTAAAGTCTCAATTCAAGTTATAATTTAAGCACAATAATCCCTAGTTTCTCATTTCAAACCTCATCATATGCACAACAATTTGTATGCATGTAAATTACCAGATCACTTCAGCACATTTGTCAATATAAGACTTGCATGTTCCCCAGCTAAATCGCACCAACGTGGGAAATCCAAACACCACGTGTTTATTTACATCCAACCAAGCTTTTGTTTCAGGATCTGTACAGAACACTAATGAGTTAGGAAAGGATCTAACAAAAGACTTATAGGCACATGAGGCAAAAAGATAAACATTTAAATTTAGAAATAATCAGAAGTTTTAGTAAGGAGAATCAAGGTATGCAAATTGTAATGCCAAAGAGTATATACCCCCTGGATACCCAGAGCCAAAGTTTCTACCCATCCCACTAACTTTCTCGTCCATGACCCATCCCCGTAAGGCATTATCCCTGGTGACCTGATATCAATATACTTTCACTCCTTTGTAACATGAAATATTTAAATAGATTCTAAAAGCCATTAAAATGCATGCATGAGCTTCAAATCACTTGCTCACCTTTGCAACAATGCTCGCTCCACTAACAATTGGATAAATACTATCAGCTTTCTTAGCCACGACAAATTTAATACCTGGAAATTTATCTTCTAGTTTTATTTTATACTTATCTGCATCTCCAACGGTGTCAACATATACCTAGAGCAATCATATCCGTATAAAGGATTCAAAACATAAGTTGAATATCAATAGCACCAAACAAATGACAATATGACTAAACATTTGCTTGAAAAACACATAACCAGGCATCATCATGCCACCCACCACCAAGTGTCTTAAACAAAGAAAGACAAAGATGAACAAAGAGAAACAAGTGGAATAATCTTATTAAGAAAACAGGCAGAATTTGTGGGAAGCTAAAACTAAGAACATTAATTAGCATAATGTAGCTTTGCCTGGTCAAAAGACGCATTATCTACATATTTGTATCCATATTTAGACTTCCATTGTAAAGGAAATATGTACTAAAGAACTTGCAAGAGCTGAAAATTGATTGGCAACCATCAAGAAGCTTAACAAAAAATTGTTCTCTAGACAATATGTTAAAATTTGTATTGAATACAATTATGAAGGGAAATTGTAAAATCAAACTTTAAATGAAATATTTATATACCTCTGTTATTAAAACTCCCATGGCGAGAGCCCTATTGACAAGGCCCATAGCAGAATCATGCGAAATTGTATTCAGGTTGATTTTGTCTCTGCTCAAAAAAACTCCAATACAAGCATTTCAGGATAAATCAAGTTCCATATTATTTTTGCTATATAATGGCAAAATACGCACCAATTCCAAAAAAAGATAAGCCTACTTTAAATAGCCTATATATTCAATCACTACATGTTTACAAGGGAATCCCTTTAGCTTAGTGGAGATAACAAACTGAAACCTTATTTTGACAAATATTACAAGAAGCATGTGTGCAATTTAAGATGATTTACTTGCCTCTTAAGCATTTTTGCTGAAAGCTCTCTTGGATCAATTATATCCACAATCCAACCCACAGAATTGTCAGCTTTAATACTTTCAAACAGTTCTTCTCTCTTCTCCTCATTTAGAGTTTTTGAATCTATCCAGGAAATTTTATAACTGAGTGAGTTCTACATCATTATTGAACATGAACACACTCATTTTTGCGATTAACAGTTTCCATCAAAAAGATAATATTTTGAATCATTTCAATTGATTGTAAACCCCACATGGTACAAGATTATAAAGTAATAGAAAGTTCCATTACGACTATTGTAGACAAAAAAAGCATGGCATACATTACAGTCATAAATGTGGCAAATGCTACAGAAAGGGGAAAAAAGAAGAAAAACAAATAACCAATAGTCACTTCATTACCATCTTCCCTGAATAATCCCACTTTGATTTGAAATAATGCTCTATAAATGACTTCCAACTGTGTTGCAGGTTAAGTCACAAGGTTCAAGTTCAAATTCAAGTTCGACGAGGATAAAATTCGGTTCGAGTTCGAGTTCAAATAAAAATAAAAATAAATCACCATTAAATTCGGAACATAAAAAAAATAAAAACATAATTATAAAAATTATAAAAAATAAAAACATGATTATAAGAAAATATATAGAAAAAACATAACTAGAAAAATTATAAAAAATAAAAACATAATTATAAAAAATAATAATAATAATAAAAAGTTAAAACATAATTATAAAAAATTAAATTTGAAACATAAAAACATAATTATAAAAAAATTAAATATATGATTAAAAAATTAAAAAGTCACAAAAATAAATTATGAAATTAAAACAAAATTATAAATATAAACAAAACATAAAATAAAACTAAATTAAAAATGAAAACGTAAAATAAAATAAAATAAATTAAAACAAAACAAAACTTGTTTAAACCTAAAACCTAATAACAAACCATCCGCCATCAACCTGTTGCGTCGACCTCATCTGCTTCGAACATGTTTCCCCTGCCAATGGCCTTTCTTCAAGTGAAACACACAGACATCAATATTAATTACCCTTTGGAGTCTTGGACTGTCAAGTAATGCACATGCATTGTATTGAATTTTTGTTTGCAGAGGCAGCAACGAGGAGTAATTTTGAACATGTAGCAAATCCGCAGACTAAGTGAAGAGTATCCAAGACTTGTTAGGTGTTGCGAGTAAGTTTTATACCCGTAGGGCCATAGGGGTTTTGCATCCGAGATGAAATCCGTGGAAGGGCAATGAAGGAGGGGTTGTGAGGGCCTCGGTAGAAATTTAAGACATGCAAAAACACAGAGAAAGACAAATACAATCGCTAAAAAAATACAAAGCTAAAAAACGATGTTTTTTTCCTTTTTTTATGGCCGAATAAAAATCAGCGAAATTTGAATTTTATCTGAAAATTTGTCATATCTTGGGACTTAGGTTGCAAGAATCGCCCCCCCCCCACAATCCCTGCCTCGGTACGCCTCCAGTACCAATACGTCCCAAGTACCTATCAAAGACATCCCAAAGGCTCTAGAGAGGTACCGAAAACACCTATGACATTTTTAGACCCTTTCCAGACGTTTTCGAACATTTTCGAGAGGTTTCCAGGGTGTTTTTGAGAGTGCCTAGGCATTTCCAACAGGGAAAAACAATGTAAGTCAACAAAAAATATAAAAAAATGTAAACCCAGTCCGAGCCAAGCATTATATAAATAAAATAAACATTTAAGTGTAAGGGGACATCTAGTTTCTTATACTTTAAGTTATATTTTATTAATATACTTTCAGGATGTTTGAGAGTGGTTTCGGACCTCTAGGAGCTATAATGCAAATTCTAGGTTTTGGAGGATCCTATCATATTTCAGACTTAGCCAAATTCCAAGGTTTCAGACTTAGCCATATTTCAGGGTTTCAAGATTTCGAGGAGACATCATAGGAGGTATGAAGGTTGTCTGAAGGGATGTAGGTATGATAGAATAGTATGAGAACATCTCTCACAAAGTGCCCCAAGCCGATCCCACCCCATTCCATGTGCACCCCTTAAGGCATACACTCTAGGAAATTCAATGAACCGGTGAGCCCCTTCGAGAGAAAGCGCCAGTAAATGTTAAAGTTGAAAAATAATGGGATTGGCATTCATGATTTTGAGGGCAATCGAGGTGATTTATTCTAGATTTGAATGTATATTTTGTCTTTGAAGTAATGAATGAATGAATATTATATATTTTTAAGTAGTTTATCTTTTATAAACAAATATTTTCATACTATGTAGTTTCAAGTGTTTTACTAAAAAATTGAGTAATACATATATATATATATATATATATATGTATGTATGTATGTATGTATGTATGTATGTATGTACACACAGACGTACCCATGACATATCCAAATCAAGGTTTTTGAAAAATTGCATACCCGAGACGTCCCTGTACCCATACCCAAACAACGTAGACTTCCAACCAGATTGTAATATGCCCCTTTATGAACATTGATAGTTCGTACTATGTTCCTTAGTTTCTAGAACAGCAATTGTATAGGAAATATGTTTGGCATGTAAACAAAAAAAAAAACATTTCCAAGAAATTTTCCTGTGCTTTATCAACATAATTTCTTTCAAGCACCTCCTAGCATCAATGTTTTGCTTTGCAAAACTTTGTGCTTTCACAACCAAAATATGTCAATTCTAGGTTCAAATTATGGCAAACAGTACAACTGACTGCTATTAGAGTTCTGTGGAAGTAAAGATGCATGGCTAATTTTCATGAGCATTCCTTATTTCTCAGATTAGGGGAGTCGATATTGTTTAATTAAAAGTTGGGTTTGCTTGTTAAAATTTAAAAAAAAAACAAGTTTTTTCGTAAAGATGTTGGGCACAAGCTCAGATGTTAGCCTTTCTGGCCTTCTTAGGGAGAAATATGCCTTGTAACCCTGTTGTTAGATTGATGTAATCGCCTGTTCCATACCCTCCGCCCCATCCACCAACTCCTCCGCCACACACACACGTCTATACGTGTGTATAAATGTATACACACACATATATACATGTGTGTGTTTGTGTGTGGGAGGCGATGGGAGGGAGGGGGTATGGAACAGGTGATTACATCAACACATATATAAAGGAGAAAAAACCTTTTGTGAGCCAAAAAAAAAGTTTGGCGGTAATGCCAAATGTAAAACAATGACAAGGTGGTCTAAGAAGAGAAATCTGCATTGCCCAACCTCATTTACTGGCATAAACCCTTTAGATGTGGAAGTCAGAGGATGATAATCAAGTAATGAAGCATACAAAGACCCATGTAGAAGCAAGCTCTCTACCTTGGGAGGATGAAGCATATCAAAATGATAACGATTAAGTTTAGCCAAATCAAAAAGTTGAGCATTCTGGAAATCTGGACCACTTTGAGAGAAAGAAGGTAGAAGAGCAAGAGTTAGAAAACCAAGGAGATGTTAATAAATTCCCGATTCAACTTACTTGTGAGAAGATTACTAGCAAACAAGAAAACCACCAAGCTAAGAGTATCTTTCAGCTTAGAAAGATATATGTCTAAAATCAATCAAAATTTAATTGGAACTTGCAACCAGCCTCGTCCAGGTTAGCTTGTCTTTCAAACATTAGTGAACGTGGGTAGCTTGCCCTATTGGGGTTGAACCCAGACCATCATCATGGTAATTGGTCCACCTTACCACTAGACATTTGCCCACTAGAAGGCTCTTCGCACTATAACCAATGATGACACCCACATTTGTGCAATACCATTGTTTCCTAGATTTCACTTGTACCCTTCCAATATCAGATCAACGAATATTGTGACTAGCACAAAACGTGGGCGCGAGGACTATACGCCGGTGATATGCATCCCACGAACAAAACCTCTCATTTATACCATATTTTGTGGCCCCTTTTGCCTTTGTTAACTTATCATGAGTCCCAAAGAGGGACTTTTGTGATGTCACCATGACTATTGATAGAAGTTGTAGCATGGCTTACTACCACACTGCATCTATCTCAAAAAAGCCATGGCACCACTTGAGTTTTTGATTTTTTAGTCTTGTGGTGAGTCTAACAGCTACTTTATATGAATTTCAAATTCTAGTCCCTGTTTTTTAGAATATATGACCTAGTGATGTGTCCCTTCTTAGCTTTCAGGTGTCATAGATATAACTATCCCAAAAAGCCTATTTCCATACCATGACATAATTATCTACTCTCCCAATCACTCGATCTACTAGCTATCATTGCATACTTCAAATATTTTCATGGCTACACGAGCAGAGCTTTTAGATCGCTAGTCACAATGATATTTAAGAATTGTATCTTGCCATAGCAGACCTCTCTCAGCTACTACCTCACTTGCCCTAAGACATTCCATTTGACTCATATTAAGGATTTGGTCTAGGAGATGATAGCCATCCTTAAGGGTTATCTGCAGCTCCCAACCTAATACTCTCACATAGCCTTCAAGATACGAGAAACAATGGTACTACACAAGTGTGAGCGTTATCATCTGTGTTAGAAACACCACGTTAAATCCACTAATGGTCCAAATGTTCAATAAGCAGATGTTGGTACTCTGCCTTCGAACAATGAAAGAAAGGTTATGCCTCTCCTTATGAAAGAACTTAAAAATTTAATTGACAAAGGAGTAGAATTTCAAAAACATAATTCTTTCATGTTTGTGGTGTGACCTCTGCTATTTCGAGCATACTAGTGCCTTCTTGATTGTCCTTCTCTACCACGGCTATGTAGTCCTTTTATTTTCCATTAGTAATACAAAAGCAATTCTTTTTACAAACATAAATCCCACAGGGGCCTATTCTACACCAGGCAAACTTAAAACCTCAGCTTAAGAGAGACTACAATAATCAAAAAAAAATGAAAGTGTCTTGGTGAAGACTCAGGTTGGTCTTTGATGTGGATTTATATTTCCAAGTTAAACGATTTGAGTACTAAGAAAAATAAATCTCATAACCCAAAGGAGCATTGAGATGGGACTGCTAAAATGTCCCAATTGCAAGTAACGTACAAAACAATAAAATGCAAAGTCAGTGCATGAATTTTCAAATCTTTTTTGTAGAGTTTAGGGCTAATAGCTATGTCGGCCCTCTTATGAGGCTAGTCCCCAGTGACCTTATTCTTTAAAAAAATAGAAACAACAAACTCTAGGTTTGATTTACTTCCGACATTTAAAATGTTAATAAAAGAAACAAACTCTATATTTGGTTTACTTCTGATTTTGGCCATGAGATTGAAACCAGAGATACGAAAATTGAACAATATATAAAGTATGTAGACATCAAAGTCCTAACACCATTTGTGTTGAAATTGTCAATCTTACTCGAATTGCACTCAAATGCACATTTTAGGTCAAAATCCATAAAACGTCCTAAATGATTCGAATTTGTTGTTTACAAATGCCATTTTAGATCAAAGTATCCCTAAATAGGGCAATGCATTTTATAGACCAGCTAGCTTTGATCAGATCATTTCGAGTCAAAATGATCATTTCGCCATTTAGTGCTCTGAATCACTCTTTTCTTCTAATTCAATAGCACACATCATGTACATTTGTTATTTGTTGTTGGCGACATCTTAAAAAAGAATACGGTTCCAACGCATCTAGCGTCACCTTATAATTCTTCTCAAGTCAAATTACGACTCAATAATATGACTTTCTGACCATTTTGATTAGTTGAGGGTCAATTTTCAAATAATTGCACAAATATTGATTAACCTTGCTTAAGGATAATTAATTCAAATCAAAGGCTTAAGTGGATTTTCCATGAGAGTTGTTGAATATTTCTTTTTAAAAATTGATTCTTATTATCTGCATCACCTAGTGACATCATCTATGAGGTGGCATCCATCAAGCCATAAGTGCATAAAATATCAGGATTATGGATCACCCATGCCTAGTTAATGCCTCTCATGCCTCTTTAATGCCCCTTCTTCCAAAGTCATCTTGAAGATAATTATGGATTTAATTCCAAATATTAGAATTATCCTCAACCACACATCTCAATCTTAAAATGGACGGTTGAGGTTGATCCTGATCAATCTCAAAAATCTATAAATAGAGAGACCATGGACATCATTTCTAAGCTATTTTGGTACAAGGTTATTATGTTCAAATATCTCCAAAGCTTGAACATTGCAAAATTATAATGTCAAATTGTTTCCACAAAGCTTCATTGATAGGCTAGTTTAGTGGTTTACAATCAAAAACCTGGGTTTTATAGAGTGTTCTTGAGGCATTGGAGGAGCTTACCACCACTGTTGACAAAGACAAAGATGCTTGATCAAGGAGAACATGGTTTTGAGCCACATAGGCATAGTGAATCCATTTGGGAAGGTAATATGGTGATTGATTTCTTTCATTTGTTTCTTGCTATTATTTGCAATTCTCATAGGAATAGATAGGCTTAGTTAGTTACTTCTTTATGCGTGTTTCATTGTTTATGGACTAATGCTTGCCTAACTTGCTTTGTAATCCTCTCTACAAAGTAAATTGAAAAAAATCACCTTTGAAAAAGCTGAAAAGCAGGTATCATATGCCAAATTGGCATTTGACTTTGTCATAATCTGAAACAACTTTTGCCTTTTATGAGATAAATAGGGTTAGGTCTGACAGGACAGGGTTAGCTTATTTAGGACCAAAGTTCACAGCAACTGAAAATGATTTCGGGATTTACATGTTATAATTTTTTGAAGGAAAAAAATGAATCCATGAAAAAGGGGTGATACCAGCAAAGTGCATGGTGGCCAGCGTTTTCTGGTAAGAAGCTGAACAATATAAACATCCATAAACCATGGGACCTGTAAACAACACAAAATGTTAACGAATTATAAAAATCAGTTGATAAAATTAGCTATCGGGTTTAAAAGAAGAGTGCGTTTTACCTAACACGGGTCCTCGTCCGGCTTCATCGATGCCCATTATGCAGGGCTCGCTGGCCCATGCAGGGAGACAGTTCGAACCCATCACTTGCTCTCCTTGTGGATAGCCTTCGGAATCCGGGAAACAATGGTGCTGCACAAGTGTGGGCGTCATCATCTGTGTTAGAAACGCCAAGTTAAATCCACTAATGGTCCAAATGTTCAACAAAAGAATAAAATGCAAAGTCCGTGCATGAATTTTCAGAGATTTTTCGTGGAGGTTAGGGCTGATAGCTATGCCTCTTATGAGGCTTCATCGATGCCCATTATGCAGGGCTCCTTGGCCCATGCACGGAGACAGTTCGAACCCATCCCTTCCTGCAAGTCTCCTCTCCTTGTGGATACTCACCAATTTTATTTTTACAAATAGACCACAAGTTGCCCGCCAAAAATCTATCCCTTCGCGCCCTGCTTTCAACGAGCGCTTCCAAAAGAGTGTACAATTGGGAAAGGCCAAATGGTTCTTCACTAAATATATATCATATGGGTATTAATTGATGTACCCAACTAAAAAGTTTGACATGTTTGTAATATTTTTTAATTTTATTATTTAGTTAAGGGAGGGCCTTCCTCCGTGGGATAAGTATATGTGCTTGGGTCTTGTTATCTCCCCTCATCACTAGAATGAAGAAAATGATAATCTATAGTAGAATGATGGGTAGGATTTCCTTTTTGTGGATGAAGACTCCTTGCTCAAAGGGGATGGGAAGACAAGTCGCAAGATCTGCGTTTTTCGTCGCTCTCTCCAGCGACCATGTTTAATGTTGCAGCTTAAATGTTTTTTTGTTGTTTGTGTTTTTATATGTATTTTTTTTAGTGTTACGTACTTATGTCAGTTTGATGTGACTTTCTTTTGGTATGGTCATTATTGACCCCCTATTAGACTTGCTCATTTCTCAAGGGTTTTTTACCTCGGTATGACTTTGCTTGTGGGGTGTGACTTTTTCCACCCATTTTTTTGTATGACTAACATTGTACCATTGTTTGTTTATATTAACATGAGTACATTCTTCAATCTTTAAAAAATCATATTTTGAATTGATTTAAAATTAAAAAATAAAAAAATGTATTAAAAAAATCTTGACATAATAATTGTAATGTGTTATAAAAATATTGCATATCGGAGTTGGCTTAATGGTCAAGAACTTATACTCTTAAAAGAGAGGTCACAACTTAAAACTATGTCGAGTGTGAGGTGTAAGTGCTCGTATAAGGAGGTCTCATATGTTATAAGTTACCTTGCAAACTCTAAATGATAAACTTGTATAATGTGGCCTTGTGTATTGTAAGCTCCCTTGCAATCCCTAAACAAGTCACTTGTATAAGGAGGTCTTGTATTATTAAGCTACCTTACAGACCTTAAACAAGGAACCTATACAAAGTGTAAACTACCTTGTAGACCCTAAACAAGGACCTGGGCATTATGCACCTTAAAAAATATTTCTTTTAATATTATCTTTCTTTCTTACACTATTATTAAGTGAAAGTCAAATAATTATTAGGTATTTTATAAGCATTACTAATGATGTACTATAACAACTAGTAATGGCACGTTAGAAAGGTGGATCTATATATAGGGAGGAGATGTGCACATATCCATCCATTCTGAACTCTATCTATATCATATATCTACTCCGATGGTCGGAGCCATCTCCCATCTCTCCCATTAGCCCATTTACTACATCAATAATACCTTTATCTACTCCACTCCCTCTCCGGATAGTTCTCGCTAGGCAAAATAGATTAGGTGACCAGCCCCTTTGGAAGCGTCCTTCCCTCTCAATGCCCAAGCATTCATTCGATGCATTCTGATATAGTAGGCTATAAACTACATTGAACCTATCCATGATAACACCAAGAGGAATAATAAAATGTTCTAGATTTGGTAGTTTTTATTTAAAACTTATTGAAATATTACTTCTTTACTACATATAATGAAATATTGTTAATGAGGATGAGTCTTATTATCTCTAAGATCTTCCAATTTTGATATTACGTAGGTTTTCTTACTTTTGTAACAAAGTTCAAATACTATTAATATTTTTAATTTGTAAAAGGAAGAGAATTGAACAAAAAATGAATAATTTATCAAATATATGACATTTCTCTTTACCAAAGTATACATAAAAGATAAAAAAATAGAGTGATTTATTGACCTACATTTTAATGTTAAGACAAACACTATTAGACTGTAAACCCACAAAATTCAAACATAATAGTTGGTGCAAGAGCATCAGAGTTCACATCTAATCCTACATCAACTAAAAATATATTGTATTAGGAAAATAAGCTAAGATTAACATTGCACAAGTTTATGATTGTGCATAAACTTTGTTTCTTTCTTTTATGCAAGTCTTGTTGTGTACAATTATTTTATG
The DNA here is from genome assembly GCA_037957365.1 of Torreya grandis. Taxonomy (NCBI): domain Eukaryota; kingdom Viridiplantae; phylum Streptophyta; class Pinopsida; order Cupressales; family Taxaceae; genus Torreya; species Torreya grandis. The sequence continues at coordinate 1,106,748 of JARHVA010002810.1, read as the reverse complement.
TGGTTTTGTGCACCCTATGCATGTGTATATGTTTATTGTATTATCAAGTGTTTGTAATGTTTTGTGCAAGTTTGTTATTGCAAGCAGTTGTAATTGTTGTTCATTTGAATAAGCTTAGGAAGCTTTGTGCAATAAGTGATTTTGATCTTTTGCACAATTGCATATCTCAAGTTTATGACATCTTCTAGAACATCAAAGCTTTCATTTGGGTCACTGCATGGGTTGGTTATTTTTTCTAGAAGTAATGGAGCTTGTGAGAGTTATTAGAGGATTTGGTTCTTCACCACATGAGTACTACGATGATTTATGAGTCATTTGGATAGCTTGTGGTAATAACTGATATGAAGATCGTGGCATGAGGGTTTTGCAAAACATTTTTTGGTTTCAAAGTCTTACTACTTAACCTTGTGATGTTGAGACTTTTGTACAACATGTCTCGTGTGTAGCTTGGTTTGGGCTCATATATTCTTGTGACATATTATGAGAAAGAGTCATTGCATTTAATTCTTTAAATCATGTAGATCTGCTAAGGATTCATTTAGTGTTTCATGTGATGTAGTATGTCATGATGCATTAAGTTGTAATGTGTTATGGTGCTTTAGAATTGTAATAAATATTTAGTGATTGTAGCACATTAAGGTGAGGTTAATGATGTATGTGGGTTGTTGAGAATTAATGTAAATAGGTGGGTCTTTCACCTTTATAAGAATGCCCCTACACTTGTGCAAATGGGGGATTGTTTGGTGAGTTAGAGATTTGGTGTTGGAGGATAGAACTTTTAAGATTTTGTTCTTAGATACCTATACTTGCAAAGACTATGAATTAACAAGCTAAAAATATGCAATAATGCATCTCATTGTGAGATTGTTGTTGTTGTATGCTTTGTATAGTGTAATTCTTATTATTAACATCTAACAAAGATCATGGTAGTTATTATTGCATTTTATTACATTTATGTTGTGTATTACAAGGGTTATGCGGTTCAAGGCATCTCTTAATTGAGAACCCTGGTTGTGGTTGCATCATTTAGTATAAAAGTGAGGTTTTAGTCCTTATTGGTTGATTTTTACTTTCTACATTTATAAGTATAGGTAGAAGTAACAACAAACATCATCTAGTGAGATAGTTAGTTAAAAGGTGTAGAGTTGTTGGTCTTTAGACTTATAAGAAAATTAAACATATGGGAGGCTTAGTTGGAAGAAGGCCAAGAGTGGTTAGAGAACCAAGACCTACAGATCTAGATAGATCGATAAGAGATATGTAAACCTGATTAGAGGTTGTGGAGATAGTGCAATGTCAAGATGTTGTAATAGTAAATGATGAAAACAATACTAAATTCATAGAAGAAGCACTTGAAAATCATGATGGATAATAAGATTGATTCTTGTGAGTTGTTGGGATGGAGAGACAAGATTTGCAAATTTAGATAGATTGATGAAATATACACAAACCTTATTAGAGGCTATGGAGACATGAAAATGTCGAGGTGTTGTAATAGTATACGATGATAACGATACTAAAGTCGTAAAAGAATTGCACAAGGATCAGGAGGCATGAGAGGAGGTTGATGAACCTAGAGATTGATTCTTATGAGATGTTGTGAGAATGACTAAAAACTAAAGGTGGACCCCATAAGTTATATTGGGAGTTTGTGTCCTAAAGAGCTCATTGACCAAAATACTATGATAGACAAATATTTTGAGCGTGAGGTTATGGATGATACCAAACAGGTTAAGTTCATTGGTGCAAAGTTTAAAGGTTAGACATCCTTGTGGTGGGATTATGTTCAAACTAAAATGTTGCACAAGGCAAAAGATAAGTTAATACTTCAAATATATTCATCATGAAGTTGAATGCTAAACTCAATCACGTGGATTATGACATGAGTTTATTCAAGAAACTTCAAAACTTGTAATAAAGAGAGATAAATTTAAAATATTACATTGAAGAGTTATATTATTGTTGGTCATGTTGAGGATGATGTCAAGAAGATCTCAAGGTATGTAAATGGTTTGCACATTATAATTCAAGATGAATTTGGTATGATCAGACTGCTTTATGTTGAAGAATCCTATCAATGTGTGTTGAAGGCAGAAGAAAATTTATCACACAAACAACAAATTGTGGAGTAAAGAAAAAAAATTACTTGTGGAAATAGACGAGGAGAAGTGGCAAAGGTTATTATACGCAAGAAGGTGAAGTGATTACTTTATAGTGCAATGATGTTAATGTTCAAAGAGGTAGAGGAAATTTTAGAGGTAGGGGATCCTATATATGACATAGAGATCGTGGATATAATGGTACATTTTTTAGATGTGGTGAGACTAGCCATAGAGCATGCCTTGTTATTAGATTGATGTAATCACTTATTACATACCCCCCCATCCACCCACTCCTCCCCCCCCCACCACACACATGTCTATATATGTGTGTGTATAAATGTATACACGCACACATATATACATGTGTGTGTGTGTGTGTGTGTGTGTGTGTGTGTGTGTGTGTGTGTGTGTGTGTGTGTGTGTGTGTGTGTGTGTGTGTGTGTGTGTGTTTGGTGGGGTAGGGGGTATGGAATAGGTAATTACATCAACGCATATATAAAGGATAAAAAACCTTTCATGAGCCAAAAAAAAAGTTTGGTGGTAATGCCAAATGTAAAACAGTGCCAAGGTGATCTAAGAAGATAAATTTGCATTTCCTAGCCTCATTTACTAGCATAAACCCTTTAGATGTGGAAGTCAAAGGATGATAATCAGGCAATGAAGGATACAGAGATGCATGCAAAAGTAAGCTATCTATCTTGGGAGGATGAAGCATATCAAAATGATAAGAAGGATTAAGTTTAGCCAAATTAGAAAGTTGAGCATTCTAGAAATATGGACCACTTTGAGAGAAAGAAGGTAGAAGAGCAAGAGTTATAAAACCAAGGAGATGTTAATAAATTCCCAATTTAGCTTACTTATGAGAAGGTTACTAGCAAACAAGAAGACCACCAAGCTAAGAGTATTTTTCAGCTTAGAATCCATGTCTAAAATCAATCAAAATTTAATTGGGACTTGTACCGAGCCTCGTCCAAATTAGCTTGTCTTTCAAACATTAGTGAATGTGGGTAGCTTACCATATTGTAGTTGAACCCAAACCACCATTATGGTAATTGGTCCACCTTACCACTAGAAATTTTCCCATTGGGAGGCTCTTCGCATTATAACGATGATGACACCCACATCTATGCAATAACATTATTTCTTGGATTTCACCTGTACCTTTCCAGTATTAGATCGAGGAATATTGTGACTAGCACTAAGTGTGGGTGTCACGACCATACGCTAGTGATATACATCCCACTAATAAAACCTCTTATTTATACCATATTATGTGGCCCCTTTTACCTTTGTTAACTTATCATGAGTCCTAAAGAGGAACTTTTATGATGTCACCATGACTATTGAGAGAAGTTACAACATGGCTTACTATCATGCTACATCTATCTCAAAAAATCCATGGCACCACTTGAATTTTTGCTTTTTTAGTCTTGTGGTGAGTCTAACAACTACTTTATATGAATTTTAGATTTTAGTCCCCATTTTTTAGAATATATGACCTGATGATGTGTCCCTTCTTAGCTTTTAGGGGTCACAAATATAGTTATCCTGAAAAACCTATTTTCATACCATGACATAATTATCTACTCTCCCAATCACTCGATCTACTAGATATCATTACATACTTCAAATATTTTCATGGCTACGAGAGTAGAGCTTTTAGATCACTAGTCACAATGATTTTAAGAATTGTATCTTATTATTGCATACCTCACTCAGCTACTACCTCACTTACCCTGGGACATTCCATTTGAATCACTATTAAGCATTTGTTCAAGGAGCCGATAGCCATCCTTAAGGGTTATCTTCAGCTCCCAACCTAATACTCTTGCATAGCCTTCGAAATTCAAGAAATAATGGTGCTGCACAAGTGTGGGCATCATCATCTATGTCAGAAACACCAAGTTAAATCCACTAATGGTCCAAATGCTCAATAAGTAGTTGTTGGTACTCTGCCTTCGAACAATGAAAGAAAGGTTATGCCTCTCCTTATGAAAGAATTTAAAAATTTAATTGACAAGGGGGAGCATAATTTCAAAAACATAATTCTTTCATGTTTGTGGTGTGACTTCTGCTATTTTGAGCATACTAGTGCCTTCTTAATTGTCCTTCTTTGCCAAGGCTATGTAGTCCTTTTATTTTCCATTAGTAATACAAAAACAATTATTTTTACAAACAAAAATCCCACAAGGGGCCTGTTCTACACTAGGCAAACTTAAAACCGCATCTTAAGAGAGGCTACAATAAAAAAAAGAATGAAAGTGTCTTGGTGAAGACTCAGTTTGGTCTTTGATGTGGATTTATATTTCCAAGTTAAATGATTTTAGTACTGAGAAATTGATAAAACTCGTAACCCAAAGGAGCATTGAGATGGGATTGCTAAAATATGTCCTAATTGCAAGTAATATACAAAAGAATAAAATCCAAAGTCTGTGCATGAATTTTTAAAGATTTTTTGTAGATTTTAAGGCTAATAACGATGCCTCTTATGAGACTACTCCAGAGTGACCTTATTCTTAAAAAAATAGAAACAACAATTTTTGCCTTTTATGAGAGAAATAGGGTTAGGGCTGACAGGATAGGTTTAGATTATTTAGGATCAAAGTTCACAGTAACTAAAAATGATTGTAGGGTTTACATGTTATATTTTTTCAAAGGAAAAAATGAATCCATGAAAAAGGGGTGAAACCAGCAAAGTGTATGGTGCTTAGCATTTTTTGGTAAGAAGCTAAAGAATATAAACATGCAGAAACCATGGGACTTGTAAACAACACACAGTGTTTACGAATTCAAAGATGGGCCAGGATTGAACTAGAATGTATATTTCAAGATCGAAGGGGGCCATTAAAGCTCAACAGTGATAAAATAGGTCTTCGTAGGACCTAAAGCAGACTAAGGATTGGCGATTGTTGTCAAAGTAAGATTGAACAACTAGCAAACTCCATCTCTTCAACATGATAGCTACAAGAAAACCAATAAAATGATTGGTTTTCAATCTATAAAGAAGCTTGTGCTTATATATTTCTTTGGGGTGGATATGTAATTAATGGGAAGCTTCTTGTCCTTTGGCATGGCCATTTCCTAGACAAGTAGATATTTACAGTCACCCAAGACATACCAACCATGGCTTTGTCAGTTCCAAGGTATAAAGTTTTGGTCCTCAAGAAGATGGTGTAGAGTCTCGAGATGAGACCTAGCGATTGGATAAAGATCAATTAGCATTTAATTATTTTATGAGGACCTTCTTTATTGATAAGATCATGAGTCAACATCCTCGAGAATGCTAATCCATCGAAAGTGGTTGGGCATTTTTTGATGTATAACTCTCTCTCTCTCTCTTTCTCTTTTATCTAAATATAGGCTTCCATGCCTTGAAATTGATCCTTCTTTTTTGGGTATGACTAGATTCTGTCAAAATTTGTACTGTACCACCTTTTAATGCAATAAAAACTAAATTCCATCATTTTTCAAGCCAGATTGAAGTGTGTTTTATGAATTCATGTATTGTGGTTAAGTGAATGTATGTTCCTTGCTTATGTTTGAGTTTTTATCACCTTTAGGAAGTTCTTAATAGTTCTCATAGGTCATCATAAGTGTAATTTACAGTTTATTGTCTAGCTTGAAAGTGGATATTTACCCTCTTTTGTTGATTTGATAACTGATTAATGCCTTATTCTAAAATATTTATGTGAGATTGATTTTCTTTAGTCTTGAAAGTGTCTCATAGTGTGTATTGTGTGAGTTTGAGTGATCAAATAATTGGTGTATCACCTCTTTTACATGCTTTATAAGTCATTGCCAAAATCTCTCTCCCTTTTCCAAGCAAGTGCTAATTTAGGTTTAGTTTAGGTGATAGATCCAAAAGGAAGCTGACCTTTTTTGGAGGTATGGTCCATTATTAGGTTACCCACATCATAGGATTAGTCCCATGTTGGAATAAATTTGAGTAGGAAGATTTGAACAGTCCCCTACTCAGCTAGGGTGCAAATATATAACCCCAACAATTTTGGCACACTTGATGAGACCCATTTTCTTTGGTATAATTAAAGTTTGAAGATTGAGAAGAAGAAATTACAAAAGGAGGAGACATCTACCATCATCAAAAGTTGAATATCCTTCAAGTTGTAGGCTTATAACATCTTCTAGACAGTGCTATCATGCTAAAGATTACAATAAGATCATCAAGTAAAGGTACTCCTTTTTAACATATTGAATTACCTTCTACTTCTTATAAAAGATTAGGATTCAATAATACAAGACCTTATCTTCTAAAACAACATTCATCTTCTGGTCATTCTATTATTTTATTCCAATCTATTGTCCCCATAAGCCAAATCCCTTTTGCCCAAATGGTTATCTAGAAACAAGTGTTTGTCCCATTTAATAGGGGTAGTCCCTTGAATTTAGCCCAATATGATGACATTCATGTTTATACCCTAAAAAGTATCCCTTTCTTCTCAGGAGAATGAGATAAAACTACTGCTATTGAGCATATCCAAGATGTTGTCAATCTATGTTTTGTTCATAATGTTACTCAAGATAATGTGGCTATCAGATTGTTTGTTGAATCCTTCAAAGGAAAAGCATTGTAATGGTATATGAATCTTCCATTGACCTCCATTGTTACTTGGGATGAGTTAGGTGCAACCTTAGTTAGGCAATTTGAAGACAAGTCTGATCATCTATCTTTGGTTGAACAACTAACTACCATACAAAGGTACCCTCATGAATTCATGTTTGATTTTAACCTTAGATTCCAAAAGACATGGACTAGGATCCCAACATTAGTTAGACCATCCCTAGAGTATGCATTTATGTACTATCTTAAGGCCCTTAATTCTGATGTAAGAGTCATGATATAGTCTATGGGTGGTAATACCTTGCCAAATGCTTATGAAATTACAATCAAAGCAAAAAATAGCTTAATACAAAACGGTAAACTTGCTCCAAGGCCTCTAATGCCCATATTCCTAGAATTGTAACCTGTTCCTCATCCTCAAGTTTCTCATATTCCATCTATAACCCCTATTCCATTTCCAAAATTCCAAGTTGTAGTTCCTCCTACTCAATCTAGTGAGATTGATGATCTAAAAAGCATGCTACAAGATTTTGGAAATGAGATTGTTTAACTCAAGAGACAATAGTACCAAGGTAGACCTTATCAGTAGCAAAACTAGAATACCTATTAGTCCTTCAATAACCAACAACCCCCTTTTCAAGGTTTCAAGGACAATAGGCAACCTTATCAAAATCAAGGAGCCATAACCCAAACTAAGCCATATGCAGCCCTTGATCCTAATATACATTCCAGTTCAAAAGATATTGTTTCTCAAAATAACTTGATGCAAGATCCATGTTGGCAGCCTTCCAATCGAAATGACACTCAAAATCAAGCCTTGGTATCACAAGATATTACTATGCCACAAATGACATAAAAAGAGTTCTCTTTTTAAGGTGGTCAATATCAAGACATGAATATGGCATTCCAAGGAGAATCTCAATAAGTTACAGGGAAGACGGATGCTATCAATGTTAATTGACAATTGGATAATCATATTGCATTCAACCAAGTTGGTGAAACTAAAAAAATAAATGGTCAAGTGGCAACTCTAACTAGAGCTAAAAAAAGAGTAGTTGAGGAAAACCAAGATGTGAGCAATACTTATAGTGTTCCTAATTTTATTTCTAAGAGTGTCAAGTATCAAGTTATTGTTCTTATAGTACAAAAGATTTAGAATACAGAGACAATGAAGATTCCCCAAATGCCCCTAACTAGAGAACAACCAGTGGCTCCAAAGTTGCAGCCAAAGGTTAGTGAAACATATTTTAGAATAATTGGACAAATGGAGAAATAAAATGTTAGAATTAGCATGTGGGATTCCTTTACCATCCCAAGGGAAAAGAACATGCTTATTCAAGAGCTTTTAGAACTTAAGGTATCTAAAGAACTAGTTGAGAAACAAGGAGTTATCTTGGCCAATTCAAACCAATAAATAAATCAACCTAATCAATATATACATAACATGAAAAAGGTGGACAAAACAAATGTCAAACAAAAAAAACCCTCCCTTTTATCTCTCTTTGATAGTAGGTGACTGTTTAGTCCATAATTGTATGGTAGATAATGGAGCTAGTAATATTGTCATGCCCAAACAAATTGCAGACAAGCTTGGTCTTGTCTATGAGCTAAATACCAAAGGAGTATTGCAATTAGATGGGTCACCAATGAAGATAGCAGGCATAATAAAAGATATAAAATTGACATCACATGCTTTCCCCAATGTTGTCATTCAACAAGATGTAGTAGTAGACTTGCCCCCTATTTTTCCATGTGCCTATCAAGAGACTTTACTTCAAAGATTGGAGGATATTTGTCAGTTGATTGGAATTATTTAATGCTTAGAACTAGGTACATTACTAAGGTAACAATACATTCTAAACCTATTGCAAGATTTCATTTAGAGCCATATATGCCAAGTATGGTGAACATTAATTGTGTTATCTCAGACAAGGTACTAGTAAATAATGAAGTGAAAACTGAATCACCTATAGATGGAGTCCCAGATATTTTCATTAATGAAAGGGCCTCTAATTTTCATGGACATGATCCCTAAAAGTTAATTAAAGAAGAAGAAGGAGTTGTTGTCTATTGTCTTCATGAAAATGATGCACCAATTCCAACATTAATGGAAGATGATCAACCTGGTGATGGACCGTGGCAGCTATATTTTGATTATTGAAATGATGGATATGATGATTAATATGAGCATGCCAATGAAAACATTGATGAGAATAGATTACATGCATATTCTTCTCTTTCCTCTCTCTCTTATTCTACTTATCAAAATAAAACTAACTATAATGCCAAAAGAACCTCTTGTTGGTAGTGATTTTCTACAATGTGATCCTAAATTTTCAACCACTTTTGCTATCTCATTATTCAAATTAAAACAAAATAAGTGCAATAAATGAAATCTGCTTTTGCATGATTCAAGAAATATAAAAAATATCAATGCATCTTCTTTAACCTTATCAATTCAATTTTAAAAAGCATGTAAAAATGATATTGTACCTTTTAATGATACAAAAACTAAACTGGATGAGATTATTCTATCACCTTATTTTACATTTTAAGTTCAACACAATGATTCTATGCAAAATGTAGATAATTCAAATGTCTCTAACTCTTCTCTTATATGTTATAATGTGCCAAATGAAAACATGATTGCTACTTCTTCTACCCTTGACTCCAAGATTGAAAATAATGATCATATATGCATTCCACTCATAACTAGTGAAGACATTCATTGTATTGCACCTACACATGATATATATTTCATAGTAGTAAAAAGTTAAAATCTTCTTCTAATCTCTCTCTTACTGAGCATGTGAATGATAATTATTCTACTCTTACCTATAAAAGTGAATTAAACTCTAATTTTGATGAACCTTGGAATAACGATGACTACTATGATTTTGGTGAAGAAGACATTGAGTCTAGTCCTTATAGTTCTATCCTGACTTCACCCACCTGTCATGTTAAAATTTATTGCTTATCAAATGCTAGCTAAAATGATAATATGCCTTCAAATAAACACAAGTGAACTTATACTTTTGTTCATAATTTACACAGTTTACATTCTCATGATAATAATGTATCTTCTATTCTATTAGTAGGTGATACTTCTTTATAAATTAAGAAAATAAGAGATACCAATGAATCTCCCTCAACCCCATTACTACAATAGAACTCATTTATCAACATAAGCTCCACAAGGGTGATATATCATTTACCTCTCACTAGGTCCAAGCTATCACACCTCTAAAGGTTATAGATAGAAAACTAACTCTCCCTAAAAAATATCCCTGATGTAGTGTATCAATGGCTAAAATTAATAATAAGATTCAAGAATTAAATGAACTCTTGATGATGTTAACATACCTTCACAAGAGGTAATATCTTTGATGCATGTCGTGGGTGCTTTAAAAAAAAAAGTACACCAAGTCACCTTAGAAAGTAAAGCATACCAATCTTGGGTTGATTCCAATGTCATCCATGGTAATACTATCTTGCATAAATTTTCACTACAAAGTTACCAAATCAGTTCAGATACCAATATTACCAAAGTTAAATAGACATGGAGATCCATATATGCACCTCAAAGCTTACAAAAATGGCATGGTACATGTCCCTCAAAGTTTTATCCTCTTATAGATATTTCCATAGACTTTAGAAGGTGAGGCATTAAATTGGTTTCATCATTCACACCCCAATGGTTCACTACATACATATGATGAGTTAGAATAAGTCTTTCCCATGCATTATATTCAGAATAAGGGGCCTCCAATCACATATGAGAGGTTGAATTCACTACACTAGGGTGAATCATAAACAATACATGATTACATTCTATGATTCAAATCATGCATTAAACAATTACTCTTCCAGTTGATAGATTTAGAGGTACATTACATATTTGCTAGAGGTCTCACTTTCCCTCTCAAGGAGAAATTGTTATATGAGACATAAATCATTTAGACACTTATACTATAATGATATAACATTATAGGAGTTGGGATTAGTAGATAGAAATTTAAATATAGATTTTGAGGACCCAAATTTGGATTTAGGTCTCTCATAGGCATAATCTTCCAATATGGTACAAACACCTGATACACAAATGCCTCAAGAAAAAGTGGAATAGAAACCACAAATAAAGATACTTGACAAAGGAAAAGAGCCACTTCATAGAGAATCTTGTACAGTAAATAGAGAACATGACACCAACAAAGGGGCTATATAATTCTCAGATAGAGATAGGCCTCATGATATTTTACTTACATTATTAGATAGGGATGATCACACTTCATCCTACTAATCACCATCTAGCACATCATTGCAAATAATAAGAAACCAACCATATTGTAACTATCATAGAATCAATAGACATTGGGACAATAATTATTATGCACTTAAATATTATATTAACTAATGTGTTCAAAGAGGTATTATAACATTCACATAGGTGGTATCAAGATCTCCTTATCCAACTCTCCTATATCACACTCTTATATGAGTGAGTTATCCCAAGATGTTCCTTTTAGGGAACCATTGGTTACACTTTGTATGAGCCATGTAGTTTCTATGACACCTACTTATGTGAGATATCATGAGTCATAGATTAAATAGAGATGGAAACCACTTCATATATATCAACCTACTTATAGTAGCATGGTAAAAAATGGAAACCAACCCCACCACCAATTCTAGTTTGACCATTGATTAATATATTTGGTAATAATCATAGAGATCAGAGCATAGTTTTAGTTTTACCATCGATTAAGATATTTGGAAACAATCAAAGAGATTAGAACATAGTTTCAATTTGACCACCAATTAAGATATTTGGAAACAATCACAAAGATCAAATCATAGTTTTAGTTTAACCACCAACTAAGATACTTGGAAATAATAACATAGATCAGAGCACAATTTTAGTACAATAGTCGATTAAGCTATTTGATATAGAGACTACACATGTAACTACCAATAGTACACCATGAACAATATCAGTTCAAAGTATACTTCTTTGCCTACACAACTTGGGAAATATGGTCACTTTTTTACCATGCCATCTAGATTCAAATAGTGCATATCATAGTTACATAATCCACATTTAGATATACTAAGATACTTTTATGATAACTAACAACTAACATTCCTAATCTAATATACAAATATACTCTAGCATCCACATACATATGATCAATTAATTATAATTCTCTAGCTGAATAAATACATCTCTCTATCAAAACATAAGAAATAAATACACCCAAAACACTTACTCAAGTAAGCAATGCCCCAAATTAAAATGCTATATAACACGATACCCATGTAACAAAAAGTCCATATAGATACACATACACATGATTTAAAATAATTTTTAATACAATAATACATTATCACTCAATAATATAGTTTGTCACCAAGACCATCCTCCTCACTCTCACTCTTAGATACATCAACACTAGAACTGGATTCCCTCGCATCCCCTCTAGATCTTGATTGATACCTGTGTCTCCCTCTCTTTATCCCTTAGTACTGGTAATTCAACCATTATCTCCACATGCTCTCATTTTAGATAAAATTAATCATCCATGATCCTACCACCTACCCCACATAGAACATTGGGTGGGGTCATATCTCACCTCTATACCTTAGCACGAGCCTTATCTTTATCAAATGTTGCTCATCTATATGTTGTAGTGGTAATGACCATTTGATCAAAAAGGTGGGCATGAATTCCTATAACTCCTATGATCCTCTCCACTATCCCATGATCCACAACATCATTAGGGATATGTTATGTTAGCTTTCATAGTATAGCCTTAATGATGGTCTCCTAATACTTATAATCTCCTTAAACTACACATACCAACATAGTGCATTACATATTTCATCAAAAAGTCAAACACCAAAATAATTAAAACATAGAAATTCACAATGAAAATGTACCCTCAACTTCCCTAATGGGATTTAGATCTAATACATCATACATGATAGCCCCATCTCCTAAAAATAATGGTGGTCATATATGTTGCTTCCACTAGACTATGTAGGCATCAGGTGCTCCTACATCATTTATATTAGGTATATCCAACATTAGATCTCACTCCATCTTTGGAATCAAAATTAAATAAGCAACTATGGGGCTCGACCTACTACCCAACCTCATTATTGACTGATAACTCCTCAACCACACCCATGGTATAGGGGGCACATCCTAGATAACACCAAAATATTATGTCACCTACTCATACTAAAATCTCTAAAATACATTAACTCAATGGTCATGTAACCAACATCTCACTCAAACTCATCTTAGATGAACACTATTCTCAAGCCACCCCTAAAATATCCTATAGGGTCTCCAAATAATGTCTCCAGCTATTAATTGATCTAAAAACCTATCGATAGTTTAGCATGCTCTTTGATTGCACATGAACTATGCCATTCCATTTATTTGTAAATATCTTTGGGTGGGCCTAATCCATATGTAGAAACCCCTCCAGTATCGACATTGCAATATGCTCATAAGCGCAATAATTTAATAGTGTCAAAGACCTAATGATAATTTTGCACAAATCTTGAGTAAAATGGTATAAATCTCAATACAAGTGGGTTCACATAGTGCAAGCCTATAAGTATATAGTTCTATACTCCTCTATATCCTGCACTATACCATGCATCACGTATGATATAAATACCCCACTCCCATCCATAAAAACAAGGGATTCTAGTAACACCATCAAAAAGATTCTCAACTATGGAACATTATTTGTAAGAAATAAAGACAACACATCACTCCAACTCCCCAATCGATGGGTACTTGTGTGCATAGATACAAAGTACCTTGTCACCCACTCTATAGATTTATCTCTATTAGCCTCCTTTAACACTCCTTATTGACTAGTAATGGGAAATCTTAGTATCTTATAAACATCCTCCAACATCAAATGTGTTATCCTTAGTGGGAAACCAAAATGTACCAGCATTGGCATTCCACCTCTCACATAATGATGTCATCATAATGGTAGTCCTAGGGCATAAAAAAAAGTGATGCCACATGGCCCAAACTATCTCTATCGATCACTTCCCTCTCATCATATATCAAGGGTAGTCCATGTAAACACTCCATCATATATAAGGGTTAGTACATATAAACACCACATCATGTATCAGGGTCAATCCATGTAAGCATTCCATTATCTAACCACTCTAGAACTCCATCATATGTGTATCCACCTATAAAACACAAATAAATGTGGAATTAACATCTCTGAATGACAAATAAACATGTATTAGTAGTCATTAAACATAAAATAGAAGTAAAACTAGTAAAATTGGCTCCAGTGGATAGTAACGTTGCACCCATGATAGTAGCATTGTACCAAAGAGGGTAGTGTGGCATCCTAGGATACTAGTGTAGTTGTAGGGACACTAGAAAAATCCTCCAAAATAAGGCCCTAAACTACCAAATTTTCATTAAAAATGATGAAAAAGGTAATAAATATTACAAAAATATGGAGAATGATATGCTTCTTACTAGGGTAATCTCTTCCCTGGCCTAGATGAGCACCTCTACCTCCTCATAGTGGGTCATGTTCACTCCTCATCTCCTCGATATATTTTTAAGATTAATTCAAAAATAAATTTTATCAAGTCAAGTGATTTAAATTATTTTTCAAACTAATCAACCAACCTATTAAATCCATATTTTAAAAGTGTCACCTACCTAAGGTTGATCTTATGCACATATTTCACCAACTAATACCATATTCTTCCAAACATGATATCTCAGGAATCATACCTATAATTTTTGATCCATTTATTTTGCATGGGAATTTATCATGATATCCCCCACACCATTCTAGTTACATTATTATTTCATCTAAATTTAATCCATAAAGAAACAAAACATATGCTTCCTTAACAAACTCACTATAGACCACAACCCTATATTCACCCTAGATTCCAAAAATACTTTTGTTACAAATGTCTAGATAATCAATATTATGCTCATATTAGTAATGATAAATATCACTAACATACTTACCAACATCACTTTTGGTTTTATGCCCTTATAAAAGTCTCGGCTCTCTCACCAAAAGGGGGGCATAGATACATTATTCACACTAATTCAGACACCTAGATTTCCCAATTTAGATACATAGATATACAAATTGATTTAGATACATAGATTAGTTCAAAGACATAGATTGACTTAGACACTTAGATGCACAGATTGGTTCAGATACACAAATTAGTTCAAACACATAGATTGACTCAAATTAGTTTAGATTAACTTAGACATTCAAATACATAGATTGATTTAGATACACAGATTGGTTCAAACATAAATATTGACTCAGATTGGTTGAGATTGACTTAGATATTTAGATACATAGATTCAATAAGATGTTTAGACACACAAGTTGACTCAAATTTATAGGGTTTCATGGTCTTATCATATATTGGTTCACATTCTCATATTTTACATAGGGCTTCGACAGTTTTAGACATAGATTATAACTATGAGGGTATATACATGGTACACCATCCCTTTATAGATACCATTTTATACATAAGATACATAGTTACATTACTCAGATATTAGGTTGGGGGCATGATTAGAGCACGTGTCTTCAATCTCATAGGATTATACCAGGTTATACATATAGGATGTCACATTATACCATTTTTTATATGTAGATTATCATATTACACATATTATCAACAGAATGTCCCTAAGATTTCACCATGTTAGGTCATATATCTAAATACAATGGTTGATCCATATATTGTCACCAGACCTAGATTATAAAGGTCAATTAATAGTCTTTACCTCTGAGTAGATTACTTCTCAGACTCAGTTCACATACTAGAGTGGGGGCAAGTAATGCTTGTTTCCACACATTTATATATGCTTCTTAGATTTAGTTCACATACTAGAGTGGGGTAAAGTAGGGCTTGTTTCCCACATTTAAAGATCACTTCATAGATGCAACTCACATACCAAAGTGGGGGTAAGCAAGGCTTTTTTATCCACACTTTCAAATACCTTTCACAACTTAGTTCACATATTAGGGTGGGGCTAAAATAGGGTTTTGTTCCTCACAATTCATTTCAAAATTTAGATTTAGTATATGGGCATCCATATTGTGGTTTTCCTCTTCACAGATAACATTTCATCTCCTATCCACTTCTTTGGCCAAAAATTGGGCTAGGCTTGGAGGACATCCATATTCCACACAAATTGATCACATAGATAAGTATATGGATGCATTTTATTTTTCCTTTTACTCTAGTACTTCCATTTAATTGCATTACTAGAATAAAATGGGGGGAAATTTACACACCCTAATTTGGTCAAACAACCATAAGTACTATGTATTTTATTGATTTTTCATGGGAAGGTCTTAGTGATGAATGTGAGTCTTGTTTGTGTGGTCATTTTGGGTCTTTTGATCTTTCTTATGATTTGTATTCCTTGTTTTTTTCACCCCTAGTGGTATTAAATCATCCCATCCCAATCACAAGGCCCCCCTAGTCTATTTTTCACAATCCTCACCTAGTTTTGTATTCCCAAGACACTATCATGGTCTTAGACACTAATGCAATGAACCAGTGTCTAGTTCAGTGCTAGTGTCTAACAGTCACGTTTTCAGCATGTTTTGGGTCCTAACCCTTCCTTGAGACTTCTTTTATGATTTTATATTTCTTTTGCATCTTATCAACCAATGAATAAGGGTCTTACATTCAAATCAAAGTTCCTTATATAAAGAGCCTCACAAGGCATTTTAAAACTAACACTTACTATTTTGGCACATGATTACATAAAATCAATCAATAATATAACTTAACACACTGCATATTACTCAACAATCACACCTATATCTACATGTTTGATCAAATAAGGGCCTAAGTAAAAGGTATTTTACCATACTATGCATGTTGATTATGCACATTCCCTAAGGGAGAACTACATGTGATCTGAGACCCCTATCATTGGGTTTAATTTAGGTAGTAATCAGGATGGTAGGGGTTCTTTATTATGTGATTGTAACATCCCACAACCTACTTTTTCTCTTCCTTTTACATTTGATCTAGTTGTTGTTTCATGTGTACATGTGTTCAGTAGGTTTTAAAAAAGTTTCAACAAAATAGTGACACAAAATTGTGATCCAAAATCTCAAAAGTTACTTACAAGTATCTAAAACCCTCTTGCATCATCCTTAGAAGTCTCAGGCAAATTATCCATAGAAAGACACTAGTGCATTACCTTGGACACTAACATAATGCACTATTGTCCTCTTAATCACACTACTATTCAAAGGTAGTTTTCAACCCTAGTTCTAGAATTAAGGACTCCCCACTGATCTCCAAACCTATTTCAGTCCTCCTAACATCTGATAATGCCTATTTCAGTCTAGATAAGTCAAATTTCTCATTGTGCTTACACCTCAAGTAAATTAGTTCGATATACCTATTTAAAATATTTTTATGAATTTAGCCTCTATACCTAATCCCTTTAAAAACCTAGGATTTACATGTCTAAGTCCTAAATAGTCAAAATATTTGCAATACCCTTTTTCACAGTGTTTTCCCCATGTTTTCCCATGTTTGCCACATTTCTATATAATTTATTGTTTTTAAAATTTGTTATACCTCAAAATATTAATTATTTATTCCTAATCCTTCCAAATTCATATAATACTTATATAAATCTATTATTTCTTAGCCTTGAGCCTATTTTAACACATCCATATGATTCTAATCAAACCTTGTACTATAATTTTTATAGGGATGAGATCATTTATCTTATTAATCCTACCATGGGCTTGATTGGTGGACCTATCGATCCTATCCTTCATCAAATTTTGGGTCATTATTACTTTGGTTGTACTCCATATGCCTTAACTATCAATTATTACTATTGGTCGAGTTAGTCTTAGTGTGAATTGTGTACTAAAGCATCCTATTTATTCCAAGTCAACCAAAGCCATTATGTATGCATGAGAGAGAGAAATATAAAGAGAGAGGAATCAAATGTTTATTATATATTAAATAATTTAATTTAGTTCCATCCCTTACCATATCTGTTACTAAACTTGTGATAGAGTCATATTTATGCATCACTGTCTTGTACTAAAATAAGGTTTCTAAGGCATGTTGCATGTACTTTCATCTTCACATATAGGAAGAGGTAGTTCATAACCTTGATATTTAAATCACACTACAAAAAACTAAGTTAAGGTCTAATTCTAACATATAGGATACGTAATTGTGACTCCCACAATGGTTACCTAACCCAAAAATGTTTTTTTTGTGATTTGGGGAAAGCTAGGTCAAAGAAGGAAGAATATCATATTTATGATTTTTTCCCATAACATCAAATAAGTGCAAGTACATAGTGAAAACATCTAGAGGAATACAAACACAAGAATTCCAAAGTTAAATATCAGCATAAGACATTATCAACACAATAAGACATGTATGGAAACCAAACTAATTGATTGGTGATCCTACTTAAGGTATAATCAACACAAGCATTGATCCCATCCCTACATAGTTAGAGGCTCAAATTTTTTATAGAGATAGATAAAGATCTACACATTCCATTTCTGCATTCCAAAATTTTGAAAACATCAAGTGTGATCATTCCATCATATTTTTAATTTTTTAAGTTCAATTATCAATTTTAGTATTTTTATTTTTCTTGTTACATGAATACTAACTACTAGGGTAGATCTAAAAGTAATTTTTAACATTGTCGAATCATATATTTCACTAGTTCATTATATTTGGTCTTAATTATTAATAACACATAAAAAACTAAATCAATAAGTAAGAAACTACCCATTTATTGACACATAATATGAATGATGGGTTATAATACTAAATAAAATTACCCATTTTTCATTTGAACAATGATGATCATGGAATAATAGAAGCAAAGTCCTCATTTTTGTTTGGAGCCACTTGTCTTAATGGAATTTATTTATGAATTTGTAGTGTGGAATATTCACGTTTTTTTATTTTTTCTTATTTCGAATCATTGTCATCATGTCCCACAAGATTTTATTTCAAAATTGAAAAACATATATACATTGAAAAATAAACATATATACCCCATAAAACTAAAACTAAAAGTACAAACATCATAACAAAAACTACTATCATGGCTATAACAACAAATGCATATGACTATTATTGTATAATTAAATGGAAATATTTGAAAACAAATACTGTATTCATGTACAAAAAGAGTGATAAAATTAATAAAAATTTACTTGACTAGGATTTTTTTATTTGAATAAATTATGCAAAATTCTTATGATTCTTTAAAAAATTACAAGGTTACTTGTCACCTACGTCATTATGGCCATTATTGTTGTAGATTTGGAAATAACTTATACCATCAATGATCACTCATAAAATAATTACAAAACTACATAAGCTTTGGAAGCTAGACAAATTAAGCTTGGTGAATTACTTTTCCCCATACCACCGATTCTCAAGATATTATGCATAATAGAAGCTAGTAATAATCAGAGTTCTCTCTTTTAATCAATACTTAAGGTAGATTCACATTCTTTACCCAATTCAAACCTCCCAATTAATTTTTAGTATTGAAGGAAGTATTGAAAATAACTTATAGAATCATAAGTAGTTAAATGAAAATAATTCAATCACTAGAGATTAACAACTACAATAATGCTCTCATCTCTCAACCCAAATTAATTTTTATTCTTTGACACTTGTAGATAGAATAAATCTAACTTTGCTTGTGTAGAATCATAATTTAATGCATCCATAATAGTCATAAATATTTATGTAAATCAATTAGGACTGTTAGAAAGAATCTATATTATGACTGCACAATAAGTGCATAACAAGGTCTAGTTACTTCCATCAGTATATTCATTGGTCTACTAGCAATGTCACTAGAGAAATCTCATCAATTTGGGTTGTGTAGCTAGATATGGGAATTATTATAATAATTTTAAATTTTATTTGTTCTATAGTGAAAATTTGGGATTGATTGTGCTAGTCAGTAGTTCCAAGTTGCAAGAATTGATAATATGGGCCTCTCAACAATGTGGTGCTTCAATAATCTCAAACAAGCTACATACAGAGATACGGAAAATATTTTATTTGATTTGGGTCTTAAATAGCCCCAATTTTGTCAATGATTTAACTAGTTACTCAATTATGAATGTAGTTTGGGCTAATTTGAGGCATGTGAGCCTATTGGTGACTATATGATGTGATTAGGGGTTCAATTAACACCAATTTCATCAATAATTAAAAAAAGTACTCAATTAGTTCAACCAATGATGTAGTTTGGGCCAATTTGAGGCCCTTGAATTTAATGGCAATTATATGATGTGATTTGGGACTTATTTAACCCCAATTTCATCATTGATTGAACCAATTATGTGATTGGTTTGATCATGGATGAAATTTCAACTAATTTCCCCCTATAAACCTAATCACAACTATATGATATGATTTAAGGCTCAATTGGTCCTAATTTCACCACTGATTAAAATAATTTTTTGATTGGTTCAATTAGTGATATAGTTTTTGGAAATTTTAACTCTGTGAACTTAATCACAACTATAGGGTGTGATTTGGAACTCAATCATCCCCAATTTCATCACTAATTGAATTAATTACTTAATTATTTCAATCAAAGATGTAGTTTGGACCAATTTGAGCGTCAAGAACATAATTATAACTATATAGTGATTTTTGGATTTCAACTAGCCATAATTTCATCAGTAATTGAACTTATTATTAGATTGGTTAAATCAAGGTTGTAGTTTTGGCCATTTATCTCTATAAACATAATGGTGACTATACAATACAATCTAGAATTCAATTAGCCCAAATTTCATCATTGATTAAACCACTCTATAATTTGGGCCAATTTGAGCTACATGAACCTAATTGTGATTATGCAATGTGATTTGGGGACAAATTTCCCCCAATTTCATCACTCATTAAATTAATTACTTAACTGATTTAATCAAGGATGTAGTTTGGGCCAATTTGAGCCCCATGAACCTAGTGGTGATATACGATGTGATTTGGGGCTTAATTAGACCCAATTTCATCATCAATTTAAATTATTATTTAAATAGTTTAATCAAGGATGCATTTGGGATAATTTGATCCCCTTGAACCCACTCATGAATATAAGATGTGATTTTAAGCTCATTTGGCCCCAGTTTTAGGAGTGACTAGGGGTGTAGTTTAGGCCAATCTGATCCTCATGAACCTAATGGATATTATACTATGTGATTTGGGGCTCAATTGGTCCCAATTTCATCACTAATTGTACCAATCACTCAACTGGTTTAATCAAGGACATAGTATATGATAATTTGAGATTCATGAACCTAATTAAGCCTATACAATATGATGAGGGGCTCAATTGGATATATTTTTATCATTGGTTGAAATAATTACTCTATTAGTTTAATTAAGGGTGTAACTTGGGATAATTTGAGCCCCATGAACCTAAAAGAGACTATATGATATGATTTGGGACACAATTAGCCCTAATTTCATCATTTATTAAACCAATTGATCAATTAAGTAGTTTCATCTAATTTGAGGCCCATGAACTAATTATTATTACACAATGAGACTTAGGTATCAATTAGCCATAATTGCTTAATTGATTGATTTTTCTCAATTAGTTTAATAAATGATGAAATTTGGGCCAAGTTGAGCCATGCACATGTAATGGTGAATAAATGATGCAATGTAGGGTTCAATTATCCCTAATTACATCATTAATTAAACTAATTACTTAAATTAAGGAAGTAGTTTGGGCCAATTTGACCCCATAAACCTAATAGAGGTTGAACGATGTGATTTAGGGATTAATGACTCACGAGGCCCAATTTTATTACTAATTAAACCAATTACTTGATTGATTCAATCAAGTACACATTTTGGGCTAATTTTGTCCCCTTGAACATAATAATGAATATATAATGCCATATGGGGTTGAATTGGCCCCAATTTCATCATTTGATTCAACCAATTACTCAATTTTTCAATGAGGGATGAAGTTTAGGTAATTTAAGCCTTGTGTATCTATTTGAGACAATATGATATGATAGGGTTAAACAATGTGATTGAGGGGTAAATTGGCCTCAATTTCATCATAGATTAAACTAATTACCTAATTGGTTCAATTAAAGATGCATATTTGGCCAATTTGAGCCCAGTGAGCCTAATTACAATTATATAATGAGATTTGGAGATCAATTGGCCCTAATTACATAATGAATTAAAATAATCACTTTATTGATTCAATCAAGGATGTAGAGTGGGTGTCTAAACCCTAATTATAACTATACAATAGAGTTTAATGCTCAATTAGCCCTAATTATGTAAAGAATTATAATAATCACTTTATTGGTTCAACTAAGGATGTAGAGTGGGTGTCTAAACCCTAATTATAACTATAAAATATAATTTAATGCTCAATTGGCCCCAATTTCATCACTAAATGAACCAATTTTATTAGTTTAATCATGATATAGTTTGGGATAATTTGATCCCAAAGAAACTAATTACAACCATATGATGATATTTGGGCTTTAATTAACACTAATCTCATCAATAGTTTAGCTAAATAATTAATTAGTTTAATAAAGGATATAGTTTGGGCTAATTTGAGCTTCATGAACCTAATAAATACTATACAATGTAATTTAAGGCTTAACTATCCTTAATTTCATCATTGATTGAACCAATTACTTAATTGGTTTAATTAGGGATGCATTTTGGGCCAATTTGAGACCTATGAATCTAATGACAACTTTATGACAAGATTCAAGGCTCAATTGGCCCCAATTTAATGTGTTGATTGAGCCAATTAGTCAATTGGCTCAATCAAAATGTAATTTGGGCTAATTTGAGCCCGATGAACCTAATTGAGACTATAAAGTTCAATTTGGGGATCAATTGGCCTCAATTTTATCACTCATTGAACCAATTACTTAATTTGTTCAATCAAGGATGCAATTTGGGCTAGTTTGAGGCTTGTAAAACTAATGGAAACTATATGATGTGAATTAGGGCTCAATTGTCCTCGATTTCATCACTGATTGAATCAATTACTTTATTGATTCATATTAATTCTATTTTGAACTAAAATAAATCAAATAAATAGACCTAAACTATTGAAATTGATATATAAGAAATATATAGATCTAAAAGTAAAATATTAAATTATAAGATTGTAAATTAGCTAATAATAGTAAATTTATTAATAGATATGCAATCCTCCCTTAAAAATATCTCATGTTGATTATGACTTCAAATTTTTAGAAAAGACCTACAAATTATGTTGTGTGTAAAAACAAAAATGTAAACTGCACTAGGACAAGGCCATGCTAAGAGGATAGGGTTAGATTATGGAATTTTTATATTGACTATAGAAACATCCTGATTGATTATACAACTAAGTTTTTGATCTGGATTTGTGTGTATGTCTGAAAGGGCTTACTAATTTTAAGTATGTGTTTATTTTCCATATGAAGACCTATAAAAGATAAAACCCTATAAATACAATAGAGATAAAATTCCAAAAGGAGGGAATAGGGTTATGGGAATAGTTGAGCTACCCTTAAAAAACCCCATATAATCTAAGTGTTTCCTATATAGCCCAAAATATATTATGTAGTATTTCCTACCAAGGTAATTATTTTTTAACATGCCCATGAATATATATTAAAAAATTGCATTGAATTAATTGTAAGAATGAGTGCACATGCATGTCACATGTCCCCATAATCTAATTTTCTTGAATAGTGTTGTAATTTTTGAAACTATATAGTGTCATAAATTTGAAATTTTCTTGTTAGGCTTGAATTATCAAGAAAAGACCATTGTGATGTCCCCTTTTAAGATGAGAAATGTTACCTATAAGTCACTTATCTCAAAATATAATTGTTAAATAGATGAAATATATAATCATGTAGTAACACTTTGAACAATCAAATTAGCATTGAATTTTATATAAAACATATTTTAGATAGATGTATAATTGAAGAAAATAAGCATGATGTGCATGATGTGTATCATGGCACAATGAGTAAGAAAAAAAATAATGCATGATATGAATCATGGCACCATAGTAATAAGAAATGAACATAAAACTAATTCCATATAATTCCCTACATAAGGTCCAAAGGCCACTACAAGGGACATGTGGATGTCACATAAACACACAATTCCAAGATCCACACACAAATGGTATGATGATGCCATATAAGAAATAACATGTATATGTTACACACACAAGGATAAAAACCATACATAATAAGAAAGAATGTAAAATAGTCATAGAGGAAATGAGACTAGCTTACATCCATCACATATATCAATTTCATTATTAGTAAATGGCATATGCATGTAACACAATGTAAAGTATGAGTGTTTATAAAAATATTTGTATGATATGTAACTAAACATGGTATAAATATTGTGGATATATACAACTTATTAAAGTGCTCATAGAGAATAAAGAGATGCCCCCAATTTAGGAAGATTATTGGGTACTAATGGAAGTTTGACATTGAAAAACCATGTAAATGTTTCTCATGTATCAAACTCAAATACCTCATGAAAAACATTGTGTACTAAATATTGAAACATGTTATTTACCTAACATACAATAAATAACATATGTAAGAATGTAAGTTAACAACATTTTGAAAGGCTTTTATGGTTTTTATTTTTGACTTTTTGAATTTTTCTTTTCAAAATTTCAAATTTTTGATATATATGATTTTTTATTTAAAATTCCATATTCGATTTTTTTTTTTGAAATATTTGAACTGAAAGATATTTGAAAAGGGGTGATAAGAAGTTAGGTTTTGAAAAGATAATAAGTAGGATGGATTCAAACAATCCTCAACAAGGTGCTAAAGTATAATATGGAAAGAAGGAAGGTAAGAAATGCCCCCAATGTATGTGAGAAAGAATTCTATAAATGTAAATAAGGATGCTCATGCTCCTAATGGGAAAGAATATAGGTGTGCTCATGGAGAATGTATATAAATAGATGTGATCATGTGAGTGCAAATGAATCCATAACATGGTAGATACACAATATTAAATAATAATGATCATTGAAAACATTTTTAAGATAGTTAATTTAGATTATTCAAATTGGTTTTAAAATCAAGAGGGCAAATGCCCAAAGTGAAAAATAAATATAGGGGATAGAAGAATGTTTGGATAAGGGATAAAATAATTATAAATGAATTAAAATCAAATAAGCTATGTATAAAGGAAGATATTCAACTATAATCCAAGGATAGAATAAAGAGGATGAATATGTATAGGACTTATATCATTGGGATCATACCAATCTTCTATATAATTAAGATCATAGTCATCAATGTAATCATTACCATAAGAAATAACTAATTTCCTAGGTTGTGCTTTAAATTATGATTTGCCATTTTGATTATATTTTTTTGTCTATGTATGATAAACTTATTGCACCATATATTGGAGTTATTTTTTGAATATGTTTATCATTGTTAGGATCTTGCATATTTTTTGAAACTATATAATGATCATGTATTATTGGATGAACATTAGGAAGAGAAGTAATGTTTGCTTTGAATTTATCATTTTACTGTTTGAATGAAGAAGATTTAATTCTTGATTCTTTATCAACCATATTTGTATCATTAGACTTTTGGACATACCTTTATGAGAAACACCTCAAAAAAGTGCTTTGTTGCTTATCTTGAATTTTTTATTTTGGTAATAGTTTTTTTTGAAATCTTGATTTTTCATGTTGTTATTTTTGTAATCTTTTCTTTTTCTAAATTGTCTTTTTTTATTCATATCTTTTCTATGTGTTATTTTTTCACTTGTTTCTAATGAGATGCAATATAAGTGGGTTTATTAATTGATTTATTTGTTATAGGATCACCATCATCAATGATACTTTGTATTTTTTTCTTCAAGCTAAACAATTATTTGTATGATTCCCATGTAATCTATGATACACACAATAGTATTTTTATCTTCTTAGAGGAGGCATATAAGGTAACACAATCAAGTTGTTTCAAAGCATTTCTCTTATAAGTTCTCTTGAAACATTATTAGCCTTTTGTATACTATTTGAAGTATTAATTATAGATGTATGTTGCTTATGAGGCACATGATAACTAGATGAATATGTAAATACATGATAACACTAGCATATTATGGATTCTTTGTATATTTGTTATTATTTTCAAGTGATATGATATTTGAAATGAAATATTGATTTTTATTTTTTACCTCTTCTATCGAATTTCTCATAGTGATGATTTGTTCTTGAAGGGCTTCACAAGCACAAACCCTAGGGATATTTTATTAAATATGCATAGAAACACCATCAAGAGGAGGTGTGCGAGGTGAAGGGATAGGCTCTTTTTATATATTGGGATATTAATTTATTAAATATGAACTACTTATTTTTTGTTGATCAATATCATAGAAATAATTATTACTAGCAAGAGATACACTGTAATAATGTGGCAACTCTAGGCTAAAATTAAGACATTGTGTCATAAGAGTAATATCATGTGAAAATAAAAATGAGGTAGAAGTAGAGGCAAAATCATAAGATAAGTTGTAAGGAATTCCATGGATTTCAGTTGTAGCTTGTGATGTGTTAAGGGAAGAGGAAGGAAGTCCATCCTCATTGGTTGAAAAAGGGGAAGAGTTATGATATGTAGGATCAATATCCACTATTTATCATGGAGTAAATTTAGAAATTAATTCTTGTTTTGAAATTCATTTATTAAGAAATCCTCTTTTGAAAATACTTTGATCTTGCTTTGATAACTTTACCTTTGAATATTGCTTTATTTGAGATTTGGATTACTTTTTTGGCTCTAGACTATTCGTGAAAGAAGGAGGTGAATTTGAAGAAGATTCTAGAGGTGAATTTATTTTTATGGACTCATGCTCCTAAGATGCATCAAAATCATATTGTCTATTCATTATGATATCAAAATCATAATCATCCATAGATTCTTCTTCCATAAGTTGTTGCTTATTATTATTTATCCATGATTATCATAAATGAAAGGCACAACATGAGCATAAAATAATAAAAAATGAATATCCATGATATATATAATAAATGTAAATAAAATAAGTGCAATAGATAAAACACTTAGTGATATCAAGTAATCTTGAATGTACAAAAGAGCTAATGACTATGAATACAATACAAGAAAAAATAAAGGTATGAGGGTGATCTAGGTAAGGGTTTGAATGCTTATAGCCTATCAAATATACTTTCTCTTTATTTGATTAGTGTTGGTATAATGTTTTAGGGCACTAAATTTGGAGCCAAAACCATGTCTAAAGCTCACTAACTCTATTTTCAAGAGTATGGTTAGAGTAAATTCCTTAAATGATATGCTCCTCTCAAGTGTGTCATAAATAAAATTACTAAAAAAGGCTTCATATGATATAAACAAGGGATCCAAGGCATTTTAGATATATTATGAAGTGCATGAAAATTGAAGCCTATGTTTAGCATTATAAAATGGATACGAGAATTGGGGTAAACACTTCACACCATGATGTATATAAAATATATTACTGCATAGCCCATAAATATAGTCATTAAATAGTTTCAAAACTACTAAAACATAGTTTCTAAAAACAATCACAATCAAATAGAAAATAAAATCAAAATATTTTTGTGTTTATATATCAATGAATTTCAACCCGAGGTTGAAATAAAGAGCGTTGGTGTCATATGTTATCTAAGGTGATAAGGTAACTTATTTAGTATTGGATTAAATCTAAGGTTGAAGAATATTGACTCATTATGTGTCAAATTTATATCCAGGGTTGAAGGTTATTTTCTTTTAGTGTCAATAATTTATAGAAATTTGAATTAAATCTTATGAAAAAAATCAAGTAAACAAAAAAAATGTTCTAAAAATAATGAGTTTATGAGGATATTAAATCTATTTTGAATTTAAATGAATTAAATAAATAGACCTAAACTATTGAAATTGATATATAAGAAATATACAAATCTAGAAGTAAAATGTAGAATTTAAAGAATTAGAAATTAGTTAAAAATAGTAAACTAATCAATATAAATGCAAAATTTCCTCAAACATATCTTATGCTAACTGTGCAGGCTAAATGTGATTGGAATCTAACTCAAAATATGATGTAGAGCTTGCACAAGTTTCCTTTTATAGTCCTTGATCAAAGGATCACATCTCTAGGCTCAAGAGCTGATTCACCATACAAGTACAAGTTTACAAGATTGATATAAGATTTTAAGATCCATAATTTTATTAGAAGAGTATTTTCAATGCTCTATACCCCTTTTTAAAACTCTCTCAAATACATACCTTAAACTCATGCAACTCTACCTTTCAAACTAGCACCCCTTATAGCCTTGTCTGACTTCAAATAGGCTAGTACAGAAAAAGAAGTATTAACTATGACTTACCAAAATGATATTCTCCTTTTCCTTGTTGAAATACACCTATGGGTCAAATTTGAGGGTCTAAATCACTCCTAAGTCCTCTTTCCTTCTTTGAACCTTCCAAATTAGGTCTCTTTTAGGCCTTTTCCAACACCTCCTACTAGAAATCCATACTATACATAATGTATGATCATGAAACTATGTGATTTAGTTAGGTCATGATAAAATACATCATAATATAATTTTTTGCAATTTTTCAAGGGTTACTTTTCTTTCAATTGACAAAACCCTAGTTGGTAGGGTTTAGGGTCTCTAAGTAGGCCGAGAGTGGTCTAAAATCAATAATTTAAACTAGAAATGGTTTCAAACCAATATAAGGGTTTTAATAGGTCTATACAGGTGCCATGAAACTTTTTCATTCAATAACTAACTGACAATACTCCATGAAACATTAAAAACAAGGAAAACTTAGTCTGGTCTGACTGTGTTCAATAACAAAAAATAGGGGTAACTAAAGGTTTGATTATTCAACATTACCAAAAGTATTTAATATCTATCTTGGGTTATTTACACATCATAACATTGAATCAATATTGTATCCTCCTTTTTTTATCTTTAGACTCTACACAAGATTCAAAATAAAGAACACAGTAACATAATCAAGGTTTATGACCTATGTGCTAACAGTGAGCAAGATTTCTAAGCAAATAGAAAGTTACTATGTTTGAAAAATATTGTATGTCATAATAATAATCTAACACCTCACACACTATCCATCTTCATATGATCCATAGGAATCTTTGTAGAAAGAACCAAATGCTCTATTTACTACTTGAGCCAACTGTTTACTCTCTTCCACTATATGACATACATGTCTGTCTTCTCAAAAGGATTATTTTTAAAACTTTAATAATTTTTACCTATCTCAAACTAGGGATTAAATATGATCACAGCAATAAAAACAACCACATATTCATAGTTACTGACCACATTGAATATTTAAACCACAAATACTCTTTCTCAGCCACGCAACATCATTGCACTCAAAAATTTCATCATCATAGTCATCTTAGTCATAAAGATTAATTGTTTTTACATGTTCATCTCTATATAATTTGAATTAAAATCATAACTACTACTCTAAAACTGACTCTACCACCCTATCAATAAGCATAACTAACTCTTGAATGCCTTTTCCATGTTGAGATCTTTTTTTAATTACATTGCCTTTTTCTCATATTTTAAAAATATGAAGACCATATGACCATGCCCCATATACTAAAGAAAATATTAAGGGATTTTACATAGTATTAGACCTCTTAGACATGTTTCTAACCTTTTCCACCTTCATATAATGCATATAAATCCTTACACAAGGTTTACAAATTCAAATTTTCAAATGTGGCAGTTTTGGAGGGAAACTCTAAAATTTCAATTTTATGCAACTTTTGATAATATAGTTCACACCTAAGACATGATTAGGACCTATTACAACTAAAAAAAACCTACAAGACAAATTCAATCCAAAAATGAGTCCATTTTAGGATCCACAAATTCCCCTGCATCATACTACCAAGCTGAAGAAATTTTGTCATAAAAATCAACTTGGTGTATGCTCCTCTTTATTTGATTTGTACCTCCAACTTGAAGGTTGATTCTACTACTTTCATCTCATAGAGGTGAACATGTTATTGGGCCCCAAAACTAAGCCTCCTCTAGTTCTTCTTCTTCTTCATGAGTATACCTGCATATGTAACAAACTTGTAAAGAAAATCACAGTTGTTATCTTCTACTGGTTGTTTGGGATGTGCATACCATGATTCTTCTTCTAAAAAATAATATATTACATTATTCCTTTCATATGTTAGTACTGATGCAAATGTATCTTCTTCATTCTTCACCCATTTTACTTGTTTGGTACACTCAATCTCATATATATCAACTTTTGAGTCCTTGCATGCCATTTGCTTGCTTAAATGCTTGGTTTGTTATTGTCTATCATCTTCAAAACTGACCTTAACCTCCTATATACACAATGACTTCTTTTTATCTTCCACATTATCATTATCTTGACTAAACACTCTCATGTTATTTCCTTCACTTGGCTGTCCTTCTTGGACTTGTTGTACACTACTCATCTCTTTTCCATCTCTTTCCTTTCAAAACTTTCTTTCATGCATTGGAGCTTTCCTATCATGCCTTATATGAGTTCATAACCAGAAATCTTTACCAAATATTGATACAAAATTTCAAACAACTCATTCACAAACTTAGTTGAAGAAGTAGTATCTGACATAGTTTCATATTCGTCAACTTGGGTCGCCTCAATCTCCTTTAGATGTTCTTCCATATTCACTTATTTATCTTGATGTTGCACCAAATCTTTATAACCTGCAATCAATAACTTATAATAGACACCAATAACCAATTTGTCATCATTATTCAAAGGCAATAATGTATACTTGACTCCCTTGTGCACTAAATAATAGGTGTTCTTCACCCCATCATGACTAGTTGACCTATAAAATTTCCAAGGCCTTCCTAGAAATACATGACAAACATCCATGGGGATGATATCAAACATGATCTAATACCTATAGGTACCAATATAAAAATATACTAAGCACTGTTCATTAACAAGCACACTATATCCTTTCTAAAGCCAAGAAACTTTGTAAGGTGTAGGATGAGGTAATATTTTGAGACCAAGTTTGCTTACCATCTCATTTAAAACCAAGTTATATGTACTTCACAAGTCTATTATCATCTTGTAACATTTGCCATATGACTTACATGTTATCCTGAAGAGTTTTCTCCATTGTGTAGGTTCTTTCTCCTTTGGTGGCTTTAACAATGTCCTCCTCATCAAGAGTGCCTCTCCTTCTTCAGGTGCCACTAAATGTGAATTTAATCCAACAATTTTTTCCTCTATAGGATGCACCACTTTATTTATGATCTCATTCCTATAAATACTTTCTTGTTGCTCCTTTGGACACTCCCAATACTTATGGTGTACATACTTGTTGCATTTGAAACATTTTCTTGTGAAACTAGTAGTTCCTCATCCTCTAGCATCTCCACCTTTATAGTATGGTCTCCTACCTTTATAACCACCTCTTGTTTGTGTTTCATTCCTTTGTCCACTATTTTCACCTTTTCTGATATGCATGCTTATTATCATACTCTCTTCATCTCACTTGTTTACCTCTTCCTCTTATTTGTTATGTATGCCTTCTTGCCAATTTATCTTCAGATTTCAAGGCTACTTGGTATACTTATTCAACTGATTTGAAAGTCATTATACTGATCTCATATTGTATGGAGAACTTGAGACCATTCAAATACCTTGCTACCTTTTCATCATCTTCTTGCAAGTGTCCTATTCTGATTGTCAACCTATGAAATTCTTCGGCATATTCCTTCACTGAATGTTCCTTCTATTTAATATTTTTTAACCTCTTAAAAAAATGTGTATGGTAGTCCTTGGGAATGAAATTTTCCTTCATCTTCATCACCATCCTATCCCATGACTGGATTTTTATTTTACCTCTTCTCCTCTCTTCATAGATTCCATCCTACCACAAGGAATTTTGTCCTCTCAATCTTGTGATTGAAAATTTCACTTTCTTGGTGTCATCCACCTCCTAATACTCAAAATACTTGTCCATGGTTATTATCCAATCCACCAACTCATCAACATTAAGATTGCCTTCGTACATTGGGACATTCATCTTTAGTTTTGAGCCCATATTTATCATGGATTTGATCAATATTTCCTCCATTTTATCTTATCTTTCTTCCTCCTCTTCTAACATAGGAGATTCCTCTTCTCTATCACTATGATCATCAGCTATAACCCTTCTTCTTTGAGCTATCTTCATGGCTGCCATTCTAGCCTGCATGTTCCTCATTTCAATGACCAAATTGGCCACATTCTATTATATTCTTTGAGTTGTTATAGGTTGCCTTTATCTTGATGCCATTTTTTCCTCTTTATATTATCTTGTAACCATCATTATTCTCTGATACCAAATGATGTAGAGCTTGCACAAGTGTTCCCTTTCTTGTCCATAAATAATGGAACCTTCCTTCAAGTCTCAAGCTTAAGAGTTCTTTCAGCATGCAAAAGTCTAGGCTCACAATACTATTATGTCATGTCCCCTTCTAGTTGACATCTGTCCGAGCGGATGATTAGCCTATTATGTGACCCTCGTAGGCTGATGGGATGGATAGAGGGTCTTGGTGGAGATGGGCTTGGATTTCGTTCGGGCTCTTTTGGACATGAATTAAAGGAGATATTAATATTTGATTGATTTAATCAAATATTAATTATTTGGTCTAATTCTAATTAATTATTAATTATTAATTATTGGGTCTAATTTTAGGATCCTCATTCTAATTTAAGAATTGGTCTAATTTTAAGACCCTAGTTCTAAATTAAGGAAGCCCTAAGTCTAATTTAAGGGAATCTAATTTTAGCAAGCACACCTTTGGAAGGGTATAAGAATCTCTCATGGGAGAGCGTTTGTATTGATGATTATTATTGATATTGATTCTTGTTAAGAAATTCTTCTGTGAAGACTGAGCCAAGGGTTCCAGGATTCTATTTGCATTGAAGAACGTCAACTCTTCATTGTGTGCGATTTAGAGGTTGTGAAAGATCAGCCAATCTATTGCCAAATTGAGAGATAACTTCATACAAAAGTTATCACAGGTGTTTACAAGTTTGAGAGATAACTTCACTCAGAAGCTATCATAAGGGTTTACAGGTATTTCATTATTTTTGGGTTTTGATTCAAGAATTATCCAGATATAGATCTTTTGTATTAGCCCATAATTCTATAGATCAGGATCAAGCATACAGGTTGTGCTATATCAGCGGTCGTAAGAATTCCATACAGATTCGTGAAAATCCGTACGCATCAACAAAAAGTTCAGGCACCGACATTGGCAAACAAATACTGATAGAGACTGACATCAGTTGACATATTACCGACATCAGCGAGATAACGATCGACCGACGACGGCAGCATAACCGACGTCGGTGACTGTGTTTTTACACAGCAGGCTGAGACGTACCAGAATCAGATTTCTTTCCCAGTTTGTGGAATATTCAGGCTATTAAGGCCGTACTTTCAATATTATTTGTATACTTGATAGAGGACCTCTATTGTAAGCTTATGAGTAAATAAATAAGAGTTTATACTGTGATTTATTTATCTAATTGAAGATATTTTGCAGAAATTTAGATAAGCAATTCAGAGCTTTTGTTTTGATATCCGAAGGGATATTACAGTGGTATCAGAGCTATTCATGTTTAGATATTCCCTACTAGAAGGGGCCATTACAGTGGTATCAGAGCTAAATCCTGCCATCCTGAGGGTTTGAAAATCTTATGCAGCCACAAGAGTTGGGACCACACAGGTATTACACACGCAGTAGAGCTTTGCTTGAAGGTACCCAATTGTTAGAATAGCAGCAAATTATCATGAGTGATAGACGTGAGGGTAGCCCACCCAGGGGCCATAGGTATGATGCTGATCAGGACACCAGAGAATTCCACCATGCTATGATGTCAGGGCAACAACAGATGAATCAAACATTACATGCACTTACTACTATGATAAGGGGGATGAACGCACCCAATAGACAAAATGGGGAACAAGGAGATAACAGGAGTGCAACTGTTAATCAAAGACCATAGCTGACCCATTCCAGGACAGCAGGTAGACCTACACGTCCTACGTTTGTTCAAGAGGAACCAGACGATCCAACAGAGGAGGAGGCAGGAGATTCCTCATTTGCAGATGTTTACCTGGCTGTAGATGATGAGTGGAACTTATTACCTCCTCATGTTTGAGAGAGGATGACCTTTGATCATTTTGTTAATCTGAGGAGAGAGCACTACAGATTGGCTAGATAGGACAGGAGACCTAGACACTAGAATAATGATCTTAAGCATGCTACAAGTAGGCTCACACTCGCGATGTTCGATGGAAGTGGTAAGGTCACAACGCAGGCTTGGATTAGTAAGTTGGACACCTTTCTCACATTGCGTCCGATGGCTGAGGAAGATGCTATCAGATATGCGACACTACATCTTGAGGGAGTAGCTCACGATTGGTGGCACCACGGGATGGTGACACTCCATCATGATCGGATCACATCTTATCAGGAGTTTGTGGACAGGTTGGTAGAGCATTTTGACAGGAGGGATCCAGAGTCCTATTTCTGAGAGTTGGCATAGTTGCGCCAAAGCGGTAGTCTAGAGTCTTACATTGGTGACTTCCAGAAGTTATCAGTTATGGTTCCTGACATTTCAGAGAGGCGACTAGTAGTACTCTTCATGGAGGGATTGACAGAACCATTGAGAGGTTGGATCAAAGGCTTTGATCCTCCTTCATTACAGGAAGCTATGAAGAAGGTGTGCAGTATGGAGATGGCAGCCCCATCAAGTAGGTCTAACTCTAGAGGTACTTCTTCATCCAGGGACAGTAAGGGCTTCAACAAGAACAGAGAAAGACCAGGTTTCAACATAGATAAATCAGGTGTTAAGAATGATTCAAAGGCCAATCCAGCAGCACCACTTTTGGATAGAGAGGCTCTTAATGATCTACGCAGGAAGAAGCTTTGTTTCTACTGCAAAGGTCCATATGATGCTAATCATGATTGTCCTTTGAGACCTAAGGGCAAAGCAAATCGGGTGATGTGGGCCTATTATGAGGATGAGGAATCAGAAGATTCTAAACATCACGATTGTTCCAAGGAGCTAGAGGTTGAGGCTTCAGAGCCTAGGGTAGAGGCAGAGTTAGAGCTCCAGATTTAGGAGGCATGTCTATCTAGCATCCAACACGAGGGATCATTCAGACTCCGAGGAGTTTTGGCAGGATAGAGGGTCATTACCATTCTTGACACGGGAGCCACACATAATTTTATTGATACTAGATTTGTGGAGAAGTGTGGACTCACCACAGAAGAATTCGAGGGCATTAGAGTTAAGGTAGCTGACGGTTACACCCTCAAGTGTAAGCGAATGATCAGAGATCTCCCATTGCGCTTGAACAACTATGAGTTCAAGGCTAATTATTATGTAGTCAAAATGGGGGATATAGATTTGGTTTTGGGCATGAAGTGGCTTCATTCCCTTGAGGTAGTCACTCTTAGTCTTAAGGATATGGAGATCAGTTTTGATGTAGATGGAAAGACTCACATTCTTAAAGCAATACGGGATGGCAACATCAAAACCATTTCTTTACATCGGATGGAGAGGCTCATGTGACATGACATGGTAGAGTGAGCTGCCGAGTGCACATTGGCACCAATGTAGGAGGGACAACAGAAGACCCAATATCATCCTGACATTCAGCAGTTGAGAGTCAAGCATGATAAGGTATTTAGTGACATTCCACCAGGGAGACCTCCAGACCGGGGCATTGAGCACATTATTGAGCTTGAGGAGGGCGCTAAGCCCATTATGATTACTCCTTATCGACATCCTAAGCGGTTGAAGGATGAGATCGAAAAAAAAATTAAGGAGTTACTAGCTATGGGTCACATTCGGCCAAGCAAATCACCGTTTGCTTCTTCAGTTGTTCTAGTGAAGAAGAAGGATGGCACCCTACGAATGTGCATTGACTATAGAGCCCTGAATAAGAGAACCATTAAGAACAGGTATCCTATACCTCATATTGATGAGCTTATTGATGAGCTCCATGGTTCACATTACTTCACGAAGATAGACTTAAGGTCAGGCTATCATCAGATCAGGGTTCGCGAGCAGGACGTGGAGAAGACAGCTTTTCGTTGCCATTTTGGACACTATGAGTTTATAGTGATGCCATTTGGGCTCACTAATGCACCAGCAACATTTCAGTCCACCATGAATAGAGTCTTCCATTCACTGCTGAGGAGGTTTGTACTTGTTTTTTTGATGACATTCTTATATATAGTAGGACTTAGCAGGAGCATTTGGCTCATCTGGAGACTGTACTCAGCATCTTGGAAAGGGAATCCTTGTACGCTAAGGAGTCCAAATGTGATTTGGGGATGACCAAATTGTTATACTTGGGTCATATTATCAGTGCAGGGGGAGTGCGGATGGATCCTGAGAAGATCCGTGCTATCATAGACTGGCCTATTCCCACAAACCTAACACAGCTAAGGGGATTTTTGGGCTTGTGTGGATTTTATCGGAGGTTCGTGATTGGTTATTCACAACATGCAGCTCTTATGACAAATTTGACTAAAAAGGGTGCTTTTTGTTGGACACCTGAAGCACAGGAGTGTTTCGAGAGGTTTAAGGAGTTGATGACTACGTGCCCAATTTTGGCACTACCTGATTTTTCAAAGCCGTTCGAGCTTCAGTGCGATGCTTCAGGGGAGGGCATTGGAGTGGTGCTTATGCAGGACAAGCACCCCATAGATATGAGAGCCATAAGCTCAGAGGACCAGAGAGACTGTACAACATATATGATAAGGAGATGCTTGCTATCATGCATGCCTTAGCAAAATTTAGGCAATACCTCGTGGGTAGCAAATTTTGCATCAAAACGGACCACAATAGTTTGAGAAATTTCTTGGGGCAGCGAGACCTCAATGATTGTCAGCAGAAGTGGGTGAGTAAAATACATGCATATGATTTTGACATCTCTTTCATCAAGGGCACCCAGAATGTTGTGGTCGATGCTCTTTCACGCAGGCCATTTTTGAGTACCATGGTCCACATTACTGAGGATTGGCGACATATGATTGTGGTAGAGTATGCCAAGGACATATGGGCATCTAGCCTTGTTGAGGGATTGAGGGTTGACACCAGATATACTCTTATGAATGACTTGATCATTTACAGGAACATGGTTTATTTGATCCCAGGATCATCGATGAAGAACATTATCATGTGAGCTTTTCATGATATACCTACTACAGGACATCTCGAATATTTTAAGACTTACAGACAGATTAGGGAGAGATTCACATGGAAAGGCCTCAAAGCATATGTTCTTCAGTATGTGCGTGAGTGCCCTGTTTGTCAGCAGAACAAGCAGGAGAACACATACCCAGCAGGATTGTTGCAGCCACTTCCAATTCCTGACAGGAAGTGGGAGTGTTTGTCGATGGATTTCATTACGGGCTTGCCTAAAGCCCAAGGACGAGATTGCATATATGTAGTTGTGGACCGGTTAACGAAGTATGCCCACTTCTTCCCGATTACCACCACACATACAGCTACACGGGTAGCAGAGGTTTTCTTTCGAGAGGTATTCCGACTGCATGGATTACCTCGGAGCATAGTGAGCGACAGGGATAGTCGGTTCCTGAGTCACTTCTGGCAGGAGGTGTTCCGACTCTATGGGACCGAGCTTACACCTAGCACCAACTACCACCTGCAGATTGATGGACAGACGGAGATAGTGAACAAATGGGTGGAGGGCTACCTCAGGAACTACATTGTAGGGCAGCAAAAAGCTTGGGTCAAGTGGATTAATCTGTGCGAGTATTGCAATAACACAACTTTCCACATGACCATTCAGATGTCTCCTTTTATGGCATTGTACGGGTATGAGGCACCGAGTTTTCTAGATTTGCTACTGAGTGACAATAGAGTGCCGAGTGCTGGGGACCTATTGCAGGAGAGTCAGGATACTATGAGGACTCTCAAGGAGAATATTGCTAAGGCACAGAATCAACAGAAGTAGTATGCAGATCAGCAGAGGACCGAGAGATCTTTTGAGGTGGGTGACATGGTCTATCTTATGCTACAGCCTTACCGTCAGTCTACTCTTAAGAAGAGTGGGGCAGAGAAGCTTAAGCCACATTACTACGATCCTTTTAGGATCCTAAGACGTGTTGGAGAGATGGCTTATGAGCTAGAGCTTCCGACAGAGAGCAAGGTACACAATGTCTTTCATGTATCACGCCTCAAAAAAGCGTTAGGACACCATGTGATACCTTCTACAGTCTTACCTCCCTTAGATGATGAGGGAAAGTTGATGTTAGTACGTGAGTCCATTTTGGAATCTAGAGAGAGACAGTTGCATAAGAGGACTATCAGGGAATATTTGGTAAAGTGGAAAGATTTGCCAGTTGAGGATGCGACATGGGAAAGCGAGGATATTTTACAGCATCCAGAGTTGAGATTGCTTGAGGACAAGCAATTTCAGGAGGGGCGGACTGTCATGTCCCCTTCTAGTTGACATCTGTTCGAGCAGATGATTAGCCTATTATGCGACCCTTGTAGGCTGATGGGATGGATAGAGGGTCTTGGTGGAGATGGGCTTGGATTTCGTTCCGGCTCTTTCGGACATGAATTAAAGGAGATATTAATATTTGATTGATTTAATCAAATATTAATTATTTGGTCTAATTTTAATTAA
The DNA here is from genome assembly GCA_037957365.1 of Torreya grandis. Lineage (NCBI taxonomy): Eukaryota > Viridiplantae > Streptophyta > Pinopsida > Cupressales > Taxaceae > Torreya > Torreya grandis. The sequence continues at coordinate 1,068,213 of JARHVA010002810.1, read as the reverse complement.
TTATTAATTATTGGGTCTAATTTTAGGATCCTCATTCTAATTTAATAATTGGTCTAATTTTAAGACCCTAGTTCTAAATTAAGGAAGCCCTAAGTCTAATTTAAGGGAATCTAATTTTAGCAAGCACACCTTTGGAAGGGTATAAGAATCTCTCATGGGAGAGAGTTTGTTTTGATGATTATTATTGATATTGATTCTTGTTAAGAAATTCTTCTGTGAAGACTGAGCCAAGGGTTCCAGGATTCCATTTGCATTGAAGAACGTCAACTCTTCATTGTGTGCGATTCAGAGGTTGTGAAAGATCAGCCGATCTATTGCCAAATTGAGAGATAACTTCATACAGAAGTTATCACAGGTGTTTACAAGTTTGAGAGATAACTTCACTCAGAAGCTATCACAAGGGTTTACATGTATTTCATTATTTTTGGGTTTTGATTCAAGAATTATCCAGATATAGATCTTTTGTATTAGCCCATAATTCTATAGATCAGGATCAAGCATACAGGTTGTGCTATATCAGCGGCCATACGAATTCTGTACAGATTCGTGAAAATCGATACGCATCAATAGAAAGTTCAGGGACCGACATCAGTGAACAGATACTTACAGAGACTGACATCAGTCGACATATTACCGACATCAGTGAGATAACGATTGACTGACGACGACAGCATAACTGACGTCGGTGACTGTGTTTTTACACAGTAGGTTGAGACGTACCAGAATCAGATTTCTTTCCCAGTTTGTGGAATATTTAGGCTATTAAGGCCATACTTTCAATATTCTTTGTATACTTGACAGAGGACCTCTATTGTAAGCTTATGAGCAAATAAATAAGAGTTTATACTGTGATTTATTTATCTAATTGAAGATATTTTGCAGAAATTCAGATAAGCAATTCAGAGCTTTTGTTTTGATATCCGAAGGGATATTACATATTATAAGTTTTCAAGATATTTATATTTATTAAAATATTCTCTAATAGCTCTCTATACCCCTTTATAAACTTATCTCAATCACCTACTTGCCACTTATGTAACTTTGCTTTACAAACTACACTTCCTTGTAGCCCTATCTGACTGCAAATAGGCTAGGACATAAAAATTACTATTAATTATGACTTGAAAAAATGATATTCTCCTTTTCCTTGTTGAAATACACTTGTGGGTCAAATTTTATGGTATAAATCACTCCCTAAGTCCTCTTTCCTTCTTTGAACCTTCTAAACTAGGTCTCTTTTAGCCCTTTTCCAACACCTCCTACTAAAAATCCATAATACAGGTGTTATAAAATCATGAAACTATGTGATTCAATTATGTCATGATAAAATAAATTAGAATAAAAGTTTTTGCAAATTTTCAAGGGATACTTTTCTTTCAATTGACAAAACCCTAGTTGGTAGGGTTTAGGGTCTCTAAGTAGGCCGAGAGTGGTCTAAAATAAATAACTTGAAATATAAATGGTTTCAAACCAATCTAAGGGTTGGAATAGGTCTGTATAGGTGCCATACAAATTTTTCATTCAATAACTAATTGATGATACTCCATGAATCATTCAAAATAAGGAAAACTCAATCTAGTCTGACTGTGTTCAATAATAAAAAATAGGGGTAACTAAGGGTTTGATTATTCAACATTACCAATAGTCTTTTCTATCTATCTTGGGTTCTTCCCAAATCAAAACATTTAATCAAGACTATCTCCTCCTTTGTTATTATCTTTGGACTTTAAATAAGATTTAAAATAAAGAACACAGTAATAAACTCAAGGTTTATGACCTATGTGTTAACAGTGAGCAAGATCTCTAAGAAAACAAAAAGTTACTATGTTTAAAAACTCATGTATGTCACAATAATAATTCTCTAACACTTAACACATTTTCCATATTCATATTCTACATAGGAATATTTGTAGAAAGAACCAAATGTTCGGTTTACCACTTGAGCCAACTATTTACTCTCTTGCACTGTATGATAGCCCTATTTGTCTTCTCAAAAGGAATTTCTTTGAAAATTTAATACTTGTTACTTATATTAAACTAGGGATTAAATATGATCATAATAATCACATATTCATAGTTACTCACCACATTGAATATTCAAACCAATAAATACTCTTTCTTAACCATGCAACATCATTGCATTCAAAAATTTCATCATCACAGTCATCTTATTCATCAAGATTCATTATTTTTACATGTTCATCTATATCTCCTTTGAATGAAAATCACAAATACTATGCCAAAATTGACTCTACCACCCTATAAAGAAGCATAACTAACTCTTGAAGGCTTTTTCCACGTTGAGATCTTTTTTAATTGCATTGCTTTTTTCTCATGTTTCAACAATATGAACACCATATGAACATGCCCTATATACTAAAGAACATATTAAGGGATTTTAAATAGTATTATACCTCTAGGACATTTTTATAAGCTTTTCCACCTTCATATAGTGCATATAAATCCTTCCATAAGGTTTACAAATTTAAATTTTCAAATATGGTAGTTTTGGAGGGAAACTCCATAATTCAAATTTTATGAAACTTGTGCTGATATAGTTCACACCTAAGACACAATTATGACATATTACACCTAAAAACACCTAAAAAACAAATTCAAGCCAAAAATTAGTCCATTTTGGGATCCACAAGGATGCCCCTACATCAAAATACCTGCAAACTATGTTATGTCAGAAAATAAGAATTTAAATTAAACAAGGACAAGGTTGTACTAGGAGGATAGGGCTTCACTATGGCCTTGTTTGTTGACTAAGACCTTGTATTAGTTGATTATGTGACTAATCTTTTAATTTATATATATTCACCTATCTATGAGGGTTTATTAATTTTTTGTGTGTGCCAATTTTCCACATGAAGACCTATAAAATACAAATCTCTTTCTCCTATACAATAAACACAATAGAGATCAAATGCAAAAAGGGGGAAATAGGGTTAGGATAATATATGATCTACCCTCATAAAAACCTACATAATATGAGTGATGACTACATATCCTAAAAAGGTCTCAAGGAGATGTAGCAATCCCTCCTAGAGTGAGTGTGAATTTTGCCTCTGATATATGAAAACAACTAGATATATTGATTTTATTAGTTGACAATGATTTCCCTTGACCTAAAATAAAGATATTCAAACTTGGCCTATTATTTTAAAAATGATTCAAAATTTAAATTGGAATAAATAATGATTATTTTGATGTGTGTAGGAGAATTATTGAATGATTGCTATATGTATTTGGAGAGGGATTGACGTGTTTATAAAGGGGAACATTTCAAATATTTCTACTATCCAACCTTGTTAAAAGTGAGATATGGGTTAAGTTTAATGTAATGAATTCAAAAATTTATCATTAAATCATAGGGGATAAGGTCATACTAGTGAACAAGGCCATAGTACGACCCTATCTAACCTAACACAGTCCTATCCTAAAAGGATAAAGACTATTGGAATTTATCCAACAAGTGTTTGTAAGCAAAATAAGGATATTTAAACAATGTTATGAGTATTTTCAAGATAGTTTGTAGATTAGTGTATGAAACTATATAGATTATGAGTTAATAGAATGGTGAATAGGCCAAGAAAGGTAAGGATTTCAATATTAAACATTATCAAGTACATAATGATTAAATTTATGTGTCTATAGTTCAATAAAAAATGTATATTGGGCCAATTTGAGGACTGTGAAACAAATTAAAATTGTATGATAGGATTTAACACTCAATTAGCTCCAATTTCATTTCTAATTGAACCAATAACTCAATTTTTTCAATCAAGGATATAACTTGGAATAATTTGAGGCCTATGAAATTAATGAGTGCTATACATTATAATTTAGGGCTCCATTAGCCCTAATTTCATTATTGATTAAACCAATTACTCAATTGGTTTAATAAGCAATGTAGTTTAGACCAAATTGAGCCGTGCGATCCTAGTCATGACTATAAAATCAATGTTGCGGCTCAAATGGACCCAATTCTAACACTACTTGAACCACTTACTCAATTGGTTTAATCAGAGATGTAGTTTTCACAAATTTGAGCCTTGTGAACCTAATGACAACTATACAATGTAATTTGGATCTTAATTGGCCCCAATTTCATTAAAAATTAAATCAATTACTTGATTGGTTCAAATAACGATGTAAATTTGGGTAAATTTGAGACTTATGATCCTAGTGGTGACTAGATGATGTGACTTGGGGCTAAATTGGCCCTAATTTCACAATTATTTAACTAATTACTTGATTTGTTCAATAAGAAATGTATTTTTTGACCAATGTGAGCCCAATGAACTTATTTATAACTATATTATTTGATTTTGATCTTAATTAGCCTTAATTTAATCACTAATTAAACCAATTACTCAATTAGTTTAATCACATATATAGTTTGGGCTAATTTATGCCCTATGTACCTAATGTTAACTATTTGATATGATTTGGGGCTCAATTGGCCCCGATTTTAGCACTGATTAAACTAATTACTCAGTTGGTTCAATTAAGGATAAAAATTTGTCCAATTTGATCGTCATAAACCTAAATGTGACTACATAATATGATTTGGGTATCAATTGCCCCTAATTTCATCACATATTGAACTAATTACTCAATTAGTTTAGTTAAGAAGATAGTTTGGGCCAATTTGATCCCCTTGAACCTAATGTCTACTATAGTATGTGATATTGGGCTCAAATAAAACTAATTTTAATAGTGATTGAACCATTTACTCTATTGATAAAATCAAGGATGCCATTTGGGCCAATTTGAGCCCTATGAACCTGATGGTGATTAAACTTTATAATTTGGGGCTCAATTAGCCCCAATTTCATCACTAATTGAACCAATTACTTGATTGTTTCAATCATGGATGTAGTTTGGGCCAATATGAGCCTATGAATTTAATCACAAATCTACATTAATGCAGGGTTCAAATGACCTAAATTTCATCTCTAATTAAATCAATTACTTGATTGGATCAATTAGGAGTGTAGTTGGGCCAATTAGAGACCTGTGAACATCATTGCAACTAAATAATTCTATTTGGGTCTCAATTTGACTTAATTTCATCATTGATTAAACTATTTATTTAATTAGTTTTATAAAGGATCTAATTTTGGCCAATTTGATCCCAATGACCCTAATTATTACTATAAGATGCACTTTAAGGTTTTATTGGCCTTAATTTTATTACTAATTAAATCAATTATTTGATTCACTCAATCAAGGATGCCTTTTGGGTTAGTTTTAGGCTTGTAAACCTAATGATGACTATATGATGTGGTTTGGGTCTCAACTAGCCCCAATTTCATCACTAATTAAACTAATTACTTGATTGGTTTATTCATGGATGAAACTAGTGCCACTCAACCCAAAATCATGTCATATAATTTCCATTTAGTTCATGGGTCTCAAATTACCCAAAGCGTGTCCTTACTTTAAATAATTACTCTATTGGTTCAATCAAGGATGTAGTTTGGAAAAATATAAGCCTTGTGAATCCAATCACAATTATATTGTGATTAAAGATCAATAGGCCCCAATTTCATTAGTGATTAAATTAATTACTCTATTAATTTATTTAAGGATGCATTTTGGGCCAATTGGAGTCAATTGGATCCAATTTTAACACTAATTAAACTAATTACTTGATTGGTTCAATTAAGGGCACAATTTAGACCGATTTGATCCCCGCAAACCTAATGACAATTATGAAATGCAAATTTGGGGTTTGATTAGGCCTAAATAGGTGTAATTGGAGTAGTATATGTTGATTATGTCTCATTTATACCCAAATCGGTGTGACATATGTACCAATGGCTAATTTGATAACCTAAATATAACTAATCGCCCCATTTTGTTGAGATTTTCCTTTAAAACACCTTTATTTCCTTTCTCACACATAATTTGGGCCTTTTTCAATCAAAGTAGTCTACTAAAGACCGACGAACATGAAATAATGACAAATGGTGCTCAAATATATGCATTTCCCCTTAAACCTGCCTTAATTATATGCATGAATTAGGCTCGATTGACTTAAATTATCCACCTAATTAAACCAATCAAGTAATTGGGTCAAGATGTGTAATTAGGTCCATTAATTATCTTATATTGAATTTATATAATAAAAGGACAATATGCTGATTGTATAAAATATTGCCTGTGTATAATATTTGAGGTCAAGGTTTTGATTCTCATCGAAGAAGATTTAAGATAAAAATTGTGGGAAACTTAAATAAGGTGTGAAAATTTATCTTGATTTGATGTAATTTAATTATTAAAAGATGAATTTTAATTAAATACACATTTTTCTTAATTTACAATGTTATAATTTAAAATAATGATGTTAAATTGCATACACATTTATCTTAATTTGTGTATATTTTTAAAAAAATAAAAAAATAAACCCACGCTTAATGTAAACCTTGACATGGAAGTCAATTTTTTTCCTAATTCACCATCAACCTAACCTACACATTAAAAAAAGATCCTCTAAAGTTTTGAAAATGGGTGAAGTGATTCATTTATTTTATTCTATTTATTAAGTGAGAGGAGGGATTGAAAAGGGTTTTTTTAGGTTGTAATTCTATGTTATTATAAACAATTGAATTTGTGATTGTTTGTATAAATATTGTTAGTAATTGAGAGGAAACACAATGCCACATGGGCAAAGAGGGAAGTAAAAGGAAGGTTAGCCACCAAATCAGGATAGTGTTATAGGAAACATGTCCTTTCTATTGGTTCATATTCTTCTTCCAAATAATTAGAGAATTTGTTAACATATTATTTTGATACATAATTCTTCTTTAGTTATGATTTTTATATTTTAATGTGTTAATCTATTTATTTTTATTTTTTTTAGTTTGAGGTTGCAATACTAAGGTACTTGCAGAAAAAACCATAAACCCTATATAAGTTACAAGAGTTTCATTAGCTATAAAGAGACTAAAAAAAGGTGATAAAATTTTTAGACCCTAGATGTTTATAGACTTTTAGGGTTTCTTCACCACCTATCACACTATCAATATATAGTATATCTAGTTAGGATTTATTCTATTTTAATTGTGCATTTATTGTGTTGATTCAGGTAGGCAATCTACCCTTTAGGTGGTTTTACAAACCCTTTATTAAATGGTTGCTACCATTATTTTTGCATCATTTGATGTAGGGATAACTGATGAGAGTTTGATAAATAATGCTACAAAAATAAGCATATAAATTTGTTCCAAAGGTATACCATGAGGTAATAGTCCTAACCTAGACTCTCATTCACTTAATGTTATGCTTGATTTACCTAAGTTTGATAGATCCTATAATTATGTTTAAAATTTCACTTTGGTTGCTTACTTTATGGTTTGAGTCCCTCATGAAAGCCTATTAAAGTAATAGGTCCATAACCATTGGCAAAGCCATGGTATGAAATTAGAAGGAGTTCATAACCTTAAAAAGGGTTTTTTATTGTTTCATTTCATTAACCATAAATATTGTATAACTATTGTTAATCACATCCCATGGTTTGTTCACAACATGATGGTGGTGTTTTCTCATTGGACCTAAGATTTTTAGGTCTTTGAGCAAGCCAAGCTTAAAACCTTAGTGTGGATAAAATTCCCTATCTTGCCTTTCCCCTTATGTAATTTTGTCAACCAACTCATTAAACCCTTAGGATGTTTCATCTACCATGAATAGTCAAATTTTTATGTAAAACATCCTTAGAAAAGGGTTTGTGTGGATATTGACCTAGCCAAATATCTCAAGGAATCCTTTGAGATTCAAGTTGGAAATAACTAATTCACATAGTGTGTGATTTATATTAACCTACCAAAAACTTATTTTAGATGCCAATACTTGGATCATATGATTTGAGAGTGACCTTTAATGGTCCCCACTTCTCCTATTCCTCTGGATAAAAGTGGGTTTAAGTCCAAACCCCAAAATGGGAATCCTAACAGTTGGACCATAATCACTAATCATAAAAAATAACTTAGTTTGGGGTAATGCCAAACCCCATCATGTTCTGTATTGACCCACATGTGGTCTTAGCTCTTTGATATTCACTATAAAAATGTCTACTCCTAGTCAATTTAAGGCATCGCCTCTTATATCCCATTCTCCTTAAGTGATTTATAATTTTATTTCTTCCCCATCCTCCGCTAGCCTAGCTCCTTCACAATCCCATTTAGGGGTGACAATCTCAGATTATGAGCTCAATCTTATTAAAATCAACCAAAAAAATATTTTGTGGCACTTATGCAACCCCTTACCCATCAAAGATGATGAGTATCTACCAAATAAATGACAAACATTCAATCTAGGAAACATTATGTTGCATAATGTAGATTTCAATTAGTTTGCATCCCTCTCAAATGTTTCAGAGGGAAATGACATGAATCTTGATGTTTCCAAAAGTTAGTCTATTCATGGAATGTTTGAGGCCTTATTGATCTAGCACATAAGTATATGGTCATGAATATTTGTCAAAAAAAGTTAATATTATTATTTTTTTCATGTAAGAAATCAATATTTATGACTTCCTCCTTCAATTCATTGCTTGCATTATTTGGCTTGGGGTTTTATATTAGGACACCTATCATGAGCCTATTTGTGGTGGTGTTGTCACTATTTTGGCATGTCATATTTATCAAAATATTATTTCTTTGGGTTCATATCCCACCCATTAGGTCATCTGGACATTATTTGATTTTGATAACCACATTATTGGTCTTGTTAACCTATATGCATCTAATGATGTGGTATAATGCACTATGCTCTGGAGATGGTTAGATATTTGACTTCTAGATTCCCACTAGATCTTATATGGTGATTTCAACATTGTTGAGTCCCATAAAGACAAAGAAGTTTGTCTTACCACATATTGGTGTGCTAGAGAGTGGGAAGTATGGTTTTACATGCATACCAAACTTAGGGTGTTTAATCCTAACCACCATTGGAGGAGATAATCAAATTACCCCTAGTTCACTTAGTCTAATTTTTACTAGGGAGAAGATAGATTTATTAATCATCTTGATCAAACTTTTCTTATTGAATAAGACATTTTTTCTTTGCTCTTGTGCATGGTAAGTTGGTAACTATGCTCCTAGACACCCTTTATCCAATCATCATCATATTTTATTCACTTTTAAATGGACCAATCCTCAATTTAAATCCCAAAAATAATAGTTTTATCTCAATATTTATCATCTTAGACATGAATGAACTATTAGGAAAATTATTCAAATCTGGAACCTAGTTCCCAAACCCTTTACAGATACTGGTTAGATTGCTTGGTGGGATGATGCCATTGCTTGCACCACCACTTTTCTTTGAATATATGGTAATCAAGTCATTACATTTTGACAAGACCTACATCATGATACAAATTGTGATTACCTTCAAGTATCACAAGATCTTGAGACCTCACCTTTCAATACTCATATTCAAGCTCAAACGACCTTTTGGAGACATAAATCAAAATCGAAGAGGCATACAAATATATAGGAGTGATTCTCAAAGCTAAGATGCATTGGCTAAAATTTGGATATAAAGTGACCAAATAATTATTTTCTCTCCTTTGATCCAAATAATTTATTGATAAAATTAAAGATAATAAAGATGCTTCATCTAGCTTTACCAAATTACCTGATATCTTACAATATTTTATAAATCATTATCATGGTATCATTTTAGCCCAACCTTCCACTCCTACTTGTGAAGCCATGATCTCTCAATACCTTGATGTTTTCTCATACAAGCTCTCTAAAAATTAGAGTTACTCATGATAGATTTCTTAGCTTAAATGATCTTAAGAAAGTTGTTATATAGATGTCAAATGACAAAGTCATAGGAGTTGATGGTTTTCCTTATGATTTATATCAAAACTTAAGGGATATTGTTCGTTCTAATCTTCATAAAGTTTATTATAAAGTTTTTTTGTCCAACTCTTTGGGCTCTCTCATCAACCAAGGTAACATCAAGTTTATTCCTAAGGCCGGGGATTATGAATTTATTACCAATTGGATTCCCATCACCCTTCTTAATATGTATTGTAAACTTATTTCTAAAGCTCTTTCCCTCAAAATTAAACACCTCTTCCCCTTAATTATAAGGAGTGAGCAAACAAGGTTTATTAGACAAAGATACATTTTGAACAATGTCATTATTGTCTAAGAAGGTATGGAATGGGATATGATTTCCAATCATAAGGACTTATTTATCAAGATTTATTTTGAGAAGGTGTACATTCAAATTGAGTGGCCTTTCATTATAGCAATGCTTCAAGCTCTTGGGTTTGGTCCCATATTTGTGCAAGCTATCAATATGATTTTTAAGGATGATAGTTCCTTTATTACTATCAATGGTACTCAATATTAATTTTTTGAGATTCATCAGTCTATTAATAAGGGTTTCCCTCTAACTCCTTATCTTTATGTGTTAGTTGTTGAGGGATTTAGTTATCTATTGGCTAATTATGCTTCCAAGGGTTTGGTAAAGGGTATTTCCCTCCCTATTTCAAACCATTAGCTTATTAATGGAAAATTTATATATGAATCCTTTATCATCCTTCAAGAGGAAAAGGATTGTTTTAAAAATTCTATGGAATGCCTCGAAACCTTTTCCCTTACTTCTGGGTCTTCTATCTAATGGCATAAGACTTAATGCTATCACCAATCCCTTTTCCCCAAACCTACTTGGTTAAATGGATATCAATGGAAGTGGATTATCTAGAGATTTAAATTTGAATTCTTTGGAATTACCTTTACATTAAGAGCCTTGCTCGATAATTTGTGGTCTTATGTGGTTCAAAGGGTTGAAAAAAATATCCTTATAGATCACCAAACCCTTGACTTTAGCAAAGAAGTTTCAGATTTACTCTAAGGTTATGTATACTATTCATGTTTATTAATCTTGATACTAGGATATTTTTAATGCCTTATATGATATGTTGGAGAGAATATTAAGGGAATTTATATGGGCCAACTCTAAAGGCCATATGTTTTTCATGTAGTCTCTTTGGCCATTTTTTGTCAACCTAAAGAATTTGTCGGGCTTAGGCTTATTGACATTAAACTCCAAGGTCTTGATTTTAGTGTCAAATGGATCATTAGAGGGTTTGGAAGATGTTGAAGCCTAGATTTTTTTTTGATACATTGAATTTTCAAGGACTCTCACTTGGTAGAAAGACTCGACATGGGATTGGTTTAAACAAACTTCTCATTACCCCTTTTCATGTTAAGATCGATGACACTTTTGTTATGTAAAACATCTATAAGGCTTGGGAGAGGCTCAAACCTCACCTAATTTGGGTATGGGAATGGTTTTAAAATGGTCTTTTTCTAAAATTCCATTCCCTATGGTGGTCTCCTATGCTCAATTATCATAAAGCTCCCTTTGCCATAGTCCCTTGGATCAAAGGTTTGAGACTATTCAAAAAGGGTATTAAAATGATTGGATATTTATTCTATAAGTTAAACATGGATTGACTCCCATGGAATATTGTGAATGCTAAGTTTAATCTTAATAATGAATATGTAGAGTCTATTATTGAGTTGTAAATTTCCAAACCTGAGGATTACTTACACAAAATCTATGTTACCTACCTTACACCTTAGTGGAAATATTAAAACTAACCTAAAGCTATGTTTTTTAGTCATTATTCTCCTCATTTAGGTTATAATCTATTGGCTCCTTAGTACATTGAAATTAAAACCCTTAACCATCGATGGAATCTTATATCTACTCCTTCTATATGGTCTAAAAGGTTTGCTAATATTTGGGCAACTCTTATTGAGCCTAAGAATACCATTTTATTTAGTGTATTATTTACTAGGGTTTGATTTTTTATGATTGAATCAAGCACATGTTAGTCTCAAACCTCATCTACCTTTCTTACCACCATCTATAAACCTTTAAACTAACATTCTAGACAATGATACACAAAGTCCACTGTATCTTTCTTGATTCCCTTCTAGAAATAAAGTGGTATAAGCTCTGTCATGAGCTTGGTTACAACTAGATGTCTTGAATATGGGGAATTGTACAATTAATTTAGCATTGTGCTCCTCAAATTCTCCCTATCTAGTACATACATCTTTCTATTATATCACAAAAGACCATCATTCTCTAATATGAATCCTTTATACTTAGGATTTTGAGCCTTCACTAATAAAGCTTTCCTAACTTGATCATAGTATTCATCTCCTAGAGATAATTTGATCACTTGATCCCTGAAAGTACTCCTGGTACTAGCCATAGCTATTATGTACCTCTATGGCTTAAGGAATCATATAATTTATTTTCCTTGCCTTTGATATAGTTGATATCAAAATCATAATTAGACAAGAACTCTAATCAGTGCCTTTAATGAGCATTCAGATTCATTTGGGTGAAAATGTACTGAGTCCCAAGTTATTAGTCTTGAGCTCAAATGGTTTTACTAATAGATAATGCCTAAAAACTTAAAAAGCATGCACAATTGATATAAGTTCCAAGTTATGTATGGCATATTTCATCTCATAAGGCTTCAATTTCCTTGATTCATAGGCTACCACTGCACCATCTTGCATAAAAAACCCTCCAAATCCATCCCTGGATGCCTTTGTAATCACTAAAAACTGACCACTGGGATCAAGAACTCTAAGTAATGGTGCTGACTTAAGCCTCCTTTTCAATTCCTAAAAAGATCACATTTATTTGACAAGATAAAACTTTGGTTTTTACACTACAGGGAGGTAAGTGGATTAGCTATCGTAGAAAAGTTTGGAATGAATTTACTATAATAGCCCATTAAACCCATGAAAATCCTTACCTCATGCACATTCTTTGGTTCTAACCATTCCATAATAGCTATTTTTTTTGGATCTACTCAAATACCATCCACAGAGATAATATGTCCTAAATACTGCACTTTTTCCTAGAAAAATGTGCACCTAAACAACTTGTTCTTTTACAACCACTACAAAACCAATTTTAGATGTTGAAGATGCTCTTATTCATCTTTATAATATATAATAATTTCATCAAGAAAGACTAGAATAAAGTGATCTAGATAATATATAAACACATTGTTCATGAGATTCATGAATGCTACTAGAGCATTTGTCAAACCAAATGGTAACACTATGAACTCATAGTGCCCATATTGAATTCTAAACACTATTTTTAGAATATCCTCATTTATTATCCTCTACTAATGGTATCCTACTCTAAGATCGATCTTATAAAAGATTTTTTCCCCTCGCATTTGATCAAAAATATTATTTATATGAGGTAGCGAATACCTATTTTTGATAGTCACTTTATTCAACATTATAGAATCAATGTAAAGGTGAAGAGTACCATCCTTCTTCTTGATGAAAACAATTGGTGTACCCCACAGTGACACACTTGGTCTAATCATCCTTTTTCATATCTCTAACTACTTGTGCTCTCACGTCCTAAGGGATCTCATACTCAATGGGATGATATTTAGGTACCTCTTGATATAATTCCTCTTCATGGCCATGAACTTCTTATTCCAAGGTTGAAATTTGGTCCCTATTTTTATTCATGGCTACGAGAATCTTATCTAAATTTTTTGCTTGCTCAATGACAAATTTATTAAGATCAAATAGAGGGTTATTGTCATTGAAATTATAAGGACCCTCACTAGATACTCTAGTTCACACCATTATACTTTCTGGTAAATAGAAGGATATGAAAAACATTAGTGGACTCATTAAGTCCTAGAGTTCAAATTGTAGCTCTGATACCACATGCAACAACCCCATTGGGATTTACTAGAAAAACAAACAATTTAAAAAAATTAATTTCACAAAAATAAATTTAGAATTCAACACAAGAATTTAATTAAGGATTATATCATAATAAAGTTAAAAAGGTTAACTAAAAATTTGGTATATAACAAACTTATTCAGATACTGATCACTATGATAATTTAAACATTACATGACTATAGATATTTCCAAAAATCAATTACATTATTTCAACCATTACTGACCCATTTCAACAACCACTATAGTTTAAGTACAAATGCATATATAATTACATTTCCATTATTAATAATATCACAATAATAATTAAAATATAATTTATAAGGCTCCACAAAGCATGAGTTATAATGAACTCCAATATCCTTTGGTAATCTTAAGTGTTGTCTCTAATGAACTACTGTTATGAGGAGGAACAACATCATCCAAGCACTTTTCCACACCAACCACAAACCATCGATCCCATGTACAATCCCCCGACTAGGGAATTGACCTCCCTTAATAGATGGGTAGATAATGATGGTGTAGGAATCTAGAGAGACAAGCTAGTACCTGTGTGGTGTAAGATTTTTAAAACATGAATTGTACCATAAATAAAATACATTCTAACATGATATCACATAAACATGTAAATCATACATATGAAATGTCAATGTTTAATTAAATATTACTTTGGCTAATGTATTTAATAGTCTATGATCTTTAGGATCAATCAAATTCATACACACCACTTAATCGAATTACCTTCATCTTGCATTGATGATGTTATATAAGCTAGTGAAGTCCTTCTCACCACTTGTTTAGTACCATCAATACGAGATTTGGTTATTTTTATAACATAACCAATAAATTCAATTGATTTACTTCTTATAGCAGTCCACAAACATGCTAAGTATGGAAATAACATAATACATACATTTAGTCTATCAAACATATTTAATGAATCTTAATCATATTGTTTATTACTTAAGAATTAAAATACGTAAACAAGTATTGTTCGTACCACCTGGGAATATTATATATTTTGTCTACCTGTTATTAAATTCACAAAAGTAACTCTTACGTAAAAATAACTAAAAAAACATCTTTCATTATGACTAATTTTTCCACGCTTTTATTCTTCAAAAATAACATTAAGCTAGTCATAAAACAACTTTAAATGATTTATGTTTACTCATCTAAAACTGTAAGTCTATTATTTTGGCTCAACTTTACATAAATATTCATAATCTATTGTTTAAGTATGAAATGTTAATACATTTTTGCATGTTGAATACCTCTATCTACAGTGATTAAACTCATAGGTTTTTTAATATTCAATTAAACATATGCAACACTTAACTATATAATAGTTATAATACTACTTGTATGCATATATAAGGATTATTCTATTGCCAGATTATTTCGTAGCTTGCCCTCTATAAATAGTGTTTACTTATTTATTTTCTACGTATCTCTCATTAGTGCATATCTTAAACAAATTACACTATAGTAATTATAATACCAAATCTTCTTATTTTTCTATAGTACTTAATTTTTTATTTATTTTCCAGATTATCTTCATTCTAAATCTATGGTTCTAAAATAATTAAGTTTATAAACACACAAAAGTGTATATATATAATTTATGAGAAAATATGTTTATATATATATACCTTGATATCTTACAATAACTTATCTAACTTCCTCTATAACCTATGGCACTATCCCTTAGGTGTTACACTCAAATCTTATATTTTTATCTCAATAGTAAGAAAGATTTATAATTTACTATTTATACAAACTCATGAGTATCAATCATCCTTTTGATTTTAGCCTATGTTTTACTCACCCTAAAGTATGAATTTTTCTCCCAGCTCTATGCTTAAATAGTTTGACTAGTTTGCAAAATAAAAGGGGTCACAATAATGATTTTGATAATTTTAAAACACTGCAATTTTTCTCTAATTTCCATTCGAACTTCACAATAGGAGATTTATCTATCCAAATCACTTACATTAATACACTATATGATTAATTCACTTGAGTTTATATATGTCCTAATGTATAGATTTTTTTGCATGTTGACTTATTATAGTTTTACTAAATAATTACTTTTGTTGTGGCTTTATATAAAAAAAGTGCCTAATATAGAGTTCTACCTACTAACTAAATTGTTTACACAGACTTCCATTTATTATCCAAAATGTTTATACATAATCCTATCTTTTATTCAAATCATTACATAAAATTTTATTTATTATCTAAATCATTTACAAAAAGTTCTATCTTCCAAATAGATATGATAGGGTATACATATATCTCTTTAAGTTTATTGTTAAGAAAAGGATTTTGGTGCAAAGATATCAATTCATAAATACGGCTATGCATTTTACAGTTATCTCCATTCAATCGATTTAAAAACATTAAAAATTGTACTTACTAGGTCCTTCTACATATAGCATTTTGAATATAGAGTAGGACTTACCTAATAAAAGCTAAAATCCACATCCTTTCAAGTCGTCCTATGTTATGCTCCCTGTGTAAATCTTTTACCCATTTTTAGTGTTCTTTTCTCTCTCTCCAATTCTTTTACCCGCATTCTATCCTCCTTTATTTCTCTCCACTTCCTCCTTTTATTCTCCTCCTATGCCTCCAGTCTTTATTTTTTTTCCCTCATTGCATGTATTTCCTTTATTTTTAAAGCTCATCATTTTCCTTTTTGTATTTTTCCCATGCATAATTTTCTAATTTTATGATAATAAAAATTAACTCAATTAACATTAAATTTAAAAGAGATTAAAGCATGTCAATTCCCATAATAAATTAAACAACAATTAGCACACTAACTTTTATCAATGCACTCAATCTTCTACTAAGGGATTGATTGCATAGGTCCTAATGTAATAGTTATTACCTTTGTCTAAGGTTTTTAACAACACTAGGATATTGATTTATGATATGTAAATAAGTATAAAGACCATAATTAATTATATTAATCCTTTCTGATAGGGTTAGTTTCTCCTGATAATAATGTAATTTTTTTGGCAATAACATTGAATAGGTTATGAACATTATGATTTCGAATAACAATATGACTTATTTAAAGTCTATAACAAGCTTTTGGTTGTAATAATGAATCAAACAACCATTAAACTACCCTAAAAAACAATGATATTATACTAACATTATTTTTTTTCATTTCCCCTATATAGAATTTCCCAAATGTATGTAACTATCAGTTATTACACAGAAAAACTAAACCGAAACAATGGTATTTCTTGAATATCATAGTAACCAGCTAATACTTCAAGACATTTTTTAAAGACACTCCAGTTAGTCTATAAAAGTATTAGTCAAATGCTAATCAAATTTATAAGTAATAACATGAAGACATTAATATGATAGGATCCTAAAGAAGCATTATGCACTCATTTTATGTACTATTGTTATAATTCCATCACCTAATTTGATCCACGTAGCATTTAACTAAAACTAAACTATAACTAAAGCATATGATCAATTATCTTAATGTAGAAAACACAATGGCATACTATAGCTAACAATTCAAATAATGCATATAAAGAATGTTATCTATCATGGTGTGTGCATGGGTTTATAGTTATTTTTCTATCTTCCCCCAACACCTCCATTTATGCCATCCTCTCCAATGATGCTCTCCCTCCGTCATGATCTGAGGGTTTCCTATATCCAATTCATGAAAAAAAGGTAGTTAACCCATAACATCATGACATATATCATAAAATTATACTAAAATAACTAATCAACATGATCATAATGTACATAATATATACATACAACCAACTCTCAACAATGTAATCATGTAATCAAAGTAACATACAACTATCCCATAACAAAATATGACCTACAACTTAGTTAAAAAACAATCGATCAATTTAATAATAGTAATAATCCATGGATAATTAGGTAAATTAGCTTAGTGAAAAATTGGGATGTGGCATCTTTGCCCCCTAAAACTAGTCATCATTTTGATGACACTTGTTCAAACATTAATTCTCAATTAAAAACATTATTTGGTGAAAAAATAACATATCATAAAACAACAAATATGGAAATAGCCTGTAAAACTCATCAGAGTCCTCCCAAGTATCACTATCCTCAGAGTATTGGTCCCACAAAAACTTGCATTGTGATACTTATTTATTACATAAATAAACTTTTCAAGTGTCAATTAATTTGATTGGTTCTACCATGACCACCCCATGATCTAGAACCTACAAAGCATTCCAATCTAATACATGTGAAGGATTAACTATATACTTTTTAAGATAAAATACATGGAAGACATTATGTAAAAGTGCTAGGGCTGGTGGAAATACAAGCCTATACACTATAGGATTAACCACTTCCATAACCTCGAAGGGTACCACATATCTCGATGAAAGTTTTGTTGACTTCCCAAATTTAATCGAGCTCTTCTACATCTTAACCTGCAAGAACACTTTATCACCTACTAAAAATTGTCTAGCTATTATTTTCTAATCAACATAACTCTTATGTCTATCAGTGGCCTCAACTAATTTGTGCCTAATTGTTTTGAATTTATATTTCATTTCTAAAATCATCTCAGGTCCAAAGACTACCCTGTCTTCCAACCTATCCCAATTGATTGGTATTTTGCACCTTCTTCCATACAATGCTTCAAATGGTGACATATTCAAATTTTATTGGTATGAGTTATTGTAAGCAAACTCAACTAATATAAGGTAATCCTCCTACTTGTATTTTTGATCTATGCAATACATATGAAAGAGATCCTTTAAGACCTAAATAACTTATTCAGTCTGACCATTAGTCTCTAGGTGATATTCAATGTTAAATTTTAATTGCATACCCAAAGCTAAATTTAGAGTTAACCAAAACCTATAAGTCATCCTCAGATTATGATTAAAAATGATCTTCTCTAGAAATCCATGTAACCAATACACTTACTTTATGAATCTCTATTCAAGAGTGGGTGTATCATCTATCAAATTTCCTAGAATAAAATGAGCTACCTTGGTTAGTTTGTTAACTACTACCAAGATCATGTATGCCCATTTTGTGATAATGGTAAACCTTGGATAAAGTACATACTGATCACATACCACTTCCATTCTAGTGTGTCATGTAGATACAATAATCTAGCTGGATGCACATGTTCAACTTTCACATGCTTACATTCGAAATAATGAAACACAAAATCCACTACATCTTTCTTAATTCCTTGCCATAAATAAAGTGGTCTAAGCTCTACCATGAGCTTGGTTACTCTTATATGTCCTAAATATGGGGCATTGTGAAATTCCTTTAGCATTTTGATTCTCAGATTATCCCTATCTGATGTATACATCTTTCCATTGTATCACAAAATACCATTATTCTCTAATTTGAATCCTTTATACTTAGGATTTTGAGCATTCTCAGACAACACTTTCCTAACCTGATCATAGTATTCATCTCCTAGAGATAATTTGATCACTTGATCCCTAAAATTAATCTTGATAGTAGCCATAGTTGCTATATACCTCTTATGGCTTAGGGCAGCAACTACACTATTTTCATTGACTTTAATATAGTTGATATCAAAATCATAATCAGACAAGAACTCTAACGAGCACTTTTGATGAGCATTCAGATTTGGTTGGGTGAAAATGTAATTGAGTCCCAAGTTATCAATCTTGAGCTCAAATGATTTTCCCAACAAATAATGCTTCCAAACTTGTAAATCATGTATAATTGCTGTAAGTTCTAGGTCAAGTGGGGCATATTTCACCTCCTAAGGCTTCATTTTCCTTGATTTGTAGGCTATCACTACATCATCCTACATAATAACTCCTCCAAGTCCATCCCCAAATGTATCTATGATAACTAAAACTTGACCATTAGGATCAATAACTCTTAGTAATGGTGATGAAGTAAGCCTCCTTTTCAATTCCTAAAAAATTACTTCACACTTATTTGATCAGATAAAAATTTGGTTTTTATGCTGCATAGAGGTGATTAGATTATCTATCTTATAAAAAATTGGAATGAATTTATTATAATAGCCCAATATCCCCATGAAACTCCTTACCTCATGCATATTATTTGGTGCCAACCATTCCATAATAGTTCTTATTTTTTCCATATCTACTAAAATTACATCTACATAAATAATATGTCCTAAACACTACACTTTTTCTTGGAAAAATATGCACTTGGATGACTTTCCATATAACTTGTACTTTTGCAACCACTACAAAACTCATTCCATATGTTGAAATTGTTCTTTTTTATCCTTAGAATAAATAATAATGTCATCAAGAAAGACCAAAACAAATTGATCTAGATAATCTTTAAACACATTGTTCATGATATTCATGAATGTTGTTGGAGCATTTGTCAACCCAAATGGTAACACTGTGAACTCATAATGCCCATATCAAGTTTTAAACACTATTTTTAGAATATCTGCATCCCTTATCCTTAGTTGATGGTATCCTTCTCTAAGATCAATCTTATAAAATATTGTTTCCCCTCACATTTGATTGAAAACATCATCTATACGGAGTAACATATACCTATTTTTGATAGTCACCTCATTCAACATTCTATAATTAATGCAAAGGTGAAGAGTACCAAAGGTAAAGATTATCATCCTTCTTGATGAAAATAACTGGTGCACCCCACAGTGACACACTTGGTCTAATCCACCCTTTTCATAACAACTGCTAGAGTTGAGCCTTCAATTCAACCAATTCGATGGTTATCATTATATATGGTGACTTAGACTGAGGTTCTGATCTAGGTATAATATCTATTGAGAAATCAAAGTCACATTTGGGAGGCAATCCCAACAATTCCTATAGAAACACATCATAAAAATTCTTAAGGAAAGGGTAATCTTTAATTGATGGTTCCTTAGACTCCTCTATTTCAATTATTTTGACAATAAATGATTGACAACCTTTTCCTTGAGCCTTATTGAGTTGCATTGTAAAAATATACCTAAGCCTTAACTCTCTTCTCTCACCTTAGATTTGTGTCTAATTTATAAAATCATCCTAACACAACCTTCTTCAGGTTGCAATCAACCTTGGCTTTATGCTTCTCAATCTAATTAACTCCTAGGATCACATCATATAATCCTAGTGGTGCTGCATAAAGATCCACTACAATTTTGAATTTGTGTAACCTAATCTCAGCTTCAAATAAACACTTGTAAACTTTGACCTTGGACTCATTCACATATTTTATCGACTATGAATTTGTAATTACTACAGATTTTTTAAATAACTTATTAAGTATTCTAGGAGATAAAACATTTTGTAGCACCTGTATCTATCAAAATATAAAATGGATGTTCAAATAAAATACCTGATAGTTATATGGGTAAAGCTTGGAATTCAGCTTATCGATTATCAACTACCACATGAATACATTGTTGAAAAATTTTCAGCTAAGGAGTATAACCTCTATTCTTCATTTTATCCTAGGTACACTCAAGAGCATAATGGTCACCTCCACAAATGAATCAACCTCTAGGTGGTCCTTTCCTATCAGACTGTTGGTTTCCCTTGAAACCATTTCCCAATTTATTGTTATCGAACCATTTTTGAATTTAGCATTCTAATTTTTGAACTGACTCTTGGAGTCTCCACCCATTTACTTCCAGTTCTTCTCTTTTAAAGTTGGTTTATAACTTCCAAAAAAATTCTTAAACTTTTCCTTGATTTGAGAAAGAGATTTCAATTTATTTTCTTGCTTAAATACCTTCTCAAAGACCTGGTCCATAGTAAATGGTCTATAAACATCCACCTCTCCACTAATCTAGGGTTTTAATCCCATGATGAAATTCCTAATTCCAAATCTCTCATCTATTTAATACTGAGGTACATACTTTAGAAGTTTAGTGAACTGTTCCCAACACTCATTCACTAATAGGTCTCCTTTCTTTAGATTCTATAAATCTGTAATATTTTGATCAAAGTATAGCTATGGAAGCCATTGAGGTCTAATTAAGGTTACAAACTACCCCCATGTAGTGATGGTTAAGTTGAGATTCATTTCCAACTTTTTGTTGGCCTACCATGTAGCTAATTCACTAGCCAATTGGTAAGCTCCCCAAACTACTTTAGTGAATTCAGAGTAGTATTTAATATCTAAATAATTCTCTATATCTATTAGCCATGCTACATATTCATCACCCAAAATGGTTCCATCAAACATGGGTAGATTCACCTTTTTCATATCTCTAGCCAATTTCACAGCTACCTATGCTCTCACATCCTAAGGATTTTCCTACTCAATAAGAAACTATTCAGGTACATCTTGATGTACTTTATTTTCATGGCCATGAACTTCCTATTCTAGGGCTAAAATTTGGTCCCTAGTTTCATTCATGGCTTTGAGAATCTGATCTAATTTTGTTATTTGCTCAGTAGAAAATTGATTAGGATCAAATGAAGTATTATTGTCATTAACATTAGAAGGATCCTCACTAGATTCTCTAGCTTGCACCATTCTCCTTTATGGTAAAAAAAGGATATACAAATGTTAGTGGACTCATTAAGTCTTAGAGTTCAAATTAAAACTCTGTATGTAACAACCCCATTGGCATTTACCAGAAAAATGAATAATTTTTTTAAAATATCAATTCCACAAAAACAACTTTAGAATTCAACATGAGAATATAATTAAGGATTCTATCATAATCAAGCTAAAAAGGTTAATGGAAAATTTGGTATGCAAAAAACTTATTCAACTATTGATCACTATGATAATATAAACATAACATGACTGTACATATTTACAAAAAGTAATTACATTATTTCAGCCAATGTTGTTTAAGTACAGAAGCATATATAAATACATTTCCATTAGTAATAATTTCAAAATAATAATTACAATACAAGATACAAGGCTCCATAGAGCATGAGTTACAATAAACTCCAATATCCTTTGGTAATCACAAGTGTTGTATATAATGAAGTAATGCTAGGGGGAGGGAGAGGATCATCTGAGCGCTTTTCCACACCAACAATGGACCATCAATCTCTCGCACAATCCCCTAACTAGGGAATGTCCCTGCCTTCATGTATGGATATATAATAATGGTGCAAAAATCTAAAGAGATAAGCTAGTACTCATGTGATGTAAGATTTATAAAACATATTGTGTACGATAAAGAAAATACATTCTAACATGATATCACATAAACATGTAAACCATACATATGAAATTAAAATGTTTAACTAAATATTACTTTGGCCATAATTTTTAATAGTCTATGATCTCTAGGATAAGTCAAATTCATGCACACCACTTAATCAGATTACCTTCATCTTGCATTAATGATATTATATAAGCTAGTGAAGTCCTTCTCACCACTTATTTAGTACCATCAATATGAGATTTGGTTATTTTTATAACCAAACTAATAGAAACAATTATTTTACTTCTTATAGTAGGCCATAAACATGTTAAGTAAAGAAATAACATAATACATATATTTAGTCCATCAAACATATGCGATAAATCTTAATAATATTGTTTATTACTTAAGAATTAAAATAAGTAAAGAAGTATTGTTCATACCACCTAGGTATATTATATATTTTGTCTACCTACTACTAAATTAGAAAAATTAACTCTTATGTAAAAACAACTAAAACAACATCTTTCATTACGACTATTTTTTCCATGATTTTATTCTTTAAAAATAACATTAAGCCAGTCATAAAAGAACTTTAAATGATTTATCTTTACTCATCTAAAACTATAAGTCTATTGGTTTGGCTCAACTTTACATAAATATTCATACTCTATTGTTTAAGTATGAAATGTTCATACATTTTTTCATGTTGAATACCTCTATCTATAATGATTAAACTCATAGGTTTATTTTATATTCAACTAAATATATGCAACGCTTAACTATGTATTATTTATAATACTACTTGTATGCATATAAAACATTTATTCTATTACTAGACTATTTTGTAACTTGCCCTTTACAAATAATGTTTACTTCCTTTATTTTATACGTATATCTCATTAGTGCATATCTTAAACAAATTACACAATTGTAATTATAATACTAAATCTTCTTCCTTTTTCCATAGGATTTAATTTTTTTTAATTTGCCAGAGTATCTTCATTCTAAATTTATGATTCTAAAATACTTAAGTTGACAAACATGTATAAGTGTGTATATATAATTTATTAGAGAAGATATATATATATATATATATATATATATATATATATATATATATATATATACCTACCTTGATATCCTATAGTAACTTATCTAACTTCCTCTATAACCTATGGTGTTATACCTTAGGTGTTATTATCAATGCTTATCTTTTTATCTCAGTAGTAAGAAGGATTTATAATTTACTATTTATAAAAACTCATGAGTATTAGTCAGCCTTTTGATTTTAGCATATGTTTTACTCACCCTAATGTATGAATTTGTCTCCCATCTCTAGGCTTAAATAGTTTGACTAGTTTGCAACATAAAATGGGTCAAAATAATGATTTTGAGAATTCTAAATCACTGCAAGTTTGCTCTAATTTATGTTCGAACTTCACAATAAGAGGTTTATCTATCCAAGGCCCTTACAATGATACACTATATGATTTATTCACTCGAGTTTATATATATCCTGATGTATATATTTTTCTGCATGTCAACTTATTATAGTTTTACCAAATAATTACTTAAGTTGTGGCTTTATATAATAAAAGTGATTAACACAAAGTTATACCTACTAACTAAATTATTTACACATACTTTGATTTATTATCCAAAATGTTTATACAAAATCCTATCTTCTATTCAAATCATTACACAAAATTTTATTTATTATTTAAATCATTTACACAAAGTTCATCTTCCAACTAAATATGGCAAGGTATATGTATATCTCTTTAAGTTTATTTCTAAGAATAAGATTTTGGTGCAAATATATCGATTCATTTATATGGATATGCATTTTGCACTTATATCCATTCAATCAATTTAAAAACATTTACAATTATACTTACCAGGTCTTTCTACATATATCATTATGAGTATAACGTAAGACTTACTTGATAAAAGCCAAAAGCCACGTCCTTTCAAGTCTTCCTATTTTGTGCTCCCTATGCAAATCTTCTACCCATGTTATGTGTCCTTTTGTCTCTCTCCAATTCTTTTTCCCATGTTCTATCCTTCTATGCCGCCAATCTTTATTTTTTCCTCATTGCATGTATTTCCTTTTTTTAAATCTCATTATTTTCCTTTTTGAATTTTTACCATGCATATTTTTCTAATTTTATGATAACAATATTTATTTTATTTAACATTAAATTTAAAATTCATTGATGTGTGGCAATTTCCATAATAAATTTAACAATAACTAGCACACTAACTTTTATCAATGCACTCAATCTTCTACTAAGGGATTGACTGCACAGGTCCTAATTTAATAGGTATTACCTTTGGCTAAGGTTTTTAAGAACACTAAGATGTTGATTTATGATATGTAGACAAGTATAAAGACCATCATTAATTATATTAAGCCTTTCTAATAGGTTTAGTTTCTCCTAATAATAATGTAATTGTTTTGGCAATCACATTGAATAGGTTATGAACATTATGATTTCGAATAACAATGTGACTTATTTAAAGTCTATAACAAGATTTCAACTAGAATAATGAATCAAACAACCGTTAAACTAACATCAAACATAATGATATTATAACAACATTATTTTTTGCCATTTCCTCTATATAAACTTTCTCAAATGTATGTAACTATCCTTTATACACAAAAACACTAAAGCAAAACAATGGTATTTCCTGAATATCATAGTAACTAGCTAATACTTCAAGACATTTTTTAAAGACACTCTAGTTAGTCTATAGAAACAATAGTAAAATTATAGTCAAACTAATTTACTTGTTTGATAAGTAATAACATGAATACAATAATATGACATGATCTTAAAGAAGCACTATGCACTCATTCTATGCACTATAGTTATAATGCTATCACGTAATTTGATCCACATAGCATTTGACTAAAACTAAACCACAACTAAATCACATAATCAATTATCTAAATGCATAAAACATAATGATATACTATAACTAACAATTTAAATAATGCATACAAAGAATGATATCTATCATGGTGTGTGCATGGGTTTCTAGTTGTTTTTATATCATCCCCCAACACCTCCATCTACACCATCCTCTCTAATTATTCTCTTCCTCTGACATGCTCTAAGGGATGAATCTCTCTTGCATCCAACTCAAGAAAAGAGGTAGTTAACCCCGTAACATCATGATATATATCATAAAATACTGCTATAACAACTAATCAACATGATCATAATGTAGAGAATATACAAATACAACTAAATATCAACAATGTAATCATGTAATCAAAGTAACATACAATTATCTCATAACAACATATGACCTACAACTTATTTAAAAAGTAATTAACCGATTTAAAAACCATAATAATCCATGGATAATCAAGTAAATTAGCTTGTGAGAAATTGGGATGTGACATCCTTTCCCCATAAAATTGTTCATCATCTAAATGACACTTATTCAAACATTAGATCTAAATAAAAAACATTATTTAGCAAAAATAACATAGTATATAGTATCAAATCAAGCAAATAAATGTGAAAATACCTTGTAGAACTCATCATAGTCCTCCCAAGTAGTACTATTCTCAGAGTATTAAACCCACAAAACCTTGCACTATGACACTTATCTATTACACAAAAAAAGTTTGTGAGTGTCAATTAATCTGATTGGTTCTACCATAACCACCTTGGGATCTAGGACCTGCAAAGCATTCCAATCCAGCACATTTGAAGGATCACCTATATAATTTTAAAGATAAGATGAATGGAAGACATTCTATAAAAGATCTAGGGTTAGTGGAAATTTAAACCTATATGCTATAGGATTGACCACTTTCAAAACATTGAAGGGTCTCACATATCTCAGAAAAAGTTTTGTTGACTCTTGAATTTAATCGAGCTCTTCTATGAATTAACCTACAAGAACACTTTATCACCTACTAAAAACCACCTAGCTATTATTTTCAGATTAGCATAACTCTTTTGTCTATCATTGGCCTTAACCAAACTTTACCTAATTATTTTGACTTGATCTTCTATTTCTAAAAGCATCTTAGGTCCAAAGACTACCCATCTTCCAACTTGTCCCAATTGATTGGTGTCTTGCACCTTCTTCCATATAATGATTCAAATGTTTCCATATTTAAAGCTAATTGGTATGATTTATTAAGAAAACTCAAAAAATATAATCTATTCCTCACACTTGTATTGTTGATCTATGCATTATATAAGAAGGAGATCCTCTAATACTTGATTAACTCACTTAGTTTGACCATCAGTCTCTAGGTGATATTCAGTGATAAAGTTTAATTGCATACCCAAAGTTGAATTTAGAGTTAAAAAAACTTATAAGTCATCCTCATATCATGATCCAAAATGATCTCTATAAATCCATGCAACTGATACACTTCTTTTATGAATCTCTTTACAAGAGTGGGTGCATCATCTATCAAATTTCCTCGTATAAAATGAGCTATCTTGGTTAGTTTTTCAACTTCTACCAAGATCATGTCATTCATGTTCTATGATAATGGTAAACCTTGGAAAAATTCCATATGGATCACCTACCACTTCCATTATGTTATGTCATGTGGATACAATAATCCAGCCAGATGAATATGTTTAGCTTTCACACATTAAGATTATAGACAACGAGACACAAGGTCTGTTGCATCTTTTTGGATTTCCTTATAGAAATAAAGTGGTCTAATCTCTACCATGATCTTGGTTACTCCTAGATGTCCTAAATATTGGGAATTATGTAATTAATTTAGCATTATGATCCTTAGATTCTCCCAATTTGGTATACACATCCTTCTATTCTATCATAAAAGACCATCATTCTCTAATCTAAATCTTTTATACTTAAGATTATAAGCATTCTCAGTAAATGCTTTCCTAACTTGATCATAATATTCATCTCCTAGAGATAATTTGATCACTTGATCCTTGAAAATACTCCTAATAGTATCCATGGTTGATATGTACCTCCTATGGATTAGGGCATCAAATACTTTATTTTCCTTGCCTTTGATATGATTGATTTCAAAATCATAATTAGACAAGAACTCTAACTAGCACCTTTGATGAGTATTCATATTTAGTTGGGTGAAAATGTACTTGAGTCCCAAGTTATCAGTCTTGAGCTCAAACAAGTTTTCCAATAGATAATGCCTCCAAACTTTCAAAGCATACATACTTTCTACAAGTTCTAGGTCATGTGTGGCATATTTCACCTCATAAGGCTTCAATTTTCTTGACTCATAGGCTAAAACTACACCATACTACATATGAAATCCTTCAAGTCCATCCCGAATGCATTTGTGATCACTAAAGATTGACCCTTCGGATCATGAACTCTTAGTACTAGTGTTGAAGTAAGCCTCCTTTTCAATTCCTAAAAAGCTAATTCACACTTATCTGACTAGATAAAACTTTGGGCTTTATGTTTCAAAGAGGTAATTGGATTAGCTATCTTATAAAAATTTAGAATAAATTTCCTGTAATAACCCACTAACCCCATGAAAATCCTTACCTCATGCACATTCTTTGGTGTTGGCCATTCTATAATAACTCTTATTTTTATCAGATCTACTAAAATACCATCCATAGAGATAATATATGAACAGATTATTCATGAGATTCATGAATGTTGTCGAAGCATTTGTCAACCCAAATGGTAATACTATGAACTCATAGTGCCTATATCAATTTCTAAATGCTATTTTTAGAATATCCTCATCCTTTATCCTCAGTTAATGGTATCTTTCTCTAAGATCAATATTAGAAAATATTGTTGCTCCTCACATTTGATCAAAAAAAAATCTACAAGAAGGTAGTGGATACCTATTTTTGATAGTCACCTTATTCAACATTCTATAATCAATAAAAAGATAAAGAGTACCATCTTTTTTATTTACAAAAATAACTGGTGCACCCCACAGTGACACACTTGGTCTACTCAAACCTTTTGATAACAACTCCTAAAGTTGAGCCTTCAATTTAACCAATTTAGTGGTTCTCATTCTATACATTGCCTTAGATTGAGGTTCTAATTCAAGTATATTATCTATTAAGAAATTAAACACACGTATGAGAGGCAAACCTAGCAATTCCTATAGAAACACATCATGAAAACTCCTAAGGAAAGGGTAATCTTTAATTGATGGTTTCTTAGACTCCTCTATTTCATTTATTTTGACAATAAATGCTTGGCACCCTTTTCCTTGAGCCTTATTGAGTTACATTGTAGAAATCTGCTTAAGCCTTAACTCTCTTCTCTTAGCCTGAATTTGTGTCTAATTTTGAAAACCATCCTGACACTTAACCTTATTTAGGTAGCAGTCAACCTTGGATTTATGCTTCATAAGCCAATTGACTCCTAGGATCACATCGTATGACCCTAGCAGTGCTGCATAAAGATCCACTACTATTATGAATTTGGACAACCTAATCTTAGCTTTAACTAAACACTTATCAACTTTGACCTTGGATTCATTCCCATATTGTACCGACCATGCATTCACCATTACTCCAAATTTTATAGGTAACTTATTAAGTATTCTAAGAGCTATAAAACATTA
Source organism: Torreya grandis (assembly GCA_037957365.1). Taxonomy (NCBI): domain Eukaryota; kingdom Viridiplantae; phylum Streptophyta; class Pinopsida; order Cupressales; family Taxaceae; genus Torreya; species Torreya grandis. The sequence continues at coordinate 1,038,716 of JARHVA010002810.1, read as the reverse complement.
TATAGCCCTGTATCTATCAAAATAGAAATTACATGTTTAAATAAAATACCTGATAGTTCTATGGGTGAAGCTTAGAATTTAGCTTGCTAATTATCAACTACCACATGAATACATTTCTAAAAAGTTATATGGTAAGGAGTAGAACCTATGTTCTTCATCTTATCTTGGGTACACTCATGAGCATAATGGTCACCTCCACAAATGAATTAAGCTCCAGGTGGTCCTTTCCTATCAAACTATTAGTTTCCCTTGAAATCACCTTTGAAACCATTACCCATTTTCTTATTACCTCAACCATTATTGAATTTAGCATTATATTTTTGAGCTGACTCTTGGAGTCTCCATCCCTTTGTTTTCAGTTCTTATTTTTGAAAGTTGTTTAAAACTTCCAAACTTGTTCTTAAACTTGTCCTTAACCTGAGCAATAGATTTCAACTTATGTTCCTACTTGAATGCCTTCTCAAAGACTTGGTCTATAGTAGATGGTCTATGAACAACCACCTCTCACTCAATCTGGGTTTTTAATCCTATGATGGATTTCCTATTTCTAAACTTCTCATCTATCTGATACTGAGGTACATACTTCAAAAATTTGGTGAAATATTCCGAGTACTTATTCACTAATAGGTCTCCTTAATTTAAATTATATAAATCTATAAGCTTTTGATCAAAGTATAACTATGAAATCTATTGAGATCTGAATAATGTTATAAACTACCTCCATGTAGTGGTGGTCAAGTTGAGATTCATTTCCAACTTTTTATTGGCACACCATGTAGCTTCTTCACTAACCAACTGGTAATCTCCTCAAAATACTTTAGTAAATTTAGAGTAGTTTTTAATCTCTAAATACTTCTCCATTTTAGTCACACATGCTTTAGATCCATCACCCAAAATAGTTCCATTGAACTTGCATGGATTCACCTTTATCATATCTCTAGCCAATCCCATAGTTACCTATGCTTTTTCATCCTAAGGGATTTCCTGCTCAATAAAATGCTATTCAAGTACATCCTAATGTACTTACTCTTCATGGCCATGAACTTTCTATTCCAAGGCTAAAATTCGGTCCTTGGTTTCATTCATGGCTGTAAGAATCTGATCTAACTTTATTGTTTGCTCAAAAAAAAAATGATTAGGATCAAATGGAGGGTTATTGTCATTAACATTAGAAGGGCCCTCATCAAATTATATATCTCACACTAGCTTCCTTTTTGGCAAATATAAGGATACACAAATGTTAGTGGACTCATTAAATCCTAGAGTTCAAACTGTAGCTTTGATACCACATGTAACAACCAAATTAATTCCATGAAAATAACTTTAGAATTTAACACGAGAATATAATTAAGGATTCTATCATAATCAAGATGAAAAGGCTAACTAAAAATTTAGTATGTAACAAAATTATTCAACTACTGATCACTATGATAATATAAACGTACCCTGATTTTACATACTTACAAAAAACAATTACATTATTTCAGCCACTACTGACCCATTTCAAAAGCACTATTGTTTAAGTACATACACATATATAATTATATTTACATTAGTAATAATGTCACAATAATAATTAAAAATAAGATACAAGGCTCCATAGAGCATGAGTTACAATGAACTCCAATATCCTTTGGTAATCTCAACTGTTGTTTCCAATGAAAAATTCTTGTGAGGAGGTAGAGCATCATCCGATCACTTTTCCACACCAACCATATACCATCTATTCTCTACACAATCCCCAAACTAGGGAGTGGCCCTCCCTTCATTAATGGGTAGATAGTGATGGTGCATGAATCTAGAGAGACAAGTTAGTACCCATGTGCTTTAAGACTTTTAAAACATGTTGTATACCATAAATAAAATTTGTACTAACAATATATCTTACAAACATGTAAATCATACATATGAGATGATAATGTTTAACTAAACATTACTTTGGCCAAAGTTTTTAATAGTCGATGATTTTTAGGATTAGTCAAATTTATACACACCACTTAATCAAATTACCATCATCTATCATTGATGATGCTATATAAGCTAGTGAAGTCCTTCTCACCACTTGTTTAGTACCATCAATACAAGATTTGGTTATTTTTATAACATAACCAATAGATTGAATTGGTTTACTTCTTATAATAGGCCATAAACATGCTAAGTAAGGAAATAACATAATACATACATTTAGTCCCTCAAACATATACAATGAATCTTAATCATATTGTTTATCACTTAAGAATTAAAATATGTAAACACGTATTATTCATACCACCTAGGTATATTATATATTTTATCTTCCTGTTACTAATATCACAAAATTAACTCTTACAGAAAAACAACTAAAATAAAATATTTTTAGCTAATTTTTCCATGTTTTTGTTCTTTAAAAATAACAATAAGCTAGTCATAAAAGAACTTTAAATGATTTGTCTTTACTCATCTAAAACCGTAATTCTATTGTTTTGGCTCAACTTTACATAAATATTCATACTCTATTGTTTAAGTATAGAATGTTCATACATTTTTGCATGTTGAATACCTCTATCTATAATGATTAAACTCATAAGTTTATTTCATATTCAACTAAATGTATGCAATGCTTATTTATGTATTATTTATAATACTAATTGTATGCATATCAAAGGTTTATTCTATTACTAGACTATTTCATAAATTTCCCTCTATAAATGATCTAGGCAACAATTCAGGTGATAATTCGGGCGACGGTTCTACCCCAATTGATGATGAAACTTTTGGGAGCCATAACTTTTGCACCATAGCTCCAATTGAGTCCCCATTTGAACCGTTGGAAAGATAAGAATGAGGAGAACACAATGAGATGGAACAAAGATTTTCTTGGTGGTTTTAACCCTCTAAAACCCAATGAAAGTTCCCCAAATTTCAATTTTAGTAGTGCAGTATAAAAATAGCAAGTTTCTAAAAATAGTAATTCCTTGAATTTTATATTGTTTTAAATCATAGAAGTTGAACCACGTAATCTCCCTAGATATTGGTGAAGTTCCAAATCCTCCTCCTACTTTAAAATGTGTATAAATGAAGATGTAACCTAAAATGGAAATCAGACATCTCTTCCCAGAGATAAGCATATAGTTGTATTACAATTTTGAGTAATAAAACATCTTTTCTTAGAGAATTCATTGTTACTATGTTATTTTTGTGTTCTTGAAATATCTGTAAATCAAAAATTCTGAGTTTTGGATCAACAAATAGTATTTACTTCCTTTATTTTCTATATATCTCTCATTAGTGCATATCTTAAACAAATTACACATTAGTAATTATAATACAAATCTTCTTCCTTTTTTCATAGTATTTAGTATTTATTTTCTAGAGTATCTTCATTCAAAATTTATGGTTCTAAAATACTTAAGTAGACAAACATGTAGAAGTGTGTGTACACACACACACACACACACACACACACACACACACACACACACACACACACACACACACCTTGATATCCTACAATAACTTATCTAACTTTTGCTATAACCTGTGGTTCTATCCATTATGTGTTACGCTCAACCCTTGTTTTTTTTAATCTCAGTAGTAAGAATGATTTATAATTTAATATTTATACAAAATCATGAGTATCAGTTGGCCTTTTGATTTTAGCCTATGTTTTACTCACCCTAATGTATGAATTTGTCTCCCATCTCTACACTTAAATAGTTTGACTAGTTTGCAACATAAAAGTGGTCACAATAATGATTTTTAGAATTATAAATCACTATAATTTTTGTCTAATTTCCATTCAAAATTCACAACATGAGGTTTATCTATCCAAGTCACTTACAATAATACACTATATGATTAATTCACTCGTGTTTATATATGTCTTGATGTATATATTTTTATGCATGTTGACTTATTATATTGTTACCAAATAATTACTTATGTTGTGGCTTTATATAATAAAATCATCTAACATAGAGTTCTACGTACTAACTAAATCATTTACACAGACTTCCATTTATTATCTAAAACATTTATATAGATTCCTATCTTCTATTCAAGTCATTACACATAATTTTATTTATTATCTAAATAATTTACATAAAGTTATATCTTCCAACTAAATACAATAGGATATACATATATCTCTTTAAGTTTATTGTTAATAATAGGATTTTGGTGCAAAGATATCGATTCATCTATATTACTAGGTGTTTTTCACTTATCTCCATTCAATCAATTTAAAAACATTAACACTTATACTTACTAGGTCCTTCCACATATATCATTCTGAATATAGAGCAAGACTTACCTAATAAAAGCCAAAATTTACGTCCTTTCAAGTCATCCTATGTCGTGTTTCCTATGCAAATATTCTACTTGCATTTTGTGTCTTTTTTCTCTCTCCAATTATTTTGCCCATGTTCTGTCCTCCTTTTTTTCTCTCCACTTCCTCCTCTTATTCTCCTCCTATGATGCCAATATTTTTTTCCCCCTCATTGCATATATTATCTTTTTTTCAAAGCTCACCATTTTTATTTTTACAATTTCCCATGCATATTTTTCTAATTTTATGATAATAATTAACTCAATTAACACTAACTTTAAAAGTCATTAAAGCATGGGAATTCTAGTAATAAGTTTAAAAATAATTAACACACTAACTTTTATCAATGCACTCAATCTTCTACTAAGAGATTGACTGCATAGGTTCTAATTCAATAGTTATTGCCTTTGGCTAAGGTTTTTGACAATGGTAAGATGTTGATTTACGATATGTAGATAAGTATAAAGACCATCATTAATTATATTAATCCTTTTTGATATGGTTAGTTTCTCCCAATAATAATGTAATTTTTTTTGCAATAACATTGAATAGGTTATGAAAATTATGATTTCGAATAACAATGCAATTTATTTAAAGTCTATAAAAATCTTTCGACTATATTAAGGAATCAAACAACCATTAAACTAACATCAAACACAATGATATTATAAAAACATTATTGTTTGTCTTTTCCTCTATATAGACTTTCTCAAATGTATGTAAATATCCTTTTATACACACAAACACTAAACTGAAACAATGGTATTTCCCGAATATCATAGTAACCAACTAATAATTCAAGAAATTTTTTAAAGACACTCTGGTTAGTCTATAAAAGTATTAGTCAAATGATAATCAAACTTATTTACTTTATTGATGAGTAATAACATGAATACAATAATATGACATGATCCTAAATAAGCATTATGCACTCATTCAATGTACTATAATTATAATGCTATCAAATAATTTAATCCACATAACATTTAATTGATACTAAACCATAACTAAAATACATAATCAATTATCTAAATGCATAAGACACAATGGCATACTAAAGTTAATAATTCAAATAATGCATATAAATAATGTTATCTATCGTGGTGTGTGCGTGGGTTTTTAGATTTTTTTTGTCATCCTCCAACACCTCCATCTATGCCATCCTCTCTGATGATGCTCTCCCTCTTTCATGATTTGAGGGATGAATCTCTCCTTCATCCAACTCATGATAGGAAGGTAGTTATCTGTAACATCATGATATATCTAATAAAATATTTCTATAACAACTAATCATCATGATCATAATGTAAATAATATATAAATATAGCTAACTCTCAGTAATGCAATCATGTAATAAAATTAACATAAAATTGTCCCATAATAACATATGACATACAAATTAGTTAAAAAGTAATTAATCAATTTAAAAACTATAATAATCCATGGATAATTAGCTTAGTGAGAAATCAGGATGTGACACTGATGGGAAGATTGGCACTAACCTAAATTTATGACCTTTAGTCAGTATTATCATCATTTGGGTTATAATCTATTAGCTCCTCAACACATTGAAACTAAAACCCTTAACCATTGATGGAATCTTATATTTATTCCTTTTGTATGGTTTAAAAGCTTTCCTAATATATGGAAGCTCTTATTGAGCCTAAGAAAGCCCATTTTATTTGGTGTATTCTTTACTAGGGTTTGATTTTTGATGATCGAATCAAGCACATGTTGGTCTCAAACCTCGTCTGCCTTAATTTTCACCAACTAGAAACCCTTAAACACATTTTTTAGCTTTGTCCTCATGCTTAATCATCTTGTAGATGGATTCAAACCCTCTTAAACCCATTTGGATTGAATGATTCACTTGGAAAATGGCTCTTTAGGAGGACTTCACCTTGTTTCCTACAAGATACAACATATTTTTGTACATTTTCCATGCTGACATTATTTTTTAGATTTAATTAACTAGAAATAAATCATGTTTAAATCATGAAGATATGGAAAGGAGTTTTTATCTAAATAACAAAGTTATGATTTATAATATTACCCTCTAGATCCAAAGTCAAACAAATAAATTTTGGTTAGAGATGCATCATCTATAGATTATCTTTGACTATTGGGGGAATGTCCTATGTGCTATTATCCATGAGCCTCCTGATATCCCATGCCACCATTCTCCCCCTCAAGGGTGTGGGTTTGGAGTTATCATCAATGATCTCAAAGTTGATAGTCTCATAGCTATAAAAACCCCTCTCCTCGCTTACACTGACACTCTCTACCCCATAATGGGACTGATTGGCCCAACATAAATTTTGGTGGAGGGGGAGGTTGGGCCTCCCTCCATAAGACAATTTTTCTCAACTAGCTCTTACCATTTTTACTATAAGATAGGATGAATCTAAAAATAAGAAATAGAATGATGGTTTGGATCCCTTAGTGGTTGATGAGGATCCCTTTGCTCAAGGGGAATGGGGAGGAAATTCATAGGATCCTCTACCTCCTCTACCTACCGCTATGTTTGTTGTTGTTGCTTAATGAGCTCCTTATTATTTGCGATTTTGCTTACCATTTTTTGGTTTGTGTTCACTTGATTTAGTTTAAATTTGGTTTGTTTGGCCTTGTAGTTTCCTTTTGTAAATTTTTACTCTTCTCGAGGCTTGTTTAGCTTAGTGTAGCTTTGCTTTTGGGGTGTGACTTTTCCACCTATCCTTTTTATATGACTAGCATTGTATTATTTATTGTTATATTAATAAAAGTGCATTTTTAAATCAAAAAAATCTTGAGAGAGGTAAGCCTAGAGGATACCCACATTTATTATGAGCTACCTATTTAAAACCTAAATGTTTCCTAATTCCCTTTAGAAACCTAATCATATGCCCCTTGAGTATCATATTTTTATGTTGGTGCAACAAATATACCCATTTGGTTAAATTAGAGTGGAATTTTGGAGAGACACAAATGGGGATTTATTTATGAGCATCTTTGGTAGGTGATCAAACACATTTCCAACACCAAAGACCTCACCCATATTTATTGGCCCTAATTCCCCGTTGAAGACCCAAAAAATCTTTTAACCTTTTAAAAATGAATATAGGATGAATATCATTAAGAGGAGGACCCATATTTATATGGGGGATGAATGAATAAGTGTAAAGGATGTGTATACATAATGTTTTAAAAATTTATCAATTAATGATGTTTTTTCTCTTTTAGGAACCCATTGAGTCTCAATCTCTCTGAGTCTACACCTTAAAGGGTACACCAAGAAAGGGGTGGGTAGATCATTGGTGCTTTGCAAAATTATTGTCCTCTATAACACCATTTGAAACTAACACAAATCTATCCTATAAAATTACCTAAGCATTAACATCTCCTTTACACACTCCTCCAAGTAATTCACTGCCTCAAATAACCCCTACCTAAGCCAAAACCTCCTTTTTAATTTTACCAAAGAAAGTCAGCCCAGGATGACCCTGTACTTAAAATATATGAGCATATTATAGGATAAGGTCATCCTTGACTGATCCAGTATAAGACCTAACCACTTCTATTAATTAAAGATATAGGGTCGATTGGGATGGCTCTTTTGGCTAAAACTTTAGAAGAGTTGAGGGTTATATCCAACTATATAAACACATTATTTTCATCATTTTAGAGAGAGAACAAAGGTATTCATTATTTTTTTCTTCTTTTTTACAATTTGCTCTTCCACCATTCTACTTGAGGAGTCATTGCTTAGGGTTTACACTTAGAAATAAGAACCTTTGTTTTGTGAAAGCTTGAGATTCACTAGGAGGTCCTTGGATAGACTATATTCCATTATCTATCCTTAGATTCTTTAACAATACACAAAAACCTCTTGCAAAACACCATTAACCAAGGGAGATATTGAGTCTCAACGGCTTCATGTTCAAGGTAAGTATCTCTAACTCTTACTCCTCTATTTTAGTAGGTAGAAGTAACATAAATAATAACTTTTGAATGTATTTATATTTCCATGCATTAGGTTTATATCTATATTAACTTAATTAGAATTCTTATATCCATGTTTACTTTCATGTTTATTACCCCCATTTTGTTCCACATACTTTAATGAGAACTAGGTTAGATTTTTATTTACTTTGTCATTTACTTGTGAATAAGAAAACATAGGACCTAGCTAGGGTTATCATATGTTGTTGCTTGACTAGAGGATTTGGAACCCTCTCTAGTGATATTACTGTGGTAAGGGACCCCTTGGTTAAGTCTAAAAAATACATATTGGTCATGATCCTGATTGTCTAAATGTACTAAATAATAAAAGGGATAGTGTGATTTATCTTTTCCATGCTAGGATTGATTTGTAGATCATCTTCACTTTCCCTTATATACATTCTAGTGAACCTAACATGAATCTAACCCTTGCAGGTTTTACTTTATGCCTTCATTTATTATCATATATTATAAATTTTTATTTTTATAATACTAGATTGAATTTGTTGATATAGTCTTACATTTTGTGCATAGGTTTAACATACAGTCACTATGATCAACTTTGTACTTCTCTATGCAAGTAATCTTCAACAATAGGTAACTAGATCGATCAGCTCGACCTAGTTCGCTTATTTACATATAGGTTTTTAGACTCTATCAACCCAATCAACTCTGTTAGTAGAATAAAAATCATCATCTAAATAACACAACATAAAAATATCAACTTTGTCATCTTCAAAAAAATTATCAGGTTCATTCCTACCTTTTCAGTGATTTTTATTCTTTATTTATAGTCATTTTTTCATAGTTTTTAGTCTATAAAAATATAACCCTATAATGAACTAGGTCAATTATATAAACACAATTATGTATCTTGATTTTCTATCTAAAAGACTCACTTGACCTATTCGATTATGTCATTATGGATCTTATTCTAACAGACAACATTGACCTTGTCTATTATATTCTTTACTATTTGCATACAAGGTTGCCTAAACTGACTCTATACTTTTCAAAACAAAGTAATTAACTTATCTTATTAGTATTTAATTCACTTCTCATTTTTGTTTCTTGCTTGCTTAGAGTAACACACATAGACTAAATAAGAGGTTTTTAATTTATTGATTTAGTCACACTATTTTTATTTTTCACACACTTGCCAACCACATAACATCAAAAAACATTAAACAACTTCTTCCCAAAGTCTACCTAATTGGATTTCATCACCAATGGGGAAGCTAGCTTGGTTTTCTGGCTAGGTATAAATACATGGTTGATGGTATATATTTTCAACACACTTGATAACCTTATCACTGTAGGATTGTGAAGTGAGGGGGTAGACCCTAATACCAAGCCAACACCATCACCAATACAGATCCATTTCAACCTCAAATACCTAAAACCATCCTTATATTACTTTTCTAGTTTCTTCTTATAATAAACTCTCTATCACATTTATTTCAAAATTTATTATAATTTAAATCATTTAAGAATGACCACTTAGATTAACATTTATATTTTTGTTACTTGCTCTCTAATAATTATATGTTGTATTACAAATCTTGTATCAACCATCATTGGTGCAAGGTTTATGCTATGTGCCATAATTATATCAACTAGATTTATGCAGTTGTTTGTGTGTTTCTTTTAAGTATTCTAAAAAATAAAGTTAGACAATCTACTATCATAATTATCAAAACATGTCCTTATCTTTATAATACAGTTGATTTGATCGATTATGTCTCCTATAGTTTATGTCTTTCTATGGGACCAGTCATCCTTTTCTAGGAGAGTCAATATCCTTTTCCATAAAACACATTCAACTAATCTGAATATGTCCTTTCCTTAATATTTCTATTAGTCTTCCCTTCAAACTCTTTCAACCTAGTTGACTCTATACCTCTAGGTTGATACTATTAGGACTTGTTCCAAAGTCTTAACATTAGGTTAGATTTTTTGGTAGGTTAATAAATAATTATTATTAATGGGGCATGCATCTTTTTAGTAAAGACACCCCCATAAAATAAAGTTACTTAGTTTTAGTTTTAGTTAGTTTTCATATTTTGTGTTTATTAATTATAACTACTTTACGAGTTGATTTCCTGTAAATAGTTGGTTATAAGATTAGTTGGTTTTACCAGTCATGGGTAAAATCTATATAATCTATGTTTGCAATGTAAAAGGGTTAATGGAGTAAAGGCACCCTTATGTACTTGTTTTTTTTTAAATTAATAAAATACTTATGCACTCACACTAAGCAGGGACAAGGTTTAAATTATTTGTTAAAGGAGTTATTAGTGGTATCCAAGCTTGGTTTTGTCTAACATGGTGAATTTTGGGAGCTTGGTGAATTTGAAAGAAGGCAAGGTGAAAATTTTAATTCATGAGAAATAAAATGGCATGAAATAAGGTATGCCATATTAAGTAAATATTTCATTGGTTTAAATGTAATGTCAAAAATTTGAAAAATTATTAAATTATTTTAATTTTTCAAATATTTTTTGCATTTAAACCTGTGTATTTCTCTTATACAAGCATTTGGTCATTCAAGCTCCATTCAATTGTGTTCAAACTCCTCATCTGGCATTAAAAATGAATTTCCTAGCATTTAAATGTTATGAAATTCATTATTTTTTTTCAAAAAAACTTGTACATCCTGTTTGCATATTGAAAACCTCTATAATTTTCATCCATGGATGCCATTATTGATTGCATTCATTCTCAGCCCTTTTGAATCTAAAAACACCTACAAATATGGTTAAAACTTATGTTTTGAATCCTCAAAAAAATAAAATGGCATTTTTTTGGATTTATATGGCCAATGGTATGGCCTTCCAACGCCCCGGCTAAAATTTGAAGCTATTTCTAGTAAAACATACCTCAAAAAATTGCTAAACTCATCCAAAACCTATTTAATACTACCTGTATAGATTTGTACGGCCTCAAAGAGTGAGAACAGGTGCAAAGAAAATTTCCAGGAGCTGCCATGGTGTCCCAGGCAAAAATGGCACTACAATAAAACTGAGAAATATTTTTTTTATGTTTCTAAAGTTTTGGATATCAAAAATTTGCCTTAGATGGGTCCCACGTGAGAAAGCTTGGCTGAGAAGGTTAAAAATGGAAAATCTTGGATTTATTTACATACATGTAATTTTTTTTTATTTTCCCTCATAGACAAAATCCAGCATAAGTATAAGTTTCTAGGTATTATATTCTGAAAGTGCTCTTAGAGCAATTGGTTAAAGTCATTTTGTAAGAAGCTTGCAAAGAGGAGGTCAAGGGTTCAAATCCCTTCTTTTTGGAAGAAATTGCTTTAGAATATACTTTTTGTAAAAGGAATATTCCCTTTTAAATTAGCTTTTTGTATGCCTTAAAATTTGTGAAAAGCATACTTATTGTATAATGTTGTTTTAAAAATTGAAAAAGGGGAATTAAATTCTATTTATTTTACATTATTGTGGTGATATAAGGGTGTAATTGGTGGAATAAGGAAAGTAATTTGTTGAAATAAGGGTGGAATCAATTGATTTTTGGTGAGGTTAAGTTCAAAACCTATCAAAAATTCTTGTTTTCCTTTTTTTGCTCTACGTGGAGGTTAAGTGAAAAATCCCATAGAAGTAGTGTCTTGTGCAGTGAGTGTGACATTTGTTTCATCTCTTTTGCATTTTGTCACACTTTTATCTATTGCACTTGATTTTATTTCAAGATGCCTAAAACTCAAAACTTGCTTTTAGATGGTGATAGATTAACAATTTCCAATTATTCTGATTAGAAATGATTGATGGAGGCTTCACTAGTTTTTAATGAGTTATGGGATATTGTCAAGAATGAAAATCCCACATTGCCAACAGAATAGGATAAATTAGATGTATTCAATTTGTGTGATTCTAAGGCCTTATCTCTCATTAAATGTTGTTGTACTCATGATAATTATGTTCATATTGAAAATTTTCCTCCTAGTTACACTGCATAGGAAACATTGTCAGATTTGTATGATAAGAAACCTAAGCATAAGAAGATAGATATTCATATACAGTTGTTTACTTTGTCATTAGATGAATATGGGGATATGGGAGAATATATGTCTAATTTTAAAAATATCACTACTGAGTACATTAAGTCTGGGTTTGGAAAACTAGATGATGACCTCATAGTCACTGTTGCTTTGAAAGGAATACCTGGGTCCTATAAGAATTTTGTTGAAATGTTGTATGTCTCTAACATGATCACATGCATCACCTTTGATAAGTTGGTTGAGTTTATCATCTAACATGACCTCTCTCTACCCAATAAATCCAAGAAAATTGAAGAAACCCATGTTTTAGAGTCAAATCTTAGTTCATCTTCATTTGGGCATCAAAATAATAGAGGAAATAATTATAGAGGGGCTTGAGGTTATAAAGGAGGTAGATATCAAAATAGAGGTAGGGGTCATTCAAATAATCAATAATCTAACCAATCATATTCACATGAAATAAGTGATTGAGGACATGGTCACAACTCATATAGGGGTAGAGGTCGAGGTAGATCAGACATTCAGTGTCATAGATGTGGAAAATTTGGTCACATTGCCTCACAATGTAGGATTCCTTTGATAAAATTTAGAGGCCACAAAAAGTGAATAATCTAACTCTTCTTAGTATGCTGATCATGACTATGATGAGTCTAGTAATGTTGCCCATGAATCTGCATTCACTAATTTAGGGCACAATGATAATATTGAATATGAGGCTAGAGATGAGCTCACAGATGTATGGGTTTTAGACACAGGAGCAACCAAACACATGAAATTTATGATAGATTTCTTTTGGTCTTTCAAGGAAGCTTCTCTCTCTCTAGTTGCCTTGGTAGATAAGTCTATGCATACACCACTACGACTTGGATCTATTTGGATTCTTCTTCCTAATGGGTCTATAAAATACTTAGAGGGTGTTTGGTATGTTCCCACATTGAAGAAACACTTAATTTCTTTGGTAACTATTCAAAAGAAAGGTTATCAAATTGTGCTTGAAAATGGGCTCATTTACATCAATTCAGTGAAAGATGATTATAAAATAATGTATACAGGATATGAAGATGGAAACTTGGTTAGATTGCATTGTAAAGTGCTTCCTCCCACTATAGAACTTGTTGTAGTTGTTGACACAGGTACAGGTATTATGTCTACACAATGGTTATGGCATCTCCGCTATGGACATTTGAATATCCACTATTTAGTGGATTTTCAGAGATATGGTATGGTGAGTGGGTTTCCCACTTTTTGCAAAGATAGTATTCTTTGTAAGTCATGTGTTTTGGGCAAACAAAATCAAGAAAAATTTCTTAAATAGTCATCTTAGTGAGCTCACAGGTGTTTGCAGTTAGTTCATAGTGATGTATGTGACATGAAAAAGTCATCCATTAGTGGGTGTAGATACTTTGTCTTGTTTATAGATGAATTTTCTCAGATGACTTGGGTATTTTTTATGAAAAACAAATATGAAGCTTTCACTAAGTTTTTGGATTGGTTACACTTAGTCTAAAAATAAATAGGTTCACATTTGGTCACTCTTCATTCAGATAATGGAGGTGAGTATACCTCAAATGAATTTTTAGATTATTGTTGAGAACATAGCATTCATTGACAATATAGTAATGGTTATACTCCACAACAAAATGGAGTATCTGAATGGATGAATAGAACTTTAGAGGGCACAACATGTGCCATGTTGCACTATAAACAACTTGATGATAAGTTTTGGGTAGAAGCCATTGGTACTGTAGTGTAGTTGAGAAACATGCCCCCCACAATTGCACTTTTGGGACAAACTCCATATGAGGCATGGTATGGGTTTAAACTAAAAGTTAAACACTTGAAAGTGTTTGGATGTCTTTGTTTTGCTTTGGTTCCTATTAAACACAAAACTAAGTTGGAACCACGAAGTCAAAAATGCATCTTTCTTGGTTATTATGAAGATAAAAAGGGGTTTCATTTATTTGCATAGGATATAGGAAAATTTATAGTGAGTCGAGATGTAATATTTGATGAGTTTGGGACTATGAACACTGTAGAGATTGATTCTCAACTTGATAGATTAGAGAGGAAAAATACAAAAAAAGATAAGGGTTTGAATAATGGGGATAACTCTTCAAAGTTATGGTATGAGACTCAAATTCCTTCACTTTCCTCTCCTTCATCTACAAGTTCACAGGTTGATGACTTATAAATTGTTGAAAATTCTCTAAGTCCCCCTTCAAATGATGCACATAATGCAAATTTTGAAGTCCCTGATTTGAATAATTTGACTAAGTATCCAAAATAGGCTCAAAGTACTTTTTCTAACTTGAAAGCAAATGAAGTTGGTTTAACAGGGCCCAAGAATTCTTGAAAATAGGTAAACTATGCTATGGTTGTTACTACTTCTTCCTCTGATCCATCCACTTTTGAGGAGGCATCTACTAAACATGTTTGGCAATAGGCAATGACAAGTAAGTATGATGCCATACTTAGCAATAATACATGGGTTTTAGTTGATCCTCTTCCACATGTTAAACCCATCAGATGTAAATGGTTTTATATGACTAAGTATAAATCAAATGGCTCCATTGATAAACATAAGGCAATACTTGTTGCAAAAGGATATGCACAACAAGAAGGTATTGACTATGAGGAAACATTTGCACCAACTGCCAAATGACACACTATTCATATGGTACTTGCCTTAGCAACACAAAATGGTTGGAAAGTACATCAATTGAATGTTAAAAGTGCTTTTTTAAATGGTGATTTACAAGAAGAAGTATATATGAAACAACTTTAGGGTTTTGAATAGGTGGGTGCCAAATACAAAGTGTGTAAATTGATAAAAGCTTTGTATGGGCTCAAACAGGCACCCATGGCTTGGTATGAGAAAATGGATTCATACTTAAAATCCATTGGTTTTTATCACAGTGAATCTGATGATACTCTCTATTTTCGAGTGTAGGGTAAGAAAATGGTGATACTTGTTCTCTATGTCGATGACTTGTTTATCACAGGTAATGATGAAAACCATAACAAGTCTATGAAGAAGGAATTAAAAGATGGGTTTGAGATGACAAATCTTGGACTTCTTCACTAGTATCTAGGCATAAAAGTAACTTAGAAAGAACATAGTAATTTCATTTCACAAACTAAGTATATTTATGAGTTATTAGAAAGGTTTGGCATGAGTGATTGCAAACCTGCCCTCACTCCCATGGAAAGTAACTTGAAATTATCTAAAGATGATAGCAGTGCCTTTTTTGATGGCACCACATATAGACAATTGGTGGGAGGTTTGATATACTTGATGACTATCGGGCTTGATATTTCATTTTCAGTTGGAATTTTATCTAGGTTTATGCATGAGCCTCAAGAAATTCATTGGCATGCAGTAAAATGAGTACTTCATTACCTTCAGGGAATGAAAACATATGGCCTTGAATACCACCACAACAATAACTTCAAACTTGTTGGATATTGTGATGTAGATTTTGGTGGATGTGTGGATGACAGAGTGTCAACCATAGGATACACTATGCATATGGGTTCAACTACCATTGCTTATTGTTGTAAGAAGCAGGATACAGTGGAAAATTCATCAACAAAATTAGAGTATATTGGAGAATGGGATGCTTCCAGATAAATTGTTTACGTACATCTTATTCTTGAAGATCTTCAAGTTTCTTCGTTTGCTCCTACACATTTATACATTGATAATCAAAGTGCAATCAAGATGTCCAAGAATCCTGTGTTTCATGCCAAAACAAAACATATGGATGTCAAATACCATTATCTACAAATGCTTGTTGCAAAGAAAGCTCTTAATCTAATATATTGCCCAACTGCCAATCAGATAGTTGACATCTTCACAAAACTCCTTGACAAAATAAAATTTGAAAAATTTAGAAAAATGCTTGGTATGTGTCCAAAGACCTGACTTTGGATCATAGGGGGGTTTGTTATGATTTGTTCCAAAGTCTTAACATTAGGTTAGATTTTTTGGTAGGTTAATAAATAATTATTTTTAATGGGGCATGCATCTTTTTAGTAAAGACACCCCAATAAAATAAAGTTACTTAGTTTTAGTTTTAGGTAGTTTTCATGTTTTGTGGTTATTAATTAGAACTAATTTACGGGTTGATTTTCCGTAAATAGTTGGTTATAGGATTAGTTAGTTTTACTGGTCATGGATAAAATCTATATAATTTATGTTTGCAATGTAAAAGGGTTAACAGAGTAAAGGCACCCTTATGTACTTTTTTTTTGAAAATTAATAAAATACTTGTGCACTCATACTAAGCGGGGACAAGGTTCAAATTATTTGTTAAAGGAGTTATCAGGAACTGTTTGGTATTTGGTCAAATTTGCTATTATTTTTCATCTTTGATTTATAATCTCATATTCTTATTTCAAACATCATGAAATTCTATATCAAAATATTTTTGTAAAGCCTTAATCTATTTAGATGATATATGGGATGTTATTTTATTCCTAACTTTACTACCCAATAGGATTATCACTCCTAGATCATTTTTGCTCATCCCTCATCTTTAGGATACAATATGTTCCAAATTAATCCAACTAATGAGACTAATGGATCCAATCCATTTTACACTTATCAAGATAATTCTTTTTTTAAATCAGCTTATTACACTATAGGGGAAATTGACACAAGTTTAACCAACAACCCTATAGAAAATATTCTAAACATCAACAACCCAATTCATAGCAACCTTCACCTATAAACCCTCCCCCTAATACCAATTTAGGGAATGTTTCTCCTACCAATCTTAAAAATCCACCTCCTAACACCATTCTACCAGTTGATACCACTCAAATTCTTACACAAATAGTGCAAAAAATGAACATCATGCAAACATCTAATACTTCTCAAATGATGCAAATGTAACATCATTTGTTAAATATGTCTTATCAAACTTCTATTCTCCTTCCCCAAAATAACCAATTCCCTTTCATTATTTATATTGATATTCATAATATATATCCAACTATTAAATATGATGGGACTAAATACCCTACATCTTTCTTTAAAGCATTTATTAATCTTTAAAAAGAGTGGATTCAAACTAATATCTTCACCACTATAAAAATTCTAGTTAAAACATTCATGGGTGATGTATTAGAATGGTATAATCAACTTCCCCAACATTTTATATGGAAACTTGAGGATTTAGTCAATCCTCTAGTTAAGAAATTTCAACACAATGATATTCTTGAAAATTGTCTTAGCCATTTCATTAATACTAAACAATCCCCTTCTGAATCAACTCATGATTTCATTAAACATTGAAAATCTTTGGCCCACAAATCTGATCACAACATGATTGATGATAACTTATTCAAAATCTTCATAACCACCTTAACACCTTCCCTTCAATACAAGATTCAAATTTTTTCTCTCCAAACTCTAAACGATGTTATAGATCAAGCTAAAAGATAAGACTTTATTATGAAAAAACTTGAACCCAACATTAAAACCATCAAGGGATCTTTCCAAAAATCCACTAATGTAATCACTGGAATCCTCCTCAAACAAAACTAGGATTAACCAAAATGGATAATCCCCAAGCTTCCCATGCACCCCTGACTATTCAACAAATGAAACAAACTTTTAATGCCTTCTAAACCATTCACTTATGTCAATAATCCACCTACATGGTATGATCCTAAAAAAAATTTCAATTTCATGTTGACGTAGGTCATTCCCATGAAACATGTCGTGGACTTACCAAATTTTTTATTTCTTTTATGTTAGGAGATACATTCAATTACGACACTATGATCAAAATCCATCATCATGATTATGTTAATGCCTCTCAGAAAAAATATTCCAAGCCTTCTTCCTCTAGCAACCCAAATTTTTTTTAAACTCCAACCCACCACATTCAAATAAGGATATTTGTGTAAATGACACTAACTATGACCAATATCATACAAATTCTCAATACGTGAATAAAACTAAAGTTAATTATTAATGTAAACCCACTCACATGTTAGGGGGTGGAGATAATCCAAGAACAAACACACCTGTTCTAATTCCACCTGTTAGGATCTTGCTCCTCAGAAAGAGCACAGTATGATTACCAAATATAAGCAATTGAATATGCGGAAATAACCAGAAACACAAGTAACTAGAATTCACCAATAGCACAGAATATGAGAGACAATATACTATCTTGTATTAACACTATACAGAAAAGAATACAACAAAGAGCCGCCACACTCTTTCACCTTACAGAGGTTTGCCACACCTCAAGTGTACAGTAATTCTTCTCACACACACTCTCCTACACAAAAAATGGTCCCAACAACCAACTCACACACAGAATTGGTGTTCACCTCACCAACCAGTCAGTAATAACCCTGCCGGTACACCAAGCACTCTATAGCACTTCAAGCTGATCTCTCATGAACCTGTAACCTGCAATTCAAAGACCAAACTTACATGTAGATCTCCTATGAGCTTGCAACAACCTGCAACTCACTGATCTTACAACTAGAAGGAACTCTTCCTTTCTATCTCATACATAAAATATATGCCAATGGGTCTATAAATAGATCCCTAACTTAAACAATAACTTAGACTCTTAATTTAGACAATTATCCTCACAGCCAAAGACTCTAACTGGTCTCAACATGCAAACTCTTCGTTCACTTAACTAACTATTCATGAAATGAGCAGTTCTGGAACACACAGGTGATCGACGCCGGTCCTTGCTTGTCTGGTTCTGCCAACGTTGGTCGACTTCCTGCCGTCGCTGGTGGCCTTCTACACTGGTCTCTACCGACGTCGGTCCTAATGCCGACGTCGGTGCTCCTGGATCTCAGCAACCTTCTGTTCCACTATTTGCAAAGGGTTGAAGCTTTTAGCTCCACAACCTAACAATCTCCCACTTGGAGATAAACAGCTACAACCTGTACCTATACCTGTACTCCGTCTAGTTTATTCCCTTGGCTTTGTATCCCTCCTCAAGATCACTCTTGAAGACCAACCACCACAAATCCTGTAGTGCAAAACCTGTCATCCAAATTACCTGCCACATCCGCATCTACAACCATGTAGAAAAAGAACTTGACCCTGCATAGCATGTGCACCTGCTGCTGGTCCCACTGAACTGCCCTTCGGTATTACTTTTCCGGATTGACTCCAAACTTGTGACAACTCCCACTGCTTGGAAAAACTCAGGTTTAGTACATACCATGCACCTAACCTCATTATGTGAATCAAGACACCTGTTCTGTGAACTGTCTAACCATCGACGTGCTAACCGGTCTCACACAATCATCCTGAAACAAAGTCAACAAGACTTCCATGTCTCTAGAACACACTCATGCCAAAGAATCTTGATGCTCCCAAATTCTCCATGACATACACCTGAACTAGCTTTACCTTTAGTTCAGTAATACCTGTATATGTAACCCTGCAACAAGCACATCATACAAAAATAGGATAATGTAGCTAATATTATCCAACCTGGTAAAGAGAAACACAATGATCAAACCTCCATTATCTTGCAGCTAATACAAGATCATATACCCTGATCTTCTGTCTCACGTATCCATTTCCGCTCTTCTTCATCCTAAACATCCATTCATCTCTCAGTGCTTACTTCCAGCTGGCAACTCTACCCAAAACACCTGTTTGGTTCTCCTCCAAGGAATCACATCCTCATCCATGCCAAGCTCCCACTGTTTCCTGAATCTACCTGTTCTGCTTCTTTAACAACTTCCTGGTCCTATGCCATAAGTGAGCAACAAGTAGTGTAAAGAAGGGAAATGATGAATTTAAGAACTTACTTACACCTTCAGTCCTCCATATGGGTGCTTGAGACTCCATGACAACTAGCTGTCCACCCAAAATTTGCCTCAGTAACCGATGCCGGTCACATCTCAGTCTACAGCCGACCGATGTCAGTTCCCTGCGATTGCCTCCCTACCGACATCGGTTTCCCCTGGCCGACGCCGGTCCTTATCTGCCCTGAGTCACCGACGTCAGGCTGCACATAGCTGACATCGGTCCCTGTCTAGACACCGACACCAGTTTTCCTGCCGATGTCGGTCTCTGTGTTTTTCTAGTGAGACCTGACTTTTTCTCGTGAGCTCCTTTTGGATCAAACCCTTGTCCAAATCACCCTTGCTCTGCTCAGAATTCCTCTACATCTTGTGCTGAACTCTGTCCGTCACTTTCTCCTTGAAAACCAAGGCTTTCTTATTCTTGTCACTAACATCGGATTCCTCAAGAAACGTCACCTTCTTCTTCTGCATACAGAAACCACAATCTATGCCTTCCAAATCCAAAAGCATATTCTTTGACTCAAGAACCATCATCTCCTTCTTATCTATGTGACCAAGCCTATTAAGCCACATCTCTGAATCTACAGCTGAAGTAGATAACCTAGAAAGAGAATCAGTAAAACAAGTGGATAGATAAAGCGTACCTACTTTCTTACCTCTAGCTACAACAAGTGTACCCTTGGTAACCTTCCAAGAGTCTGCTGTGAGAGTTACTGTGCAACCCTCATCACCCAAACTTATAACAAAAATCAAATTTCGCTTCAGAATTGGGACATGCATGACCTCCTTTAACACCCATGTGTCACCTGTCTGCAATTTCAGCTTCACTTTGCCTTTTCCAACAATCTGACAAGGTTTACCATCCCCTACACAAATTTCTCCAAAGTCTCCCTGGACATACTCATGAAAAAATTCCCTATGTGGGGATGCATGAAAAGAGGCACCAGAATCTAAAACCCAAGATTCTACTTTATCCAAAGAACATACCAGAGCATCTTGTGCAATGTAATCCGCAACATCTGCTTCTTCTCCATGTCCTTCAAGCTGATCTTCACCTGATCTGCAATCTCTCTTTAAGTGCCCTTGCTTTCCACATTTCTAGTAGGTTATTCTGCCATACCTGGACTTGGATCTCCTACCTGTCTTCGACCTTGATCTCCCACGCTCTATCTTCTCTCTTGGCCTTCCTCTTCCTTCAACACTCAAAGCATCTCTAGATGATTCACCTGTGCTTTTCCTGTGTATCTCTTCATTCAAGATCACACCCACAACATCATCCACTTTCAAGACTTTTGAAGGAGACACAGTATTAGAAACTGCCATTACCAAACCTTCCCAACTTTCAGGTAATGAACACAAGATTAAGAGAGCTCTAATTTCATCATCAAATACAATATTGACTGAACTTAACTGGTTTACCAAACCATGGAAATCACTAAGATGGCTATGAACAGATCCACCTTCCAACATTTGCAAATTAAATAAACGCTTCATAAGAAATACCTTATTAGAAGCCGAGGGTTTTTCATACAAATTTGCCAAAGATTTCATCAACTCCACCGTTGTCTTACACTGTGATAAGCTGGAAATCACAGATGATTCAAGACTCAATCTAATAGATCCCAGAGCCTTCCAATCAAGAACCTCCCATTCTTCATCTTTCATATCCAAGGGTTTGCTAGCAACCCCACCCAACGGTAAGTACAAATCTTTCTGATACAGATAGTCCTCAATCTGCATCCTCCATAATTGGTAGTTCTTGCCATTAAACTTTTCCATTTGTAGTTGACTATTTTTTGTCATTGCTCAACTCCCACTCAAACAGAAACCCTGTGAGTAACCTGTAATCAAAACACACTACCCAGATCTACACCAATCTATTAGTATCCCAACCAAAAGCTCTGATACCACTTGATAGGGGGGTGGAGATAATCCAAGAACAAACACACCTGTTCTAATTCCACCTGTTAGGATCTTGCTCCTCAAAAAGAGCACAATATGATTACCAAATATAAGTAATTGAATATGCGGAAATAACCAGAAACACAAGTAACTAGAATTCACCAATAGCACAGAATATGAGAGACAATACACTATCTTGTATTAACACTATACAAAAAAGAATACAACAAAGAGCCACCACACTCTTTCACCTTACAGAGGTTCACCACACCTCAAGTGTACAATAATTCTTCTCACACACACTCTCCTACACAAAAAATGGTCCCAACAACCAACTCACACACAGAATTGGTGTTCACCTCACCAACCAGTCAGTAATAACCCTGCCGGTACACCAAGCACTCTATAGCACTTCAAGTTGATCTCTCATGAACCTGCAAGCTGCAATTCAAAGACCAAACTTACATGTAGATCTCCTATGAGCTTGCAATAACCTGCAACTCACTGATCTTACAACTAGAAGGAACTCTTCCTTTCTATCTCATACATAAACAATACATGCCAATGGGTCTATAAATAGATCCCTAACTTAAACAATAACTTAGACTCTTAATTTAGACAATTATCCTCGCAACCAAAGACTCTAATTGGTCTCAACATGCAAACTCTTCATTCACTTAACTAACTGTCTGTGAAACGAGCAGTTCTGGAACACACAGGCGACCGACGCCGGTCCCTGCTTGTCTGGTTCTGCCGACGTCGGCCGACTTCTTGCCATCGCCGATGGCCTTCTGCACTGGTCTCTACTGATGTCAGTCCTGCTGCCGATGTCGATGCTCCTGGATCTCAGCAACCTTCTGTTCCACTATTTGCAAAGGGTTGAAGGTTTTAGATCCACAACCTAACATCACAAAGATCTCGTCACTAAGCCAAAGAAACCATCACTTGAGGAACAACTTCTCAAAGACACCACTCCCACTAACATAACTTATAACATGAATGATGAAACACTTCCACAATCCAAAACTCAAACTACTTCTCTTCATACTAAAAACATTTTACCCTCTAAGCCTCGTGCTAATTCTTCATATTCTAAATCCCATTAGAATTTATTAGATGAACTCAAATCTATGCCTAGTAAGATACCCCTCATGGAGTTAGTTCATACTTCTCCATATCACCACAAATTATTAATGCCAAAATTAGAAGACATTGAAGAACCTCTTTCCATTGAAGTAGAATGACCTCTTCAAGATACTATATGGATAAAAATGCACACTATCAAAACTATTTGTCCTTCTTCTAAACCTTTCATAGAATATGATTAATGACAAAATTCTCTTTAGAGCCAATGACCCACCTCTCTTCATTAAAATTGTAATTAATACCACCCTTATTCAAAAATTCTTAGTAGATTAAAGGTCAAGGATTAATGTTACATCTCTTTGGCTAATTCAAAAACTTGGGTATAACAAAGATCATCTCAAATGAACACATCTCACATGTCATAGATTTGACAAGACAAATCAAAAACTTCTTGGTTGTATTTGTCTCCCTCTCACTATTGTACCCAAAACTATACATACCAAGCTCATGGTTCTTGATTTACCATTATCCTACAATATACTCCTAGGTCACCCATGAACACATTGCATGAGGGCTATTGCCTCCTCAGGTAGTCAATGTATTAAATTTATCCATAATGGTAAACATTATAAACATAAGATTGATCCTATTTAATGTAATAGTTAACTACCCAACCCCAAATCTTAGTATCAGATTCCAACCATTCCATGAATTAATAGTGGACCTCTACCTGAATTTGTTAACATGATCTAGATTTATTGGTAACTCTTGACTATTCTGATGATGATGAGCCAAATTATTTGAAAAACACTTGAAATACTACTAAGTCACCTCCTTATATTTTGGAGTGTCTTCCTCCTTATTTATTACCATGTGATCATACCATCCCTCTCGTCGATGAGATAACTAAACTCCCTCCTCCATGTAATGCACATGAAGCTTCTTACATATAAGATGACTTCAATTGTAATGAATATGGAGTAACTAGGTTATTTCAAGACCCTTTAACCATGTCACCTCATAAATTTAGTGATCTAGGTGTATCTCCTTATGATGTTCCTCTAAAGACACATGCATATACCATATCTCACACCTATGATGATAACTATATCCTAGCTCAATCTCAACCATGAGACTTGGATGTTTAACACTATCAACAAACCTTAGCCAAAATACATGATTTTAACCATAATATCCTTGTCATTTAAACTAATAGTAAATTAAAACTTGAAGGTTAGGTATCTCTAATTAATCCTCAACTTCTTGATACCCCTTGGGTTGTTGAACAAATATTACCTTTAGAAACTTCATAAATTTTTGATCCATCTATACCTTTTATACCACCAATCAATCTAATAAATCTCATTCCTTCCAATGATTCTATAAATATCACTAAGGCTATCCTACTCACTTTAATTACATATCTATATACAACACAATATGATACACCTATAATCAATCCAATTTACTTCTACCAACCTTCATCAACAATTCCACCTACACCTAAAATTACCCTTGATGATAAGGCAACATATGTATATTAGATACATTCTAAATATTATCATCATGGGAATAAAATCATTGATCTTGAAGTAGATGTGGAATACTATAGAACCTTACCCTTAGTTCCTCTATGCTAGAGAACCTCAACTTCCATGATAACATCAAAAACTTGGAAACTTTAAAATAAAAGCTCCTTATTTTAATAAATTAATTATTAGCATATATCTCAAAACAAATCCTATTTCTTCTCTTCCTAATGTTCCCTATAATTTCTAAGATACAAATTTTATGATTATTAAAGAAACAAAAAGAATAGAATATGGTACACCATCATGTCCTCGACCCATAACTATCTCTAAAGAACTCACACCAACTGAACATGATAAATTTACCCTATTCTTTGATAAGTATCATGAAACATTCACTTGGTCATATGAGGACATGTTAGGTATCAACCCTAGTATTGTTGTGCATAACGTCATCACTTACCTAGATGCAAAACCTGTTTGATAAAAATAATGGAATTTTACATCCAAAATTTCCACCTTGTGCAATAAAGAAACTATCAAATTTCTGGATACCAAAATTTATTAAACCAATTGACTATTTTGAATGGTTGTCAAAAATTATTTCCATTCACCAAAAAGTCACCATGGTCATTTGTATATGTATCGATTTACGCAATCTTAACCTCATATGTCTAAAAGATAATTTCCCATTACCTTCAATATATGCCATTGTAGATTCCATTATTGGATATGAAATGTTGTCACTCATGGAAAAAAATTTAGTCTATAATCAAATTCACATAACCCCAAAGACCAACACAAAACAACATTTAATACAGAATGGGGAACCTATTGCTACATTAAAATGCCTTTCAGTTTTAAAAATGCTAGATCCACCTATAAATGAGCCATGAATCACATTTTACATGATCTTATACACAAGATTATGAAAACCTATGTTGATGACCTTATTTCAAAATTGAAGAGTTTCATAACACATCTCACTAATCTAGCTATCATTTTTATCTATTAATCAAATATAAATTTAGATTCAACCCCTAAAAGTATGTCTTTGGCATCACATCTAGTAAAATATAGAGTTCCTAATATATATTTGTTGTATTGATGTCTATCCTACCAAGATCAATGTTATAATAAACATGCCCATTCCTCATTCCATTCCCGACGTCTACACTTACCTTGGCAAGCTTGGGTCAATCTGATGATTCATCAAAGAAATGGATTACCACATCTACTCTATTAATTTCCTTATCAAAAAAGGTAATGATCTAGAATGGACTGATCCATATTAAAAATCTTTTGACAACATGAAAGAATATTTGCTCCATCCTCCCACCCTCCTACCACTTTTTAATGATCATCCTTTAATTTTGTACACATACCAATTGGGGAAATGCTTACCCAACAAGATGATACTAGAAAATAATATATTATTTACTATATTATTTTAGGCCTCATTGACTACAAATAATTTTATTATAAAGTATAACGTGATTGCATTGCATCTAATTTAAAGCTAAAAAGCTCTGTCACTATATGCTTTATCAAACCACTTATGTCATTATTCACTCCAATCCACTTCATAATTTATTCTCCAAAGCATTTATACCTAGAGATAGAATTGGAAAATGGATGGTGATATTGATTTAATTTTATCTTTGAATTATAACACAAAAATTTGTCAAAGGGTAAGTCATTGCTGACCAACTTACAGTGGCATCCATACCCACTATAAATCACCTTTAAGATAACCTCCCCGATGATAACATTATTTATATTTAAGGTCTTAACTAGGATATCTCCCTTAAAATTTATTTCCATAATTTCACTATTGATTTAGAGTCAAATACTCAATAAAATACCAATTTCATTCCTGAATCTAGTAAATTCAAAGTAGTTATCCAAGAGCTCCCTAAATTTACCATTTATTTGCATGAAGACACTTGGAGTCTCCACTTTGATGGTGTTAAATGCCTCTAAGGATTTGGGGAAGGTTGTATTCTAACTAACCCTCATGGTAAGATAATCCCTTTGGAATTTAGACTAACCTTTGATGTCACTAATAACATGGCTAAATATAAAGCTCTCATCTTAGGTATGAAAGCAACACTTCACTTAGATATCCCATAGTTACACAATTTGGGTGACTCCCAAATAATAAATTCACCATATTCTATCCAACCAAATGATTCACTCATTTATCACATTGAGGCTGTCACTATTTGACAAATCCCATGATACAAAAACATCATCCAATTCTTTGAACATCAAACCTATCCTCCAAACATGAATTCTCATGAAAAGACTAGAATACATAAAGAAGCCTTTAAATATGTATTTCTTTATAACACCCTTTATTTTTGTAATGCAGAAGGTACCCTACTCCACTATGTAATTCAATAAGAGGTTCCTCCTCTCCTTGAGTAAGCACATGGGGGCATTTATGGTGGTCAATGTAGTAGACATGCTACAACACATAAATGCTTACTTATAGTATACTTTTGGCCTAATTTAGAAAAGGACACTATCAATTTTTCCAAAAAGTGTAATCCTTGACAACATCATGATGATCTAATCCATTCACCACCAGATGAACTCCAAACTAGGGAGTCTCCATGACCATTCTCCATGTGGGGATTAGATCTCATTGATAAATTACCTTGGTCACAAGATGACCATGTTTTTATCATTATTGTGACTAAATATTTTACTAAATGGGTAGACTCTATGAATCTTTTAAATTTAATGAGAACCACTATCTCTAAATTTATCCTTAACAAATTCATTTATCACTTTGGATTTCCCCATACTATCATTTTTAATATTGGTGACAAATTTAAAAATAAGGACATGAGACAATTATGTGCTAAATTTAAAAATTCCCACAAATTTTTCACACCTTACCATCCACAATGTAATGACCAAGCTGAGGTTAGTAATAAAATTATACAAAAGACCATCAGATAAACCTGTAATGATTGACATCTTCAATTATATCATACACTTTGGACCTATCATATTATCATACATATTGCCATTAGGGCAACACCATTATCGCTAGTATATATTTCAAGATCTATCTTACTATTAGAATTCAAAATCTCATCTTTACATATATATCTTCATAGTATCATTCATGATGAAAAGTTAAATGAAGCTTGTCTTCATGCCCTAGACCTTCTTTATGAACACCGTCTAGTGGCTCTTCAACATAACCGATAATACAAGGATTGCATCATCAAACAACATAACAAAAAGGTTAAATTCAACACTTATAATATTGGTGATTTAGTCCTTAAATTAGACTATACCCATGATAAATAAGGTAAGTACACCCAAAAATAGTGGCTCCCTTATTTAGTGAAAGACATTATTGGTCCTAGTACCTATTGCCTACAAACTAATAAAGGCCATGTTTTTAAAGAACCCACTAATGCATAATTTTTGAATAAATATTTTTCTTAAATATTTTCCTTATTATCATTCTTATATATACTATCCTAATAACACTCTTTGCAAGATTTATCCAAGGATCTCACCCTTTGCAACAGTCTATATTATACACAAACTTTAGTTCCTCTTTTTGTTTCTTTGGTTTCTTTAATTCATGAGTTACATTGTAATACTATGGATAGGACCCAATTTTCCTCATGAACCCCTTTTTATTTCATACATTGATTGTTCATACTTTTTTTCTTTATTTTAATATAAGTTTGTTATTTTCGAATGATTATTACACCCACTTGGGTTTTTCTTTTGTGAGTTGTAGTGCATGACCATGAATAGGACCAAACTCTCCTCACAAATACTATTTTTACCATTTTTCACATCATTTTTCATCCATTTGAGTTTTTATTTTGTGAGTTGTAGTGTAAGACCATGGATAGGACTAGGCTCTCCTCACAAATATCATTGTTTGCCTTTTTGCACCCAATTAAGTTTTTCTTTTATGAGTTTCAATGTAAGGCCATGGATAGGACCAAGATCTCCTCATAAAATCTACATACTATTTCAAACATTTTTACTAAATAAAGTGTTATTTTTATCATGTTAAAAAATGGTTACAAGTTTGTGATCACATATTCTCAGCTTTAGTTTTTTTTTTCTTTTATAGATAAAATTTGTATAACAAACTATGTTAGCATGTTTCCCTAAACTTACATACATTCTTATGATAAGGACTCATATTTATCTATCATTATATCCATTTTACAACATCACATTTTTTGTGATTTGAAGTAATTAAAATATTTCATGTTATTTTCCCCTTGATTTCTATTCATTTCATTACACTTTGGATAAAATAAGGTCAAAGTCAAGAAAACACTTTTATTTTACATGAATAAATAAGACTCTTAAACAACATGTTTTTGAAGTCCTCTTTCTTACTTAGCAAGTCTCAAGTTTTTAAATGATGGTTATTTTTATCACCCATGTTTGGTTATCCAAATATTTATGGAGGAGAAATAGAAAAATCTATCATATATTAGAATCCAAATCATTTAAAATAAAAGGAAATGATCAAAAGTTAATATAAAAATAAAAAATTCCACATCACACCAAAAGACATGGTTTATATAACATCTTCTATCTCCAATCAAAGCTCAAACTCTATAGTTGGCCTCACAATAGAGTTGAGGTCCATTGGGGTGTGTTAAACTAGTAGATTAGGAAATAAGAATTAAAAATAATCTATAGTGCTACCTAGTTTCTCAGACAAGTACTCAATCTTTGTAGTAGACCAATAGCTCTGTAAGGCTTCCTGAGGAATGGGGAACACATTATATAAAGGTAGGTCTATTTTAATTTTCATGAATATAACCTTCATGAGATGATATTCATACTTTATTTGATAACCCAAGATTTGTGTGGTTAGGAGAAGTTCTTTAGTGTCATTAATGTCGAAAGTCCTCTTATTTTGACAAACTTAATCTTAGTGTCTTGACTTCAATAAAGAGTTTCTCTACCTTGATTTTTTTCCCCTTCATTTCCCTCACCACCCATATAATTCCCCCCTTGATAGGAAATTTTGATTCTAAACATGTTTCCCCACTTTTATATTCCTTCTTCTTCACATCTTATAAACATGCTAGCACTACTTTATTTTAATTTTATCTATCTCTAGAACAAAACAATATGCTTGAGTGACTATGGATTATTTTATTTGCACCATTGCTTTACATTTCTATAATTGCCTTGATCTTATTTAATTTTTTTTGTTATCATTTCTTTTGTTTTGGAAAACTATGTTCGTTTCTTTATATGATAAATTTGGTAAAATTTTGGTTTTAATTGCTGATTGATAAATTCATATGATACTTAGATGAGGCATGTCATAACTTTTCTTCAGTTGTGTTTGGTTTTGATAGAGGTAATGAATTGGAAATGTTAATGGTAGTTGTGATGGGTTTTTGATATAAAAGGGTTATCTATCTGTATTGGTTTTAAATGATGATGACAGTTTGGTAAATGAGAGCCACTTATTGATTTTTATTTTGATCAACTATTGGGTTTGATTTTTATTTGGTCAGTTTTACACACTTTGATGCCTCAGATACCAAATACAATGTGTGTCTCTCATTATTTATTACTTTACATATATGGTGTCTTTTATTTGATCTAGGTTGGAAAATTTTAGATGGTAATTAATATGATATAAGCATGTTTCATGAATGAGTTGGGTTTTTAGAATATAAGCTAAAAATGGTTTTGAAATTATGAAGTTTTTGTCTGGTCTTTTAGGAGATACTTATGACAAATAGACATGATTTTTGGGTTTTACATGTTAGTTTGTTTTGAATACATTTTTGGATTCTCGATTTGGGTATGACAGTTTTGTTGGTTTATTTGGGAATATCTAGGGCAAGTGGAAATAGAAAATGAGTTTGTGTGAGACTTTTGGTTCCTTATATATAAGTTGTAGTTGGTAAATTATTTTGAAGTGGAAACTGTATACATAAAATCTTAAATAATTATTTGTATTCTCACGAATATAAATTCTAATATGAGAAAATCTATTCTGTTTGAGGTTTAACTTTAGTAAATATGAACATTTTTGGGTTGAATAAAATTATGGATTTGAAGAAAATTATGGATTTGTCTTGGTTATATTTTTATAAATCAATTTTAGGATGAAATTTGTTTTCAAGTTTGAATATCATCATGTTTATGGTTCAATTTATTATTCATAATCATTTTCAAGATGAAATCTAGATTTTTAAATTTTAAAAAGTTGGAAGTATTGTTAGATATTGGTTTCAAAGAGAAAATTAGTGGTTTGAGCATATTTTGTATATAATAAGTCTTTTGGTAGTGTTAGATTATTTTGAAGAGATCTTTGGTCATTTATCAAGATAATGTTGTATTCAGATAGTTTTCAGGTAGATTTTGTTTATTTTGATTTCATAAGAAAACCTTTAGTCAATTATCAAAATATGTTGATGAGATGATGTTTCAAATTTTAATTATTTTATTGAAATTTATGATATGGATTTAATATATGGTTGAGAATAGTTTAATTACAAGAAAGTAATCAGGGTTTTGATTTGTTTCATCTTTCAGAAATGTCAAGGTAGACACCTCCTAATTCTAATAATTCCTATGGTAATGTGTGGAGGACCGATAAAACTTAGAATATAGAAGATTCATCTTCTCATATTTTTACTTCTAAAGATCAATATTCTAGAGGTAGAAGGCCTAGTAAGATTTTCCCTAGACCATTTAATAGAGGAACTCAAATGCCAATTTACTTTGATGCCTTAGATCCATCTTTTTGAGATATTTTGGATGCCTTACCATTTAATCTTGCAAATAATCAAGAAAATTGAGGATTGAGGAGACTGTATTAGAGAAATCATCCTCACAGATATGGGAATCCTAGTGTTTCAACTCAGTGAATGCAAATATCTCTACAGTCTGAACACAATTCAATTTCCTATCACTCTCCTCATCATCATGACCCTTTGCCTAAAAATAACTAACATCAAGTTTCTAAATTACATTCTTATGCTTGCCTCTTAATCGTAAAAGTTCATCTCCTAAACTTGTGAATTTGATTGAAACTTGTTCAAAATTGAATCTTGTATATTTCCCTCATCACTTGCTATAATAAGAAAGGTCAGTGCCTCTTAGTCATAAAATATAAGGGATAAGTCTTTCAACATCACCAACCATCACCAAGATGGTAAATAAATGTAAGATAGAAGTGGATGATGAAGATAATAAGGATGATGTCAAGCTAATTAAGGTTCTTGCTACCACCATGAGCTACACAGAGTATTTTACTGACAAGGTTTATCCATTGATAAAAATTCTTTTAGATTATAATGAGGAATAGGATTTGGAGTGATGTTTAATTCAGCTACTTTGACACATTTTTAGATACTATATATGTTTTAATACCATTTAAAAATTTATTTTGACATTGGTATGATAGTGTTTGAAAACACTTTAGATAATATATATTTTTGATGTAGAATAAATGAACTTATGGATAATGCATAT
This sequence comes from Torreya grandis, assembly GCA_037957365.1. NCBI lineage: Eukaryota > Viridiplantae > Streptophyta > Pinopsida > Cupressales > Taxaceae > Torreya > Torreya grandis. Next base: position 1,006,591 of record JARHVA010002810.1, on the reverse strand, counting down.
GGTTAAATGTTAGATGTAGTAATTTTCATTTAAAAAGATTATGTTGTTTTAAATATTTATGCATAAAATTTAGATGTTGTGATGTCTAAGGACCCCCACCTGATTAGAATCTTTTCCCTTGGTCACTATTATTTATTTTGATCTTAAGACTTATTTTAAAGTATTAAAACTAAGTTAAGTTATAATTGATTTGAGTAAAGTCAATTAGGACTTAACTAATAACTAATTAAAGTTAATTATAATTTATCCCTCAACCATCTCTTGAGAAGGGATTATAAAATAAGATCAAAGTGACATTTGAAGAGGAGGAACATTTCATAGTTATTTTGAAGACTCTAATTTAATTCAAAGTTCATAATAATATTCTTTTCTTTGTAACATCTTTGAGATATAGCAACTTTTGTAGATAGATCAAGGACACATTCTCTAACAGTTAAGTAATATGCTTAATTTGCATAGGTATATCTAAGTTTTATTTTTTAGTTTATAAATTATTTATCTGAAAACTATTAGGTTTAATATGTTATGATGATTACATATTTACAGTCATATGAGCATAATTTGAACTACTTGGCCTGAATACTAATGAATACTTCATTATATGTGACATGTTGTTGATCTATTCAGATTGTTTTGATTATTATATCAAGAATTTATGTACTAAATATTTTGTTTCTTAATAAAATTTACTTCATCTTTGCTAAGATGACTCTCTTTTGAAGACTCACTATCTTTTATTTTATTTTCATTTATCTTATGTTACTTATTTTTCATGTTGTTAGTTTTAAGTAATTGATTTTAATTTAGATTGATAAATTTATCTTATTAAGTTTAATTTTTGGCTAGTCTAGATTTTGCATTTATTAAATCCTTAGTCTTTCCTTAATTAGTTAGATTTTATTTAATTATTTTCTATTAAATTTTAAAGTTATATTTTTTAAATTATGCATTTATTTTCTTATTTATGTTTAGACTTAGTTTAATTATTATAATAGAATCATTTGTTGTCATAATTTTCCTTTTACATTGGATTAGATTAATTTTTTATTAGATTATTGAATCTTTTATTGTAGTTATTTTAAGGTTAGATTTAAGATTAGGTTTAGATTTAAGTTAGTTTTTAATTCTAGTTTAGTTATTTATTATTTCAGATTTAGTTCTTGTGTGATTATGTTAATTATTATTTTAATTTCTTTATTTGGCATTCATTGTAATATTTTATTTTTATCTTTCAAGTCTTTGTGTTTCTTTTATTTTGATTTTTTTGAGTGAAAAGCGAAGATTTAAAGACATTTTGAGTAAAACAAAAATATTTATAAGGAACATAAATCTTTTCTTCAAATGATTATCTTAATCATAGATCTTCTTTGTTGGATAGGATTTATTATATATTCACATATGTTTCCTTTAGACTTAAAGAGAATATTTATTTTTAAAATTATAGTGAAGTATGGATTAATATTTGGCATACTTGTTATTTCATAAAATATTTAAAACCCCTTACGCATCTTTTAGATCTTTTGTGACCTATTAGACCTTTACTATTAGATTGTTACAATTCCAATATAACCTTCATGATAGATGAAAGGGATGATTCATTGGCATGACAATTTAAAATCTCAACAAATTTGACAACTCCACTGGGGAACTTATAGAAATCTTATTTTTCTTGTCTATTTTTTTTATGTTGCCTATGACCATTGGAGGTCCACATCCTATCATTCAACCTTTAGTTGATATTATTGAAGAGTAAGTCGACATTGCTTGTAGTCTAACACATTTTTCTTGGTATAATAAACCTTATAATCTATTTCATATAATTGAAGTACTTAAAAAGAATTAGAAGTAGAAATGAGTGACATTCACACAACTCTTACATGTGAAACACAAATTTATATTTAAGAAAATTATTGTAGAATTAGACGTGAGGCTGAAGAAATTTTGTGTGTTAATCCTCAACCTAAAATTCATTTTTTTTAAAATTTTTTCATCCTAAAGATTTTATTGCTCCTACTAATAAACCTGATCAAGAGATTAAAATAATTGAAACTTCAAATGGAGGTTGAATAAGCACAATAACAAAGGGTTCAAGATTTGATTCTAGACCTTTAAAAAAATAGAGATCAAGCTAAAACAACTGATGAAGAAAATGATTTAGATGAAGACATTGCCCAGCCCCTAGCCAATCCTTGGATTCATAGATATCCAATCAATATTGGTGTTTGTCCAGTTAAGTTACCTTTATTAAAGGGACTCAACATGCTTTAGTTTTTGAGAAGCCCTGGTGAGTCTTGGTAATATCATTTAGATGATTTTAAATTAGTTTTTATTACCCTTGGTATTGTAAATGAAAAATTTTCTCTTAGAGTTTTCTCACAGACTTTGGAAGGTAAAGCCTATTAAGCAATTATTAGTCTTTCATCAAGTGTTATCAACACTTGGAAAGATATTGAAGATTGGTTATAATTGTGTTTCGATAATCTAAAAAATGATTTAGATTTAGTAAATGAACTGGTTAATATTTCAATAGATCTTGGTGAAACCATTTATGTCTTCATACTTAGATTTACTAGATTATACCATAAACTTTCACCTGATGTTAGACCATCTAAAAAATTATCAAGATTATGTTTTTGTAATGCTTTACCTATAAAGTATAAAATGGCTATAGATGATAAAAATATTATGGATTATGATGAAACTATAACTTTTTTATAGATTATGAAAATAAATTAAAATGAGTTGGTTTTAATGATATAACTATAACAATTGTAAATTCAGATAATGTAATTTTTTTAAAAGCTATTCATAATCTTAGTAATGAACTGATTATCATGAAACGATAATTAAATGATAAGCCATCTTCATCAGGTAAGGCATCATTTGCTCATAAAAATAAAATTAAAGAAAAGGTTCTTTATTGTAACATTTATGAATTAGACCATGATCTGAATGTGTATAATTGTTAAAATTTTTAAAAGATATATTCAAAGAAATGAAAGTATCTCAATTGATTTAGATGATAATACAAACATGTGTAAGATTAATGAATCTTTAGATGACATTAAAATCATAAATGCTTATGTTGTTAGTACTAGACAAAAAGATTATTTTAATTCTAATACAACTAAAAATAATCAAAATTATTCTAAAAAATAAGATAAAGGTAAGAATATATAGAATAATGCATTAGATAATACCACCATGAATTATAAACATAATGATCCTTTATCAATAGGTTTTAATCACTCACAATATACTTTTTATAAGCCTAAAAATTATACAAATATATGTAATTTCAGATGTAGGGGCTTATAATATCATTGATGATTTGTATTTCATAGAATTTTCATTATTTCAAGCTACTAGTTTTCTAGAATAACTTGACAAGATTAATGAGGCTATTAAAAATCCAAATTCTAAAGATGTTTTAGGATTTTGAGAGGAAAAAGAAAATAATGAACAAAACCAGTCAGTAGTTTTTGCTCAGATATATAAACCTCTTACAAATTACATACCAAATTTCTATATATATGTCAAAATTGATGATAACATTATACTTAACTGCATTTTATATACAAGTGCATCAAAGAATATTATGCTTAAATTTATCACTAAATAATTAGGTATATCTTATGAAATGGATAATAAAAAACCCACAATTTTTGATTCACATCAAATAAAAATCTATGGTAAATTCAAAGATATTGTGATTAAAGTTACACAAGATGAAATAATCAAATGTATGATTAATGTTCAAATTCTAGATATACAAAGCAATTGTGCAATGCTTTTGTATAGAGATTGGTCTAAAGTAACTAGGACATTTATTGGAAAAGACACTAATTATATTCTAATTGGGAATGAAATTACTTTTATTTAAAGAAAGGATTAGTCAAGTAATAATATTGACTCTATACCACTAACTATTACTTATGTTGAAATAGGTATTGGTACATATGAGTTACTAACCCTTGATGAACCTGATCAATAATAGAAAAACATTTTTTTCAGAAGTGATTTATGGACTTTATATTTTGATGGTTCTTGTTCACAAGTTGGAAGTGGTGTAGGAATTTGTCTCATTTCTCTTATAGGTAGTATTTTTCATTATGGATATAAATTGTCTTTTGATACTACAAATAATATAGCAAAATTTGAAGCTTTATGTCTTAGTTTAGAAAAGGTTATAGAATTGAATGTTAGATAATTAAAGGTATTTGGATATTTTGAATTAGTTATCAAATAGATAATGAAAGTTTATAAAACAAACCAAACACGCCTTTATCAATATACTCAAAAGGTTTGGTCCTTACTTGAAAATTTTGAAGCTTTTAATATCATCCATATTCTTAGGGAATTTAATATATGAGATGATAAACTTGTTTTTAAAATTGTAACTCTACCATGAGTGATATAGAATCTATTGTTAAATTTTTATTTTTAGAGATTTTCAGACCTAAAATTCTTGATTTAAATGAAAACTAGCTTGTTTTTACTATGATGAACATATTGATTCCTTTATTAAAGACAATTATTTTGATAATGATGATTATGTTCTTAACTATGGAGACTATTTATAATTGAATACTAATAAGTTACCAGCTGGTTTGGTGAGTTTAGAATCCATGTTTACTCTACATGACTACCCTAAGATATCTCATACAAAAGAACCTTTTAGGAGAATTATTTTAGAGACCATCCTAATAAATATTGGAACTGATAAAGAACCAAAGTTTATTTATTTGGGAATTCAATGTACACTCGATGAGAAAGTAAAATTTATTAAACTTTTAAAAGAATTTATTGATATTTTTGTCTGGTCCTATAAAGATTTAAAATGGTATGATACTAATTGTATAAAGCATGACATTCCTATTAAGCTTGGTATTAAACCTGTTAGGTATAAAATATGAAGGATAAGCCTTTTTTTAGAAGATACCATGAACAAAGAGCTTGATAAAATACTTGATGATGGTGTCATTTTTTCTATAACATATTCTAAGTGGGTAGCTAATCTAGTACTTGTGCATAAAAAAAATGGAGGTATCAAAATATTTATAGACTTTAGAGATCTTAATAAGGATAGTGTAAAGGATAATTTCCCTCTTCCAAGTATTGATCAAATTCTACAACAAGTTTTAGGATTTAAAATGATGTCTTTGCTTGATGGATTTTCTAGTTATAACCAAATATTTTTCAATCCAAATGATAGGCACAAGATAACCTTCATAACTTGAATATGAGCTTTTGATTTTAATATAATATCTTCTTATCTTGTTAACCATTTTTGGCCCACATACCAAAATTTTGACTGGTCTAAAGAGATGGGCATGATCAAGCATAAATGGCAAGTCTTCAGACTTCAGGTTTTTTATGAGCAGAAGACTCTGGGATTTCATGAGGGAAATACTTTAGATTTCATTGAAAGGAAGACTTCAGGATTTCCTACATCAGTAAATTCACCAAAGAAGCCCAAAGTAAGAATAAGTGGAGAACCTGATGAAGCAATGGTAAAAAGGGTTCTTTTCAAAAACCCGAAGGGTACCTCCCTTTTGAGAAAGTCCATTTCAAAAATCCAAAGGGCCACTTTCAAAAGGCCAAAGTGTCTTTCTCAAAGTCCTTTCAAAATTTTTGAAGGATACTTCCCCTTTGGGAAGACACTTAGAAAAAGTCTGAAGGGATTGTCTAAGGGAGAAAAGGTCCAAAAAAATTGGTGTGAAAGGAATAAGTCCAAAAAAATTGTCCAAAGGAATTTCTTTGAGAAAGACATCTACAATAAACTTGAAGGCCAATTTTAAGAACTTGAAGGGTCATTTTCAAATTCAAAGGCATTTTCAAACAATAAAGTGTCCCAAAGAATATCCCAAAAGGATTATTGGTTGAACAACAAAGACCAAAGGAATTGGCCCAGATGAGATCCAATGGAGTGAAGCAAGTCAAATAGTCAAGGAGATCCAAAGTTTGACATGTGGCAAAAGCTAAAATAGGTTTATTGGCATCTAAAAGAAACCTGAAGTCCAATTTCAAGAACCTGAAGGGTCATTTTCAAAGTCAAAGGCATTTTCAAATAATAAAGTGTCCCAAAGAATATCCCAAAAGGATTGTTGGTTGAACAATAAAGACCAAAGGAATTGGCCCAGATGAGATCCAATGGAGTGAAGCAAGTCAAATAGTCAAGGAGATCCAAAGTTTGACATGTGGCAAAAGCTAAAATAGGTTTATTGGCATTTGCAAGAAACCTGAAGGCCAATTTCAAGAACTTGAAGGGTCATTTTCAAAGTCAAAGGCATTTTCAAATAATAAAGTGTCCCAAAGAATATCCCAAAAGGATTATTGGTTGAACAACAAAGACCAAAGGAATTGGCCTAGATGAGATCCAATGGAGTGAAGCAAGTCAAATAGTCAAGGAGATCCAAAGTTTGACATGTGGCAAAAGCTAAAATAGGTTTATTGGCATCTACAAGAAACATGAAGGCCAATTTCAAGAACCTGAAGGGTCATTTTCAAAGTCAAAGGCATTTTCAAATAATAAAGTGTCCTAAAGAATATCCTAAAAGGATTATTGGTTGAACAAAAAAGACCAAAGGAATTGGCCCAGATGAGATCCAATGGAGTGAAGCAAGTCAAATAGTCAAGGAGATCCAAAGTTTGACATGTGGAAAAAGATAAAATAGGTTGACAAGTGCAAAGGTGAAAAATGGTGAAATCTCAAGAGCTAGATCTAATAGAACAAAATCCCATGATGCATGTTCCTTCGTGCTGAGCAAGATCAGTGAGGCGAGTGTAGGTCAAAGCATCAATGGATCCCATGGGCCAATAACGTTCAATCAATAAGATTATGATTGATAACCCATATTCAATTGGATCCTATATCTGATAGTGCATGATGGTCAAAATAATAAAGGAACTCAAGTAAACCCAAGTTAGACCAAATGCATTAAAAGGACCAAGTGTTGCTAGTAAGGCTCTGTAGAGGAAAAATAGGCCTTTTAAACCTAATAAAGATTAAAATAAGCTACCTAATCTATAGAATTACATTGACATAATGGATATAGGAAAACCAATATCCTTAGATTGGTTTTCCATCTATAGGAAAGATCTAGTCCAAGTTTCAAATCAGGAGTTGGTATATGCAATTAATGGAGAGGCCCTCATCCTTTGATATGGCCATCATCTTTGACAAATAGCCACTCAATGCAGAAGCAACATGGATTGGTCTAGATTAAAAGATATGGGGATTTCATCCCTATACATGTAGAAAATGCAAAGTGAAGGAGCACACCAAGTTTTTAATGCAAGGATAAAATCATTCACACTTGGTGGAGATATGCAACTACCTTCGACATGGATCTCTCAAATCCACAAAGGGAGACTTGAATGCATGAAGGGATCGAGGAGATTTGTGGTGATTTTGGATGGATGATATCATGATAAAAGTAATTGCATGCTTTCAATGTAAATAGAGCTTGAGAACAATAAGGAGTGATCCACAATCATTAATGACTTCTGCTCTCAATTCTTGACTCTAGAATGTGATTCTTTTTATTTCTTTTGTTTTTTTCTATATATACGAGGTTTTGAGCTATTTTAAAGGAGATATTTTCAATCCAAAATAGTAAAAAGAAAGAGATAAGAAATCCTCAAACCCATGTTGTGGTAAGGCCATGCTCAAAGAACATTTGTATTTTGCCTCTTTTGATGAATAAGACATAATTCATACCTCCTCAAGAGCTAGTGTTTTAGTGTATTTTCATGGTCTGTTAGGAGATGAAAGTGATAAATAAGGCTTCCTCTCATATTTTCCTTTTAATTATACTTATTTTTAGGTTTTAGGCTTACCCTTGTAGGTTACATAGTGTGTTTTATCATCTTGTTTGTATGGCAAGCACAAGTTCTCTCTAGTGTATTTGATAGATCTATTGAATAATTGCCTTAGATCATGCATCAAGCTCAAAATTGTACATGAAATATTGATGCTTGAAGGCTATTTTTTAAGTAGCGTAATTATATTCACGTCCTTTTTCATCTTCTTAGTACATGTCAAGTAGATGGAGGTCATATTTTTTGTGTATCACCATCATTAGATAAAATTTCCCTTCAATTTTCTTTCTTACCTTTTCTCTCTTCCTTTTTAATCAATAGTTTTTAGCATATAATAGGGATCATAAGTGATACACCAAAGGGAGCTATCCCTTATAATCTATAGATTCAATCCATTAATTAGGCCACCCAAAACCTAGGATTAATTTCATGTTTTAGTAGACTGTGAAGGCCTGAAACTACCTTCATAAGGGTGAGAGTCTGATTGACAACAATTTTTGGTATGCCTAATGGGACCATTACTCCTTGGCATAGATGAAGTTTGGATCTAAGGAGAAGCATTTGAAGTAGAGGAGAATATCCATCTTCATCACAAGCTAAAGATTCTTCAGGTTGCAAAGTTCATAGCATCATTTAGGTAATTCTTTCATGCTAAAGATTATGACATGGTCGAATAGTAAAGGTATTCATTTTAATTTTTTCAAGTATTATTTTACATCATATAATATATTAAGGTTAGTAGGACAAATCCATATCCTTAAAATTAACATTTATCTCCTGGTTATCCTACTATTCCAAACCCTTTAATCACCACTATCCAAATGGCTATTAGAAACTAGGTGTTTATTAAATTTAATAGAGGTAACCCACTAAATTTATACCAATTTTATGACATTCCTATGTATTCCCTCAAGATTATCCCATTATTATCAAGATAAAATCAAACAACCCATATCAAGCACATCTAGGATGTAGCTAATCTCTATTCAGTCCATAATGTTGTTCAGGATAATGTTGCTATTAGATTGCTTGCTAATTATTTCAAAGGAAAATCATTTTAGTGGTATAAAATCATCCAAATAAACTCCATTTATACCTATGATGAATTGGGTAGAGCCTTAGTCAATAAATTTGAGGATAAATCTGATCACCTCTCTTTGGTTGAGTAGTTAACTACCATAAAAAGAGCTCCTCAAGAGTTCATGTCTGATTTTAACCTCAGACTCTAAAAAAAATGGACCAAGATACCTATGTTGATTAAGACATCCCATGAATATGCATTCCTATATTATTTAAAATATTTTAACTCTGACATTAGTGTGATGATACAGTTAAAAGGTGGTACTACTTTGCCAAATGCTTATGAGGTTGCAATAAGGGTAGAAAACAATTTGATATAAACTGGTAAGCTTTCTCTAAGACCTCCAATGCCTATATTACTATAATTTAAGTCTATAATAGCCCCTCAAATTCCTCAAATTCCACCCTTATCTCCTATTCCATCCCCTCAAGCTCAAATTATAGCCCTTACTAGTCAAGCTAGTGAGATAGGAGGGTTGAAAGGCTTGCTACAATGATTTGGGAATGAAATAGTATAACTCAAGAGGAAATAATTTTAGGCTATTATGCCTTATCAACAATAAAATCAGACTATCTATCAGCCATTTAGAGATCAAAGGCCTCCTTATCAAGGTTTTAGAGAGAATAGACCACCTTATTAAGCACAAGGAGGCATAAGTCTAGCTAAGCCATATGATGCCCTTGATCATAATACTCCTACTTCAAAATACATTGTTCCCATCACACCTTAAAATAACTTGATGCAAGATTTAGGTTGGCAACCCTCAAATCTCAATGATGCTTAAAACTAGGCCTTGGTATCATAAAACATCACTATGCCACAAATGACACAAGAAGATTTTTTTTTCAAGGAGGTCAGTACAAAGATATAAGTTTGGCATCACAAAGAGAAACTCAAAAAGTTGAAGGGTATCCTGATGCCATTAATGTGAATTGGCAAATGGATGATCATGTTATTTTTACTTAGGGTGTTGAAACTAACAATGCAAGTGGTCAAGTTATAGCTATAACTAGAGCTAAAATAATATCCATTGATGAGGCTCAAGAGATGAAAAATGATTGAAGTACTCCTAATTTTGTTTTTAAGAGTATAAAAGAGTAACTTTCTGGTGCTACAACTCAGAAAAATTAGAATATAGAGGTTAGTAAAGTTCATCAAATACCTCTAGTTCGTGAGTAGCTAATGCTTCCGAAAGTGCAACCAAAGGTTGGTGGGTCTCATTTAAATGTATTGGATCAGATGAAGAAGTATAATATCAGAATTATCATGTGGGATTCTCTTTCCATTCTAGGACAAAAATATATGCTCATCTAAGAGCTTTTAGCTCTCAAATTATCTCTAAAACTGGTTGAGAAAGAAGGTGTTGTCTTAACTAATTTGGATCAACCAACTAAGTAACAAGTAAAACAAGTAACTACTATAAAATCAAATAAAAATCCTCCTTTATACCTTTATTTTATAGTGGGTGATACTTTGGTTCATAATTATATGGTGGATAGTGGAGCTAGTAACATAGTTATGCCTAAGCAGATTGCAGATAAGCTTGGCCTTGTTTATGAGCTAGATACTAAGGGGGTATTATAATTGGATGGGTCACCAACAAAGATAGTAGAAATCATAAAATATTTGAAATTGACATTACATGCATGTCCCAATGTTACTATTCAATAAGATGTTATCATGGTAGACTTGCCTCCTTACTTTGTTATGTGCCTTTCAAGGGACTTTACCTCAAAGATTGAGGGATATTTATTAGATGATTGGAATTATTTGATGTTCAAAACTAGGTATGGTAATAAGGTAATAATTAATTTTGAACTTATTTCACATTTCCATTTGGAGCCATAAATTCCAAGTGTTGTGAACACTAACTATATCATCTCAGATGAGGTACCAGAAACTAGTGGAGTAGAAAAAGAATCACCTTTGGATGGAGTTCCATATTTTTTTATTGATAAGTGGACTTATACTTTTCATGATCATGATAATTATAATCTAATTGAATAATAAGGACTTGGGGTGTATTGCCTTCATGAGAATGATGCACCAATTCTAGCCATGGTTAAGGATGACGAGTCTAGTGAAGGTTTATGGAAATTATACTTTGATGGATCAAAGAATAAACATGGTACCAGGGTTATAATGATGTTGGTTTCTATAAAAAATCAAAGATATTTCTCTTCTTTTAAGTTTTAGTTTAGTTGTTCAAACAATGTTCCAGAGTATGAGGCACTAGTTCATGGTTTGCAATGGGCTAGGAAGATGAAAGTCAACACTTTGCAAGTTTTTGGTGATAGTGAACTTATAGTTCACCAAGTAAGAGGTTTGAATATAAGAATTTTTTTTTACTTAAATCTTATAAGCATAAAATATTGGACTTATTTGAATAATTTCAAGCGTTTAACATTCAGGCAATACTAAGAGGTGAGAATAAACATGTAGATAGGTTGATTGTCATTGGAGCACAATTTAGTATCCCAGATGATATAAAAAGTGAAAAAATTTAGTCACATATAAAGGTGATTGTAAGGCCTTCTATTCCAGATAATCATGAGAATTGGCAAGTGTTCGAAGATGACAATCAAATTGTGAGATTATTGGAAGAAGAGGTTGAGTTTTCATCAAAAAACTAATTAAAGTACTTACTACAATATGGTGATCATATTGTGCAACTAAAAAAAAATAAGTTACCCAAGGTATTGGTCACACTTGAGAAAATTTTCTATGGTGATGATGATTTAAGGAAAGAGAAGTCATCCTTATCAATAAAAGAAAAACATTATGCCAATGTAGAGATTACAGCTGGTAAGAATTTGAAGTTGGGTAAGGTATGTACTCCTTCACAAAAAGAAGCTTTCATTGAGTTATGCACAAGTTTTTTTGATATATTTACATGGAAAAATAGTTATCTCAAGGGATTTGACCCAATTCTAGCTCAACACACCATTGAGTTAGAGGCAGAAACTTAAATAATGAGACAAACACAAAGGCCCATTAATCCTAAGCTTGAGCCTTTGATGAGAGTTGAGATTCATAATCTCATAGAGTCAGCTATTATATTTTCAATCAAGCACTCAACATGGGTGATAAATCTTGTTTTGGTACTGAAGAAGAATAGTGAGATTAGATTGTGTGTTGACTTCCATGATTTGAACAAAGATTCACTTAAAGATCACTATCCATTGCCATCAATGGAAAAAATTTTATAGCTGGTTGTAGGTTCATAGAGGTTTTCTTTGTTAGATGGATATAGTGGCTACAATCAAGTTTTGGTCAAGGAAGAGGACCAATTTGAGATAGCCTTCACAACTAAGTGGGGGATATTTGCATATAAAAATATGCCATTTGGTTTGTCTAATACTAGAGCAATCTTTCAGAGAGCCATGGATATGGCATTCCAGGGCCTTCTTAACAATTTTTTACTTATTTATTTGGATGATATAATAATGTTTTAAAATAGTTCAAGTAACACATGGTTCATCTCAAGCAAGTATTCGAAAAGTGTAAGCAATTTGGGGTATCTCTAAATCCTAAAAAGTGTGTCTTCTCGATTCATGAAGGTAAGCTTATTAGACATGTGGTTTCAAAGTATGGTTTAAGCATAGATTCTAAAAATTTAGACTCCATACTTGTACCCTCTTTGCCTAAGCACAAAAAGCATTTGAAAAGCTTCGTAGGGAAAATCAATTTCATAAGGAGATATATTTTAGATTTTGCCATTTTAGCTAAGCCACTTACAACCATGCTTAAGAAGAATTAGAGTTTCAGCTAGCCCAAAGAAGGAGTAAAGAGTTTTGAGGAGATTAAGAAGGCCATAGCTAGTGCTCCTACACTTATAAATCTAGATTTCACAAAGGATTTAATTTTGTATACATATGCTAACATGGACACCATTTCAGGTATTCTTATGCAAAAAAATACATGAAGATTTAGATCAGCCAATAGCCTTCTTTAGTCAAGTCTTGGAAGAGTATAAAACAAGGTACTCTTTTCTTGAAAAGTATGTAATTTTAGTTATAAGGTCTCTCAAAAAGTTTAGATACTTGTTGTCTATAAATAAGATATACCTAATGGTTTCCCATCCAAGCATCAAAGAGTTCCTTTTGAAAAAAGATATAAATGAAAAGAGAGCTGGTTGGATAACTAAAGTAATGGAGTATGATGTGGAAATTAAGGTCACAAAACTTATTAGAGGAAAAGGACTTTGTGAGCATCTAGCTCAAAAATGATAAAGAGGTTACAGCTGGCCATACCTCACCCTCTAGCTGGTTTCATGACTTGGTAAGCTATCTCCAAGATGGTATTTATCCCTTTCATCTAATTACTTCAAAAATAAGATATTTTAGGTTGCAATAAATTCCATTTTTGCTTGTTGATGGTGTTTTGTTTAAGAAAGATATCAATGGTATATTGCTAAGGTGTATAGAGCCAAGCCAAAATTAGAGATTATTTAAAGAATTCCATGATGGATATGGCAAAGGACATTTTTTTGCAAAAAATACAACCCTTAAGATCATGAGAGGTGGGTACTATTGGCCTAGTATATTTGGTGATTGCCATGAATGGGTTAGGAAGTACAAACAGAGTGCTATGTTTGTAGGAAAGGTGAAACTTGTAGCCTTACCTCTTCAACCAATTATGGTGGATTATCCCATTGTACAATGGGGATTGGAATTTATTGGTCTCATAAATCCTCCTTCAATTTTAGGACATAAATGGATTCTAACTTCTATAGATTAATTCACACGTTGGATAAAAGCAATGGCATTAAAAGAAGCAAATAAAACCAATGTTCTAAATTTTGATGAAAGTTTGCTTACTAGATTTGGAGTTCCTTCAACTATTATTTTTGATAATGCAATGGATTTTTTGGGAACTAGGATCAACTAATGGGATGTCCAACATGGGATTTATCTTAGCACTTTATCCAACTATTATCCACAAGAAAATGACCTTGCTAAATCTATGAATAAGAACCTATTGGAGATCATAAAAAGAACTATTGAAGATAATTAGAGGTCATGGCATCTCAAGTTGAAGTCAGATCTGTGCACTGATAGGATCACCTATAAAAGATCAATAACCAATTATGTATATAAGTTGGTATATGGTAAGGAAGCAAGGTTACCCATTTCTCTTGAGTTTCCTACTTTAGAACTAATTCAGCAACTTGAGTTGTTGGAGAATGAGCCTATGGAGATCAAGTATGCTGATATTATGGAGTTAGAAGAGATAAAAAATTAGTCCATTCTATCTATGGAAATTAATCAAGCACAAGTGAAGAGAGATTTTGACAAAGGAGCTTCTTCATGAAGTTTTAAAGAAGGAGATTTGGTCCTTAAGTGGGATGAGGATAAAACTAAACTAGGAAGGCACATAAAGTTTGATTCCATTTAGAGTGGCCCAAACATAATATCCAACTATAAATCCCACAATGCCTTCCAAATTATAGAGATGGATGGTGAGGAGCATCCAATCCTAGTCAACAGGATACATGTAAAACATTTCTATTGAAGAGCTAAGTTCCTTGTACATAGTTAGTTTGTTTATTTTCCTCCAAGTGTTGTTAAAACACACTAGTTTGTTTATATATTTTTTTGAATAATTAATTTGTTTGCACATTTGATTTATTTAGTTAGTTTTCTTGTTTTGTGTGTTTCCCTTATTTTTTTGGAGGAGGGAGTTATCTTATTTCAAATCAAAAGTTGTACTTGCAATCATGGATTAGATTTGCCATTGTTTTATGAGTCCAAGTGTCATGCATATGAGCTGGGTTCTCAAAGCATAGTAGACATGCTTCCCTATGAGTCACTAGAAATGTTAGACATTTTTGGCCCACATACTAAAATTTTGATTGGTCTAAAGAGATGGTAATGATCAAGAAGAAATGGCAAGTCTTCAGACTTTAGGTTTTTTTACGAGTAGAAGACTTCAAGATTTGATGAGGGAAAGACTTTGGGTTTCATTGAAAGGAAGACTTTTAGATTTCCTACATTATTAACTTCACCAAAGATGCCTGAAGTAAGAAGTGGAGAACCTGATGAAGCAAAGGCAAAAAGGGTTATTTTCAAAAACTCGAAGGGTACCTCCATTTGGGGGAAGTCCATTTCAAAAATCCAAAGGGCCACTTTCAAAAGGCCAAAATGTCTTTCTCAAAAGTTTTGATGGTCCTTTCAAAAAAATTTAAGGATACTTCCCCTTTGGGAAGGACACTTAGAAAAAGTCTAAAGGGATTGTCTAAGGGAGAAAAGGTTAAAAAAATTGGTCCGTAAGGAATAAGTCTGAAAAAATTGTCCAAAGGAATTTCTTTGGGAAAAACATCTGCAAGAAACCTGAAGGCCACTTTTAAGAACCTGAAGGGTTATTTCCAAAGTTGAAGGCATTTTAAAATAATGAAGTGTCCCAAAGAATAACCTAAAATTATTATTGGCTAAAAAATAAAGACCAAAGGAATTGGCCCATATGAGATCTAACAGAGTGAAGCAAGTCAAATAATGAAGGAGCTCCAAAGTTTGACATGTGGAAAAAGCTAGAATAGGTTGAAAAGTGCAAAGGCAATAAATGGTGGAATCTCAGGAGCTAGATCTAATGGAACAAAATCCCATAATGCATGTTCCTTCATGCTAAGCAAGATAAATGGTGTGAGTATAGGTCAAAGCATCAATGGATCCCATGGGCCAATAGCATTCAATCAATTGGATTATGATCTATGACCAACATTTAATTAGATCCTGGATTTGACAGTGTATGATGGTCAAAATAACAAAGGAACTCAAGCAAACTTGAGTTGGACCAGATGTATTATAAGGACAAAGTGTTGCCAGTAAGGCTCTACAAAGGAAAAAATAAGCCTTTTATACCTAATAAATATCAAAAGAAGATATGTAATATATAGACTTATGTCGACATAAATGGATATAGAAAAACCAATGTCCTTAGATTGGTTTTCCATCTATAGGAAAGATCTGGTCTAGGTTTCAAAGCAAGAGCTGGTATATGCAATTAATGGAGAGGCCCTCATCTTTCAACTTGGCCTTCATCTCTGACAAATAACCATTCAACATAGAAGCAACATGGATTGGTCTAGATTCAAAGATATGGACATTTCATCCCTATACTTGCAGGACATGTAAAGTGAAGGAGAAAGCCAAGTTTTTAATGAAAGGATCAAATCATTCACACTTGGTGAAGACATGCAACTACCTTTGACATGGCTCTCTCAGCTCCAAAAAGGGAGACTTGAATGCATGAGGGGTTTGAGGAGATTTATGGTGATTTTGGATAGTTGATATCACGATCAAATTTATTACATACTTTCAATGCAAAAATATCTTAAGAATAACAAGGAGTGATTCACAATCATTGATGACTTCTGCTCTCAATTCTCAACTCTAGCATGCGATTATTTTTCTTTCTTTTGTTTTTTTTCTATATATATGAACTTTCGAGCCATTGTAAAGGATGGATTTTTAATCCAAAATAGTAAAAAGAAATCTTCAAACTCATGTTGTGGCAAGGCCATACTTAGAGAACATTTGTATTTTACCTCTTTTGATGAATAAGGCAAAATTCATACATCCTCAAAAGCTAGTGTTTTAGTGTATTTTCATGGTCTGTTGGGAGATGAAAGTGACTTCTAAGGTTTTCTCTCATCTTTTCCTTTCCATTATACCTATTTTTAGGTGTTAAGCTCATCCTTATAGGTCACATAGTGTGCTCTATCATCTTATTTGTATGGCAAGTGCAAGATCTCTCTAGTGTCTTTGACAAACTTATCAAATAATTGCCTTAGATCATGCGTCAGGCCCAAACCTCTATGTGAAATACTATTACTCAAAGGCTACCATTTGAGTATCATAATTAGATTCACTTCCTTTTTCATCTTATTAGTGCATGTCAAGCAGATGGAGGTCATATTTTTGGTGTATCACCATCATTAGATAGGATTTACCTTCAATTTTCTTTCTTACCTTTTCTCTCTTCCCTTTTCCTTGACAGTTTGTAGCATAGACTAGAGATCCTAAGTGATACACCAAAGGGAGCTAGCCCTTATAATCTAGAGATTTAATCTGTTGATTAGGCTACCCACAACCTATGATTTTTTTCATGTTTCAAAAGATTGTGAAGACCTGAAACTACCTTCACAAGGATGTGAGTCTGATTAACAACAGGTCTCATGAATGTAGGTGCAACTTTTCAAATAGCTATGCATGTAGGATTTGATGATTTAATCATCATTGTCATGCAATTCTACTTAGATGATCTTATAGTTCATTGAAAAAAGATAAAATAACATCTAGATCATTCACATGAAGTATTTGAAAGATGTATAAAATATGGTATTTACCTTAATCCTAAAAAATCTATTTTTTATGTTACTGAAGGCAAGTTATTAGGACATGTTATTTCAAAAGATGGTATTTCAATTGATCATGAATGTGTTAAAATAATAAAAAAACTACAACCACTAAAAGACCAGTTTAGTCTTAGGTCTTTCTTTATAAAAAATAATTTTATGCACAAGTTTATATTATATTTTTCTAATAAATAAAATCTTTAAAATTAAAAAAAAAAAAAAAAAACCAATCAAATGTGTGAAATACAAAAGTTGATTCTACTTTTAATAATGTGAAAAATGTTATTGAAAATGCACCAGTGCTTGCTAAACTTGAGTTGTCTAAGTCTTTTATTTTTTTAATTAATGAAAAAAACCATAGGTGATTTGATAACTCAACAAGATAAAAATAATGATGAAAGACCCATTAGATATATGAGTCAAGTTTTGAAAGATATAAAAACCAGGTATTCTCTTATGGAGAAATTTGTTTTGTCTTTAGTTTCTTCATTAATTAAATTTTTTCATCTCTTGATGGGAAATAAAGTTATCATAAGATATAATGTACCTATTCTATCTTATCTTTTAAAATAACCTACTATTCAAGAAAGGTTGGCAAAATAGATTTTAAGAATTCAAGAGTTTGACCTTGAATTTGAAATTTCTAAAACTATTAAAAGAAATGAATTAGCAAAACACTTGGTTGAAAATATTTCTTTTAATATTAATGTTTTGTTTTTATATGTTAATGATTTATTGAATGCAAAACCTCATTTTTAGTCTATGAAGATTGTTAATTTTTAAAAACTTTTAAGTTTGGGCTTGAAATGAAAGATTGAGACCGTTTAATAGTTGAATATAATTGGTACCATGATCTTGTATATTATTTTGAAAATCAATCTTTTCCTAAAAATTTGGATAAAAAACTAAGGAGATAATTGAGAATGAAAGATTTAAATTTATGTTTGATATAAAATTTATGTTTAATAGAAACTATGATGGAGTGTTGCCAAAATGTCTTACTCATGATCAAATCTAGAAAGTACTTAGAGGATGTCACAAAAGTAGTTGTGGTGGTTATTATGCTAAAAAAACTATAAATTATAAGATTTTACATGCATGTTATTATTGGTCTACGTTGTTTTGAGACACTTATAAGTTGGTACATTCTTGCATGCCTTGTCAATTATTTGTTAGTAGGGACAAGTTACCAACAATGCATTTGAATCCTATAATTTATAAAAAATTATTCACTAAATGGAGAATTAATTTTATATCAGATGTTCATCTTCCTTAATTTTCTGGCCATAAATATATACTAGCTACCACTAATTATTTTACAAAATGGCTTGAAGCAAAAACATTAAAAATTTTAGATACATTTGAATTTATTTCATTCTTTGAAAATCATATTTTTTTAAAATTTGGCGTAACTTATGAGATTATTTCAGATAATGGTCCTCAATTTTTTTCAAATGAATACTTAGAATTTATAGGAAAATATTCTATTATTTCTAGTCACTATTCTAAGTAATACCCTCAAGGGAACGAACAGGGTAAATTCATGAATAAAAATCTAATTTCTATTATGAAGAAAATAATTTGTGAAAATAAAATAAATTTGGATCTTAGGATATTTGAGGCATTATGGGCTGATCATACCATCATTAATATAGCTATAGGATATTTCCCTGTTATGCTAACTTATGGTTTTAAAGCTACATTACCTATAGAGTTGTAAATCTCATCTAATCATATTACTTTGCAACATTTATGAGAAGATACAAATTTAATTAAACAAAGAATTAATTATTTAATAGCTTTAAATGAAATTAATTTCATTTTTTTACAAAAGTTGGAAGAATCTAAATGAAAGCTAAATAATTTTTTTGATAAAAGGTATTTCAAAAAAATATTTAAAGTTGGTGATCTTGTTTTTTATTGGGATAAAGCCCTTGAAGATCCAGGTAAGTATCATAAGTTTGATTCACTTTGGTTGGGACCATATAAGATAGTTGCTATACTTGGGGAAAATGATTTTCATTTACACTATGTGAAAAAAAATTGGATATGCTATTTGGTCAATGGACATCATTTGAAATTGTTTCATCAATTGCTCTTTTTCTGTTTATTTATTTTCTTTTGAATTTTGTTTTCTTTTATGTTGTTTTCTTTTGATTAGATCAATTCTAGTTACATCAAAAAGATATTCATCAGAATAAAGGAAAAATACACAGAGACTATTGTATTTTTGTAAGTATACAATCATATTATGATGGTTTACATGACATAATTTGGATTTTGATTTATAAATGAACTTGAGTTGGTTATTAATGTGTTTAAAGTAGTACTTATTTTCAATTTTTTTGTATAAAGCATTTGCATATAATTGTTTATCCAACCCAAAATTATCTTTCTAATCAATCTTTTTCTTCGTGCCATGTTAACTAAACACTTCATACCTTAATGTAATTTATTATTAAAGGGGTTTACGTCTAGCTGCATGAGAAATGATTAACCTAGATTGCACTCTCAGGTGTTTTATCTTTAGATAAGCAAATTTTTATTTTGATACCTCATTTCATTTCTAAAATTTGATAGTAAGGTCACCAGTGTTGATCCTATTTTTGGCACCCCCTTTTTTATTTTCTAAATCCAAGTGTTTTAAACTGATTTTGACATATTGATGACTTTTGTCATAACATCTAAAATTGATAACTAGGGTTCTTAGTTCATTACATCTTTCAAATATGTATTATTATGACAAATGTTTATTATGACTTTTTGCATTTAGTGAAATTATTACTCTGCATTTTAAGTGGTTTCAAAAGCATTCAATGGATTCAATGAAAATATTAAACATGTATATGAATTGGGAGGAAAATAGTTATTCAATCATGTAGATCATGTGAATACAATGCTAATGGTTAAAATTTAAGCATTTATGGTTTGATTCATAGATTCATTGATAAAATGATAATTTAGATCATGAAAGTTATATATGAATGGTTTATCTTGACATTATTTTGATCATATTTGAAGTTGCAATATACATTTGATCAAGCATATAACTTTGAAATGTTTTAAATTTGAAATATTTCTAAGCCTAATGGTTTTATATCTTAAAACTTAAGGGTTGATGCTAAAGTATTAACACTAAAGGTTGATGTTGAAAATTTTGTATCAAGATCATTACATGTTAAAGGGTCAAATACCCTTGGATTTAGTCATAAGGGATAAGGTACAAATGTTGATTAATTGAAACAAATACCTAGGGGTTGAATACTAATGGTCCTATGTGAAGTGGAAATTAAGACCTAGGGTGGAATAAATGAA
Organism: Torreya grandis; assembly: GCA_037957365.1. NCBI lineage: Eukaryota > Viridiplantae > Streptophyta > Pinopsida > Cupressales > Taxaceae > Torreya > Torreya grandis. Next base: position 986,015 of record JARHVA010002810.1, on the reverse strand, counting down.
ACTCAATAATGATCTGGGTCTTTAGTGCTGACTATAGGGTTTGACATAGTGGTTTGATATCATTTAGATGGAAAGTTATGTGGATTTAATGTTTTGGATATATGAAAGATAACTTGGGATTTATTTGAGATCATAGAATTTATGGAATTAAAGCTTGAGGTACATCCATCATTAAAATAAATTTAGTGATTAGTTTAATAAAAGATCTAGTCATGTTTAAATTTGTTATAATTGACAGAGGAATTAGGCAAGATTGGTGGCTAATATTGACAAAGTCAACATCCAATATTATTGAGACACATAGCCAAGAAAATTATTGTAGCTCGAAACAATAGAAAAGGCATTTTTTATTTAATTGATTATTATTATTGACAAGCTTTGGGTGAAAGAGGACTTTTGGAAGTGAAGATAATCTTGTGAAACTTGTAGAACTGGATAATATTTTGAGACTTATCATTTTAAGTATATGTTTTCGAATGGTGCAAATTATTTGATGAACTTTTACACAGTCATGTAAAAGAGTTTGTGATGTTATTTGAAGCATACAGTTTTGGTTTTAATTTTTAGTTTTAAAAGGATAAAAATTGAGTGTTATTATTTGTTGAAAATATTTAAAGTGTGTGCATCATTTATTTGATTCTGAGTTAGTTGAGCCTTGATGAGTTTAGTTCTCAATTATCCGATGCTTGGTAAAATTTTGGTTTTAGTTGGTGACTGATAAATTTGTATGATACTCAGATGAGACATGTCATAACTTTGCTTTAGTTGTGTTTTGTTTTGATAGAGGTAATGAATTAGAAATGATAATGGTAGTTGTGATGGGTTTTTTATATAAAAGGGTTATCTATCTGTATTGGTTTCAAATGATGATGGTAGTTTGGTAAATGAGAGCCACTTGTTGATTTTTATTTTGATAAAGTATTGGGTTTGATTTATATTTAGTTGGTTTTACACACTTTGATGCCTTAGATACCAAATAAAATGTGTGTCATTCATTATATATTGCTTCATAGATATGGTGTATTCTATTTAATTTGGGTTGGAAAATTTTAGATGGTAATTAGTATGATATATGAATGTTTTGTGAATGAGTTGAGGGAAATAAGTTGAAAATGGTTTTGAAATTATGTTCCTACCTAGTCTTTTGGGATATACTTACAACATATAGATATGATTTTTAGGTTCTACATGTTAGTTTATTTCAAAGAGGTTTTTGGATTCTCAATTTTGGGTACGATAATTCTATTGGTTTATTTGGGAATATCTATGACAAATGAAAATAACAAATGAGTTTGCATGAGACTTTTGGTTTTTCATTTATAATTTTGTTCTTCTATATATAAGTTGTAGTTGGTAAATTGTTTTGAAATGGAAAATGCATACAAAAAATCTTAAATGATTGTTTATATTCTCATGAATATAAATTTTGATATTAGAAATCTGTTTTGTTTGAGGTTTGACTTCAATAAATATGAACACTTCTAGGTTGAATAAAATTATGGATTCAACCTGGTTATATTTTTATAAATAGATTTCAGGATGAAATTTGTTCTTCAAGTTTGAATAACATCATGCTTATGGTTCAATTTTTTATTCATAGTCATTTGTAAGATGAAATATAAATTTTTGGATTTTAAGCAGGTGGTAATATTATTAGATATTAGTTTCAAAGGGAAAATCAGTGGTTTGAGAATATTTTGTATATAATTATTATTTTGGTAGTGTTAGATTATTCTTAAGAGATCCTTGGTCATTTATCAGGATAATGTTATATTCAAATAGTTTTCAGGTAGATTTTGTTTATTTTGATTTCATAAAAAACCCTTGGGCAATTATCAAAATATGTTGATGAGATGATGTTTCAAATTTCAATTATTTTATTAAAATTTATGATATGGATTTAATATATGGTTGAGAATAGCTTCATTGTAAGTAAGTAATCAAGGTTTTGATTTGTTTCATCTTTCAAAAATGTCAGGGTGGACACCTACTAATTCTAATAATTCCTATGGTAATGTGTGGAGGACTAATCAAACTTGGAATAAAGAAGATTCATCTTCTCATAGTTTTATTTCTAAAGGCCAATATGCTAGAGGTAGAAGGCCGGGTAGGATTTTCCCTAGTCCTTTTAATAGAGGAACTCATATGTCTATTCACTTTGATGCTTTAAATCTCAATTTTTAGGATATTCTGAATGCCTTACCATTTCATCATGTAAATAATCAAGGATTGAGGATAACGTATTGGAGAACTCATCCTCATGGATGTGGGAATCAAAGTGTCTCAACTCAGCAAATAAAAATAGTCCTATTGTTTTAACACAATTAAATTTTTTGTCACTCTCCTCAGCATCATGACCCTTTGCTTGAAAATAACTTATATCAAGTTGCTAAATTGCATTCTCATTCTTTAGTGCCCCTCAATTGTAAAATTCCATCTCTTAAACCTGTGAATCTAATTGAAACTTGTTCAAAATTGAATATTTTAGATTTTCCTCATCAATTTATATAAGAAGAAAGCTCAATGCCCCTTAGACATAAAATACAATAGATAAGTCCAACATCATCAACCATTACCAGGATAGTAAATAAAGTTAAGATGGAAGTAGATGATGAAGACAATAAGGATGTTGTCAAGTTAATTAAGTTTCTTACTACCACTATGAGTTACATAAAGTATTTGACTGATAATGGTTAATCATTTATAGAAATGCTTGATTCTGATGAGAAATGTGATTTAGAGTGATGTTTAATTATACTACTTTGACACATTTTTAGATACTTTATATGTTTTAATACTATTTAAAACTTTATTTTGACATTGGTTTGACAATGTTTGAAAACATTTTAGATAGTATATATTTTTGATGTGGAATATATGAACTCATGCATTATGCATATGGTTAAATGTTAGATTTAGTAATTTTCATTTAAATAGCTTATGTTGTTTTAAATGTTTATGCATACTAGGTTTATTTAGATGTTGTGATGTCTAAGGGCTTCCACCTGATTAGAGTATGTTCCCTTGGTCTATTAATATTTATTTTGATCTTAAGACTTATTTTAATGTTTTAAAACTAAGTTAAGTTATAATTGATTTAATTAAAATCAATTAGGACTTAACTAATAACTAATTAAAGTTAGTTATAATTTATCCCTCAACCATCTCTTAAGAAGAGGATTATAAAAGAAGATCAAAGTGACATTTGAAGAGGAGGAACATTACAAAGGTATTTTGAAGACTCTTATTTACTTCAAAGTTCATAATAATATTTTTTTCTATGCAACATCTCTGAGATAAAATAACTTTTGTAGATAGATAAAGGACACATTCTTTGACGGTTAAGTAATATGCTTAATTAACAAAAGTATATCAAAGTTTCATTTTTTAGTTTATAAAATAATTATCTCAAAGTTTTTAAGTTTAATATATTATAATGATTGTAAATTTTTAGTCATATGAGCAAAATATAAACTACTTATCCTGAATATTGATGAATACTTTATTGTATATGACATGTTGTTGATCCATTCAGATTGTTTTAGTTATTATATCAAGGATTTAAGTACTGATTATTCTTTTTCTCAATAAAATTTAATTCATATTTGTTAAGATGACTCTCTTTTGAAGACTCATAATCATTTATTTTATTTTTATTTATCTTATGTTACTTATTTTTCATTTTGTTAGTTTAAGTAATTAGTTTGAGTAATTTATCTTATTAAGTTTAATCTGTGTTTAGCCTAGATTTTGCATTTATTAAATCCTTAGTCTTTTCTTAATTAGTTAGATTTTATTTAATTATTTTATATTAAATCTTAAAGTTGTATTCTTTAAATTATGCTTTTATTTTCTTATTTCTGTTTAGACTTAGTTTAATTATTAGAATATAATTAGTCGTTGTTATAAGTTTCCTTTTACATTAGATTAGATTAAGTTTTTATTAGATTATGGAATCTTTTATTTTAGTTTATTTCTAGGTTAGATTTAAGTTAGTTTTTAATTATAGTTTAGTTATTTTTTGTTTTACGTTTAGTTCTCATGTGATTATGTTAACTATTATTTTGATTTATTTCTTCAACATTTTTTTTAATAAGAAGGGGTAAAAACTTTATTAATACTTAAAACATCAGATTACAAACCAACAACACGAACCAAAGACCAAAAAATTGATAGCCAAAGCATCACACCTCAACACCACTAACCTCTTCAATAAGAATGGACTGCAACTCCTGACGTAACTCACATGACAACTGTTCCCACTCGTCTGCCTTACAATCATCTCCACCATCCGACACCCATTTGGCCAAGCAATCCGCTACCCTATTCCACTCCCTTGGAATATGGGAAAAAGATATAGAATCCATTAAGGAACTGACCTGCAATAGCTATTAAACTATCATGCCCAGTTGCCAGCTTACCTTAGAAATTTTCCTCTCCATGAGCAAATGAATCAGGACTTGAGAATCTGCTTCACAGATCACCCTCCTCCACCCTAAAGCATAAGCATGCTTCAGGGCATAGAGGATAGCCAAACCTTCCATCCTATTAACAGTCTGAACTCCTTGATAAGCTAAAAAAATAAAAATCACTGATCTCGAAGAATCCCTACCAATCCCACCAATCCCAGCCGACCTGGGATTGCCCCTGGAAGATCCATCCATGTTAATTTTCAAAAGACTATCGGGCAGGGGCAGCCACTTCCCCAACCAATGAACTTTCTGATTCCCTTGTTGACTTCTCCTAACACATGCTGAAACTAGGGATAGCCCCCGAATGCCAAACCTATCCACCATCTCAGCATCCCCCCTCTTCAACAGTAAAGTGACTTCACTCTTCGCTTCAATAGATTCCTAGATCATTCCTTTAATTCTATTCCAAACCTATTGAATCTCCATTTTTTCATCCTAAAAAATATTGTGGTTCCATTCTAGCCATACCTACCATAGCAAGAAAATGGGGCCCACGTTCCACGCATCCTACATGAAAGGGGTCGAAGAGGGTGGCCAGCCCAATCTAGACCAGAAATCAGCTAGGGACCCTACATGAATGCAATGGCTCCACCACGCATCCTACCAAAGATGCCATAACTACAAAGTGAAAGAGCAGTGAAAGAAAAGGTGGGAGGAATCCTCCTCCTCACTATTGCAAAGAACACACCTTGAAGGGCCAGCAAAGCCCCGCTTCTGAATATTATCCCAAGTTAAACATCTGTTCCATACTAAAGTCCAGATAAAGTAATTACATTTTGGCCAGGAGAATCCATTTCAGACTTTTTTCCACCACTGAACTTCCTCCCTACCCTCATATTGCTGAGAAATCAATGCCTGATAGCCAAAAGACACAATATACTTCCCCTTCAGATTCGGGGACCAAGCTAACACATTGATATCCATAAGTGCATTGCAACTGCAATAGGACAAAATATACTGTAGTTCTGTGCACTCTTCCTCCATACCAATAATCAACCACTCCTTTGTGGTCTTCCATCTGGCATCCAACAGCTGCCCCTGAAGGGCCCAGGATTTATAATCACACACCCTTGTCCATCCAACATCATAAAACCTATGGGATAGAGTACTTAGCTGAGGATATTGGATAATGAGGGGAGGGTAACCATCTCATGAATCATGCCAGAATTGAGCCTCAACCCCACTCTTGCAAATACAAAAAAGGCCATTCTTAATCAATGCTACACCTTTCTTGAGAGTCACCCAAATCGCAAAGCCTTTGCCTGAGAAATCATACCAAGGGATATCCTTTCGAGGGATCCCAAAGAAGTACTTGTGGGATAATACTCTAGTCCAAACCCACTCCTATTCCACACACCAATGCTAGTATAACTTGGTAGCCAAAGCAATACCAGAAAGCACAGATTGCCTTAATCCCAGACCACCATACCTCTTTGGGCTGTAAATTGCCTCCCACTTAATAAGACTCCACTTGGTTGAAGATAAATTACTAGCCCACAAAAACTATCTTGTGAGGGAGTCTAGGCCCTTAATGAAGCTCATCGAAGCCACCTGTATCATGCACCTATAAATAGGGAGAGCCTGCACCACTAATTGAATCAACTATACCCTACCAGCAAAAGATAACCAGTGATGGGTCCAATGATTCACTTTACCTTAGAACTTATCCAAAATTTCCATCCAAGACTCCTTGGACTACCGACCAGCTGAGATTAGAATCCCAAGGTATAGTAATGGGAGATTCCCAATTTGAGACCTGAGGATATGAGCCACTCTTCTTTGTATAGAAGGTGGGGTGTTAAAGAAAAAGATAGAAGACTTGCCCTCATTAATTACCTATCTAAATGTGGCAAGGTAGGAATCCAAGCTTTTGTGGATGTTAGATGCCTCCCTCATGGTAGCCATGCCCATCAGAGCCACATCGTCTAAAAACTGGAGGTGGAATGCCAACCCTGAATAGCTCCTTCATCCACATTCCTTTTGATCAACTGACCTAAGCTTTCTACCAATAGAAGAAACAAGTAGGGAGATAGAGGGTCCCCTTGCCGTAGCCCATGAGAAGCCCCAAAGAGATTGGAGTGCTTGCCATTGATTAGAATAGAAAAAGAGGTCGAGTTCACACAACTCATAACCCACCATATCCAGTCTTCCTCAAAACTGAAGGCACCTAGGATCTTATGGAGGAATGCCCACTGAACTCTATCATAGGCCTTGGACATATCCAATTTGATAAACATCACCTTATCATTATACTGAATCATGGAATGGATAGTCTCAGTTTCCACCACCACCCCATCCAAAATATGTTGGCCCTCCACAAAGCCTCCTTGCTCCTTGAAAATAAGCACTGGTAGCCACTTTTTTAACCTCTCAGTAATCAACTTAGATATAATTTTGTAAGTGACATTATAGAGGGAAATAGGCTAGAAAAGACTCAACCAATCAACCCCCTCACCCTTGGGGATGAGAGCCAGGAAGGTGGAATTCAAAGCCTAAAGCATTTGTTTGTTCCTCTAGGACTCTTGAATAATGGCCAATAAGTTTGAATTGATGATTTCCCAAAATTCTTAGAAGAAATCAATTGAGAAACCATCTGGGCCAGGCACCTTACCTTTCAACATCATGAAAACAATTCTCTTTAACTCTTCCATGGATATCTCCTTCATTAGATGCTCTTTCATATCCCTGGTCACCAAAGAAGGAATGCAAGAAAGGACCTGAGTGTCAACCACTGAGCCCCCCTGTGCTTCCTCAAAAAGATAAGTAAAATGCTGCACTGTTTCATTAAAGATCCCTTGTGTAGAAGAGATAGTCTCCCCACTATCCGCCACCAAGGAAGTAATCACATTTCCATGTTGTCTGGCACAGACCAAATTGAAAAAGAAGGTAGTATTCTTATCCCCTTCTTGAAGCCAATCAATCTGGGCCTTTTATTTCCAAAATATTTCCTCTCTTAGCTCCCATTCCTCTAATGCTTTTAAATCCCTCGCTTCCTCCCTCAATAAGAACTTGTTCATCCTTTCCTCCCTAATTAATCTAGTAATGGCGTTCAACTCCCTTTGAGCCTCATTTTTCTTATGGAAGATATTTCCAAAACTCTACCAATTACACCTTTTAAGCTGGTATTTGATGAACTATAGAAGCTTAGTGAAGGTGTAAATTGCTGTCCCAGGAGCAGGCCTGCCAATCCTCCACCAATCTGCCACACACCCAAACAGGTCCGGGTCCCTTAACCACATGAGATGAAACTTGAACAATAATTTTTGAGGACTACAGGCTGAAGAGATTATCAATTTAATGGTCCAATGGTCTAAACCTCTCCAATCAAGTATTTCCATGCTAGATGACCACAAACCCCCCACCCAATAGTAGGAGGTCATGAATCGATCTAGGTGCTCAGCTATACATCTGTCCCCCAGCCTTCTATTATTCCAAGTAAAACGTCCATTATCGGGCTTGATATCCACCAGGTTGAGATCTAAAATATTATCCTAGAGCAATAAATAAGATGGCTCTAGCCTTGCATTGCCCCCTATTTTCTCCATTAAATCTAGAATAGCATTGAAGTCCCCACCAACAATCCAAGGTAGGTAAGGAAATAATCGGTGCACTAAGTGGAGATTTTTCAAAACAAGATGTTTACCTTGAAAGTCCATAGGAGCATAGATGTTGGAAAAAAAGACTGATTTGCTCAACTCATTGCACAAAGCCACCATAGATAAAGAAGACTTAAAGGAGATCCAGGCCACTAGTTGGATCTTCTATGGGTTCCAAAAACAAGCCACACCCCCTGAAGACCCCTGAGCACCAATGCACTGGCATAGACCATGTCTCCATAACTTAGGTGCAATAATCCTCATATCATCCACTGAAACCTTCATCTCTTGGAGAAAAAGAACATTAGGAACTTGACCTCTAACTAATTCTTGAATAACCTTTTATCTAGGGCTGCTGTTCAGGCCCCTTGCATTCCATGAAATGATGATCATTTTAGAGGAGATAAAAAGTGGGAGTCAAGGGTCTTAACAGCACTTGACTCAACCAAGGTCTCCCCAATCATCTTAATTTTCTCAGTGTCCTTATTGCACCCCATTTTAACACTTTTTTTTGACATCCCCTTCTTCCCCTCCTTTTGAAGAATGCTGAAGCGAGGAGAAAATTTCCCTCGCTTATCTAATTCTACCACCACAGTCCTTGTTGGGAGGTCTGCATCCTCTACGTGCTATCCTAGGTCATCATTTGTCTCCACCACCATCTGTTATCCTACTTACTCCTCTATGACCATGGGTAAGGCTGAATCCACCTAAAGAACTGAATGAAGATTGGCTGAGTTAATCTCCAGTCCAGGTCCTCTCACAAGCTGCTCCACACTCAATAGTCCTGAATTTACTTCTTACTATCCCAAATCATCCAGGAGTTCAAAACTATTGAAGGAGTCATCCTCCTGTCACTCCATAAGGGGCCTCTTCTGCCCTCTATTGTGGTTTCAAGCCTTCACCTAAACAAAGCCTTCAGCATCCTTGCCCTCACTAAACCCAGACTTCTTCCCTTTTTTAGCACTTGGAGTACTACTAAGAGGCAGTGGAGGTTGCTGCTCTACTGGCTTTGCCTTCGAGCATCTATGCACCAAGTGTCCATATTCATGGCATAAGCAACAACTGAAGGGTAGGGTCTCATAGTCTAGTTGTTGCACCTAGGAATATGACCTTGCACTCATCTCCACCGCATCAGGTAGTTGTTTGCTCAAATCAATTTCTACGTAGATATGAGCAAATGTCATGACTTTCTTACCTAAAGTCTTTGATGAAGACCCCATCGACCTTCTAAGCATCGAAGCTAACATCTGGAGGACATCGTCATGACAACATTCAATAGGAAATTTGGGTAGCCTAACCCACACCAGAACTCAGTTAGGTAGTTCCCCAGAAGGATTGAAGCCTACATGCCAGGGTTTAATAAAAAGTCCAACCTGATTGTAAAAGTAAGGCCCTCCCTCAAAAACCCTATTTCGATTAGCCAAGCATGAGAACATCACCATAAAGTAGTTATTTACCAATAACATGATCTCCATTTCCCCCTCTGGTTCCCACACTCTCCTGGCCCAACTCTCCAGGAAATGAAGGGAGACTCTTAATCCCAAAAACTTATAGTATAATGAGTGCTTAGAATAATATTCCACATCCTCAAAAATCATATCAAAGGGGATTACCAGTTTGGGATGTTCCTTACCCTTCTCCAAGCATCCATTAATCTTCATGATATGGGACCCTCCATGCAAGCTCCAATCCACATCATCAGTAGCCTAGGAAGAAGGCTCCTTTCCAATTGTTTTAGCTTGCTACCCTATTCTATTCAACCCCACAGCTTTGCTAAAATTCTTCCCAAGCGCAGTCTTTAAAGGCTCCTATTGAGCCATTGCCACACCCACCTAAGACCATTTTGATTATTTGTTTGGCACCTCAATCCACTCCTGCGCGCTCGACCCCCCACTCTTCTCCTGCTCAACCCAATTCATGACCTAGAACAGCTAGGGCACGACTGCCCTAGCTCGGCTTCACAATGTAAACCCCCAATCGTGCCATCAACTCTATTTTCTTTATTCAACATTAATTATAATATTTTATTTTTATTTTTCAAGTCTTTGTGTTTCTTTTATTTTGATCTTTTTTGAGTGAAACATGAATATTTCAATAAATTTTGAGTGGAACAAAAATATTTATAAGGAACATAAATATTTCCTTCAAGATATTATCTTAATCATATATCTTCCCTATTGGATAGGATTGATTATATATTCACACCTGTTTCTTTCAAACTTAAAGAGAATATTGATTTCTAAAATTATAATAAAGTATGGATCATTATTTGGCATACTTGTTATTTACCATAATATTTAAAATTCTTTGCACATTTTTTAGATCCTTCATGACCTATTATACCTTTACTATTATACTGGTATGATTTTACCTTAACCTTTGTAATAGGTGAAAGGGATAATTTGTTGACATGAAATTTTTGACAATCAACAGGGTGGGTAGACCATTAGTGCTTTATAATATTGTTGTCCTATATTACACCATTTGAAACCAACACAAACCTTTTATATACACTTCCCTAAGCATTGGCACCTCCCTTACACATGCCTCTAAGTAATTCACCACCTCAAACAACCCCTACCTAATCCAAAACCTCTATTTTACTTTTACCAAAAAAAGTTAGCCTAGGATAACCTTATAATTAAAATATATGAGCATGATATAGGATTAGGTCAGCCTCAACTAACCCATTTCGGGACCTAACTACTTTTATTAATTAAATAGACAAGGTTAATTAGGTTGAATTTGTTAGCTAAAACTTCAGAAGAATTTAGGGTTAGATCCAACTATATAAACACATTATTTTCATCATTTTAGAGAGAGAACAAAGTTATTCATTCATTTTTACTTCTTTAAAATATGTTCTTCCACCATTTTACTTAAGGATTCATTACTTAGGGTTTAGAATTGGAGAGAATAACCTTTGTCTTGTGAAAGCTTAAGATTCACTAAGAGGTCCTTGGCTAGACTATAGCTCATTTTACACCATTAGCTTCTTTAACAATACAGAAAAAACCTATTGTAAAACCTTTGCCCAAGGGAGATATTGAGTCTTGACGACTTCATCTTCAAGGTAAGTATCTCTAAATCTTACTCCTTTATTTTATTAGATAAAATTAGCATAAGTAATAGATTTTGAATATATTTCTCTCTCCATGCATTAGGGTTATATCTATATTAACTTAAAAATTATTCTATGCATATTTAATTTCATGTTTATTACCCCCATTTTATGCCACATGCTTTGGTGAGCACTAGGTTAGATTTTTATTTACTTTGTCATTTACTTGTGAATAAGAAAACATAGGACTTAACTAGGGTTATCATATGGTGTTGCTGGACTATAGGCTTTGGAACCCTCTCTAGTGATATTGTTATGGTAATGGACCCCTCGGTTAGGTTTAGTAGATCTATATTGGTCATGACCTCGATTGTTTAAATGTACCAACAAACATAAGGGCTACTTTAATTTATCTTCTCTGAGCTAAGATTGATTTTTAGATCATATTCACTTTCCATTGTATATAGGATGTATCCTATATAAAAATTAAGAAATAAACTCAAATCTCAATGGAAAAAATACTCCCACCAATTATACTAAAGAGGGGTAGAATAATATGAGGGAAATGAAAAAAGGGATAAAAAGGCGGGGGAGGAAGTAATTATTTGATGACCATAAAAAATATGGTTAAAATGAAACATGTTACTCATCACACAAGTAAAAAAGGTGTTATAGGAATGTTTTCTAAATTTGTATGTTTTTTATTCTTTCTCTTTATTTTTTATAATTTAATTTGAATTTATTATGTATTTATTATTGAATGGATAATGTATTTTGGTTTTAATCTTTTCACAGCATAGGGCATTTTAATGCAATCCAACTAGATAAGATGTTCAATTCCCAAAGAAAAAAATCTTATAGTAATATGTCATCATGACATATATAGGTTCATTAGTGCCATATAGTTTTTTAAGATGTTACTCTATTTTTATTCTTTGTTAGTTAATTTTAAATTTGATATAAATTGTTTCTATTTTTAATGAATCCAACTTCCATATCCTGCCACTTGATGATCTAATTCAAGTGGTAATGGAGGAAGGATGGGTAATGATCTTGAGGAGAGTCGATATTATGAAAGGCATCCAAGTACTTATTAATTATTTAATTTTTTTTATGTAGGGAACATTGAGTACCTATTTAAGTACACCTCATGTATAATATTTTAAATATTATTATATTTAAATTACTATTTTTATTTTAAAACATGATTTATAGTATGCAAAATATTTTTAGGGAACAAAACATTCAACACATGAGGTAGATGATGACAATGATGATGATGATGATGGTCATGTTGGTGTTGTAGGTAGAGGGGATGATGATGGAGATTATTATTATAACAAAGATAAAATATATATGTGATGGGTTGTATGCCATTAATATATTTTATAAATTATTATATAATAATTTTATTTTTTTATGATTACATTTTCATGCATATTTTAAGTATAACAAAGGCTTATTTCATCATTAATGATGGAAAATAAACTAAGTTGTTTGACCTTGTAAAGTTGGATAACAAGTTGGAAAGAGAAGACAAGAAGGAATATGAGTTCTTCATCATTCATGGCTCTATAAATATTATAATGTAATATATTTCATGCTTTATTTGTTTCACATGCACACAAAATGTTGGATTTTATTATTTTTTTGTAAATCTAAATCATGATTTTGTTTTACCAAGAATTTGGTTTACTATCATAATATAAGGGGATAATTTCCTTTTTTTACTTATCAAAAAACAAAGTTACTTGTTGATATAAATAATTTGTATTAAAATTTATGCTTTAAATATAATTGTAATATTTGTTTTTAAAATTAAATAAATCATAATATAACTGCATCAATAACAATAAAACTGAATCCTTTAGAAAATATTTTTGACACAAATTATTCTCACCCAAAAAATTAAAAAAATATGTGCATGCAAAAATATTTAAAATCATAATTCAAAAATATTAGAAGTAAATAACTTCAAGTAAAAAATCTAAAAATCTACCTCTAAAACTATCACTAAACACGATGACGCTAGCTATGGAGTTAAGTAAGTGAAAATCCTATGTCAAGATAATTCTCTTTATTTTCTAGTGTTAATTTTCCCCAATTTATCATAAAAAGTGATGTAAAAACATGATAATCTAGTATTGACATGTGTGTGTGTGTGTGTGTGTGTGTGTGAATAAACCAATTTTGACCTATGATGTTGTGGTGATAAATATCAACATGGGTTCCTCCTCTTTTGAAAAATATAGTCCATGTTCTATCAAATTCACTCCATATTTCATTAAATCCACTTCTCTATCATTTTAATCTACCCAAAGATCCTCTAATTTAATATTAATTGTAAAATGTGGAAACATAAAAAGGGCATGTAAATTTAAAAAAAAAAATACAATATTTATTAAAATATTTTGTCACACTATTTAATTTCTTTGTGTATGCTCCCACATTTTACATCTTGTAATCATCAAGACATCTTGTGAAATAGTTAAATATCCTTTGTGTATTATCCCACCTTTTTTTTCCCACTTTTTACATACATATGGTGTTTATAACCAAAACATGTGACAAATATCCACTTTCAATAATGCTTTGGTATGTGTATATGCCATTTTTTTTATCAACCTATAAATATTATGTAAGGTATAAACCCTATAATGCAATATTATTTAAAAAATGTGGCTACATAATTTTTCTGACATGTTTTGTCAAAAAATTGTTTGGTTTGTGTATGCTCCCACATTTTACATATTGAAATAATTGTAGTCCAGGTGACCACATTTGTTTGAGACATATTATGAAACATTTCATGTACCTAGTTGTGTATGCTCCCACATTTTTCATACATAGGGCATTTGCAACTACATGTAGACACATAATTTGGGTAAAAGGATTATTACTTAAATGGTTTTAATGTTTTAATGTATATATATCATTGGTTTAAATTAGGGTCTTCTAGGCACTTTTTAATGTTCTTTGTTTTGACTCATTCTTATTTATGTGGTCTTGTTTTATTATGATTCCTCTATTTTCTCTCTCTTATTTATTATTATTATGTTTGTAGGACTTTTTGATTCTTACTCTCTCCAACACTTATAATTTATCCTACTAAGTTGAAATTAACATTCTATTGATTATGTCTTAGACATAGTCAATGGCCTGATGATTGTGTCACTTTCTTTTTTTTAGGCCATCTTGCCCTCCACATCTTTTCAATGTTTGGACCCATGATTTTTTATTATTTGAATTTTGTCTTTGTCATCTTTCACTCTAATAGGTTCCTAATCTAAATTTAATAATTCTATATATGTGAATCTTCCTAAAAGAATTTCAATAAAAAGTAATCAAGAATTATTGGTTCTTGGGAATGCTATAAACTCTATGTTTCTACTCTTCATATTTTTCAAGGAAATTCATGGTCAATTAGTTGAATACTTGTATAAAAATGACTAGGCAAACTCTCATGTAATTTCAATTGATTATCTAGGTAAAAAAGGTGAAGTCCTTTCTCTCACTTGGGATAGGATTACACTCACACTTAAACTACATTGGATTTAAATTCAAGGATGCAAGATATTAGTTGCATATCCTTAAGAGGTTATTTAAGATAGTTAACCTTTTATTTTTATCATTACTCTTGTAACACTTTGTGTAAAATTAGGTCAAGGCCAAAAGGTAAGACAAGTCAAACATTACAATCACTAATTCATCAAAGAAAAGTTATAACCCTATTTATCATCACAATGTGCACCTACCCAAAATTTTGTAGAACTAAAAGTGGAGTAGAGCACATAATTTGCACCTAGGTACATAGCTAGAAACAAAATATGCACAATTAGATCCATTGAACCTATCACATATATAAATGGAAAGATGTCATTTTTTCCCCTATCACAGTGCAATTCCATATTTACAAGGTGTAGTATGTTTTGCTTTCAAAGATTGTTTCCAAATCCATAATTCCATCATGCTACTTCAGTGTGTCTCTTTATATCTCTCTCTCTTTGTTTTCTATTTGTATTTTTGTTAAATTATTGTCATACTTTTAGTTTTTATTTTTAGGCATGATTTCAAACTAATTACTGTAATATACAATTTTATCATAGATATTTCTTTTTCCCTAGTTTTAATTATTTGTGCATGTATTATGTATCCCCTAAACTTAAAATAGTTAAAACATTTTGGTAATTATTTTTTATATTCATACACCTCAACCCATAAGATTTACTTGTTCTTCATTCCTCTAGTGTCTAATTTTATGATCTCGTATTGAAGTTTGATTATTTACTCTGATATAATCCTATCCTAGTGTATCCTTTCACTTTTCACATCTACTCCTCATAGTGACTTGTACTTCATTTATTTAAGTGAACCTAGAACTCATCCAAATTATGTATTCATGCCCTTATTCCCTTAGGGTTTGTTGTGTTGTTTATTTCAATTTTGATTTTTAGGGTTTCCCTTATTTATTTCTTAGTTGGTACTTATTATTTTTTCCTTCATAATTTTTGTCTCACTTACTTCATGCTCATAATGGACTCTTATGATACAAATTAAAAATATATGAATGATATGAATAATTAAAATGTTTGTTTTAGATGTGATGAAAATCATAATGAGGGTATACTTGTACAACTTATAAAACACATTACAATTTTTTTTCCTAAAATTATATAAATTATAAATGAGTTATTTAAGATAAATTCTTCTTCTCATGTGAATAATGATGCTCATACAATTTTTAATAGTTGTTCATATTATTGGAATTAACAGAGGGGGGGGGTGAATTAGTAGACAACAATGCACATTCAATTCCAAAACCATTCCATCATACATATACTTGATCTAGCAATATAAACATGAAGGCACATACATCAAAGTATGAACAAGAACATACATCACATGAACATATCATCTATGTGGGAAACCATCATGGGGGATAAAACCCAATGAACCCTACAAGATGGACTATAGTCCTATAATAACAAGATCCAAATTTAGACTAGCACCAACTAATCAAGGAGCACCCACCCCTCAATTTAGTCCGGTACCTACTAGACCTTTAGCTAGCTCCAAATAACAAGGAGGCTACAACCTAGTAGGTGATTAAGCACCCAATTAACCACCTTATCTCTGATGTCCACCACTAATCTGATGTCTTATACATATTATGGTGACCTTCTCTTGATCTAACACCTTTAAACCTATTTCTCTTCTCCAAGTAGACACTCCTAGCTCATTCGCTCAACCAAGTCACCCTTTAGACTGTTAGGTCTAATGACTTGTTAGCTCATGAAGCTGATCAGACAAACATGATTGATCCTCTTCACCCTCTAATTGTCCTCAATGACCTATCTCTACTCCTCGATCGAGATTTTTCATTCACTTTTGTCCACACCCCCTCAACACCCCAAAATAGGTTATTTAGGCCTTCTACTTATACCACTCTCATCATCTAACCCATCTTGGTCATAAAATATGTTTACCATACTGATATTACCCTTAAAATATATCCTCATATATGTTACATGAATGGGACAATCTCTCCATAGGTCGGTCATAACCCAAAACAAGCTTAATCCTCCTTTAAAATGCATCAACCTTTCATTAGTACACATTACACATTGAACCTCTTGAATCATATTTATCCTCTATAAATTAATTTAACACATCAAACCTGTCTCTAATATATTATTTCTCACTCATAAATGGGTCCATTCCACCTATAACACTAACTCACCTCATGAACCAAGCCATTTAGACTACTCGCTAATTAGGTCTTCACACACTAAAAACACTATCTCACACATATGAAGTGTAAACTAAATTATTCCACACAAACATATGAATAAATCACATTAATGAGTCCTCCATGACCTAATCAACATCACCAAAACCATTTGAATTCACTAAACAGGGTCTAAGCATCCAAAAACACCACTATCATAGGCTCACTCAATTTTAGTAAAACATAGTCAAGTATTTTTGACTCTCCAAACTTTATTAGAAAAAAAACATGACTTATAATACCTTATCATCAATATTTGAGACGTTTGTAACATGTTCATACTTATTTTTTTCTTCAAATCTGCTCATACAACTTTTAACTTACTCCTTCAAACTGACCACTCAGACTGCCTATAGCTTCCAACAGTACAGTCATGTAGATGTTATTATCTAGTACTTGAAAGAACAATTTAATAACATATAATACATATTAATAGCTTCTATGTGATCTAAATATCACTCTCAATTAGATAGTTCTCTTGTTCTATCATCATTTATTGGTCTAATAAACCAACTCGTCAAATCATTGTCTCACATTCTTCATTACTTAGATAAGTCACTTTGAAATCACTACCTCACCTATGGTTGAGAAACATAACCACTTTAAATTTTTTTTTACATATGTCATAGGTCTTAAACAAAGACCCCAAATCATTTGATTCATCCCTACTCACCTAGAACACTTCCCTAGACACATATTCACTTTGCTTGGATATTGTTCATTATTTTCACCATTTATCTTTTAGAGACTAGCAAACTTAAATCATCAAAATTATTGACACAAAGGATCAAACATGCCCAAATGACTTCATATACTTGTATAACAAGTCTCTATCTTTAACCTCCATTCATATGCAAACATTGACTTAGTCAACCCTTCTTGTAGCATCAAATTCTCTAGAAACAAGCTTCTTTCTATACCTTCTACTCACTACTCTGACACACCATTACCACCTAGATATTATTTGAGGAGTCATATACACCTTCCAATAGTCAAAATCTGTCAATCAATCCATTCTAGGCCATATCCAACAATCTTTCTCCAATTAGGTCACTGAAAGGGTTTCTAGGAGGGTTTTGACCAGTTTACATTCTTAACGAATGTTTATAAAGATATATACCTAAAACCACTAAAAAATACTTTTAAATACTTCTTATGTCCATTTTCCATCTCCCCCAAAAGGCACATGCCAATGAGCATCATAAACTTCTTCTCAGGTTAGGAAACCTTCATTTTGCATGCATAAGTGTCCTTCTAACATAGATTCTTCTTTCTCTTCCTCCTCAAGTCCTAAAACTTGGTCAACACCTTTGAAACAACTTATCACATATCATTCAATGCATACATAATCTGTATTACCTTGGAATCTCACCTTAACCTTCCATTTGGACCTCATTAGGTCACTATGTACATTAGGTCTAGGACTACAAATCAAACTTGAATATATATAACACTTGGATCCTTCTTGTACTGATCTAAAATCATCATCAAAATTTCATATGTACTCATGACATTCTCTACATTTTCCCTCCATGTTCTTTGTAACCTCAACAATCTCAACATACTAAGTTACCAAGCCTATGCCTATACACAAGGCTACCAAGGCTATGCCAACACACTATTTACATACTTGTCTTCTCTTCCTTGAATTTAAACAATATCAATCATGCTAGATACAACATGGCAAGCCTCAAATAATGCTTACCTTAGCTCATATGCATCCAAACTTTCCTTCCACAACTTCAGGCTCAAACTCATCATCATCATGACATCACCACTTTGTCATTACCTTTTGACATCAATGTACAAATGACATCATCCTTTGACATCACTAAAAACACACCTCCAATAATCTCCCCATTTTTCATTAATGGAAACCTCTTCTTCTCCTTATTCCCCTTTTCCATTAATGACAAAGTGGACATATGCTCTTCTTTAGGTTCATCTACATAGTCCTCTGATCCTAGGACTTGACCTCTTACAAAGTTCACATGCTTCCTTTATCCATGCATGAAGATACAATACCTTGTCAAAAAACATGATTTGGTTTGATCAAGTCATCATATCAATCTTCTTGATTTCATATTTTTAGCAGACATCTCCACATATCCATCATGGCTAGAACATCTCACATGTGATCCCTATCACACCATGCACAACTCTTCAAGCCTCTCAAACTACCTGAGTTAGCTCCCCCTAACTCCATGCTCCGTATAAAAAGGTCATCTTCATCCTACTAGGTTTGAAGGTAATTATTTAAACACTATTTATACAATCAATATCCTCATGGAATCATCAAATAGGTTTCATTGAGACCTAATCAATATGGATTTACTCCTTCATTTCCTTTGACTTGATGGATCAAATAGACTACCTCAAACACACTTGAAAACTTCACAACATGGAAAAGTATCTCTTCATAGGATCAACAAGCATACAATTATCCTTAGATCATTCTTTCCATCTGAAATAACTCATTACAAGGCACAAACCCAAGAGAAATTCATGAAACTAATTCATATTCTATCTTCATGCAAATTTACTTAAAACATGTTTCTACATGAAACTCTTACCTTCAAAACACTGTGAACTCATTCATGGTTTCTTCAAGACATACATAACATGATCACAAGCAATATATGATCCTCAGATCATCCTTCTTTTTATTGATCATTTCATGTTCATGATCAATCAACTCTACCAATACCAATCTTTAATCTTTGATATATAAACTTAGAACCCTACTTATGATGACTCAAAGCTTGTCATCCTCAGAATATTGAACCATTTAAAATCAAGTAAAACATACTAACATGTTCCTTCAAGACCTTGTCATCTTGGCATAAATGAAGCATGACATCTCAAAAAATAACCTTCAAGGGCACTACTGCAATCTTCTTCATTCAAAACACTTAGCATCTTGATATGCTACAGGAAAACATCATCTACATAACATTAAAAAATAATTTATGGTTTCTTCAACATGGAAACAATACCTCTTATGACCATATGAAGTCATCAAGATGTCACTTAAACCATTAGACATTATTATCATATCCTTAAGAGCACTCTTACAATAACTTTTTCAAGTTCAACTAGAAACATGTCATGATACATAAAAAGATCATCTTCAAAACATATTGAACACTTTCAAGGCACAAATATCATTTCAAATTACTTTTGAAACAATAATTGGTCATTTAAATCCATAGATATCCATTCTCTATCAAATAGGCATTGGTCATGAAGACCCATCTTCAACTCACAAACCCTTGTCCTGAGCTTGCCATCTTGGATACTACCTTGTACTCAAATATGCATCACAAGTATGATAAAAATTGAAGGAAACATTGAATATCATACACATAATTAATATAGAGCTCCATATGCCATAATATATCCATTATCATCAAGAACATTCCTATTAGGATCTGAGGATACCAAACCCTCATATCAGTCTTTCAAGAATTAGGCATTTTATTTATGTCAAAATCCAAACTAATCTTTCATAGTGCACTTGTAAGTGTCTTATGAACTTGAGATCATTTCCAAACTCTTATGTCAAACACCTTGAGAGAACAAAGTTACTAAAAAAACTCACCTAACAACCTCTGTCTATCAACAACAAAGACCTTCACACATAATCACCTTCCATGAAGATTTTCTTGATCAAATGGACATATTCCGATCTCTCTCAAGGCATGGATCAGTATTATGATGAGTTGAAAACATCATCCAATTATTATAAAATCAAAATGAGATCATTATATGAGTTCTAATACTCTTTTTATCAAACTATGTTCACCATTTCAAACATAGACTACAACAGTCAACTTTAATCCACATTTATTGCACCTATATGGAAACCTGAAAAAAACCACCACTTGGAGGATATTATACATATAGTCCTCTTAAAATTTTATTCTTACCTCATCTTTATCTGAATTTATACATTGCATCTATAATCCAATTTTTTCAAACTGGTTCTTTTGATAAATTTGAATTTTCAAATTCCAACAGTCATAATTTCATACAAAATTGGCTAAGTATGAAAATAGAGAAATATGATTGGGAGGCCAAATTTGAATCACCATAAATTTTGATAGGATCCATGTCAAGACCTGAAATTTGAAAAATATTAACTAGGCACAAACCTAAACAAACCATGTGACTATTTTCTTCTAACACCTCCACATGTGCAAATGCTGACATCATCAATCTGCTTGCTCAAGAAGGTTTATCAAGGTGACTAGTCTAACCTAGTATTCACAAGACTTATATAATTAATTCATATGACTTCAAAAAGTTCCCTAAGTACTCTTAACACCTCATATGACCTCTCATATCATCCTCCATACCCTCAAAGACTTGTACAGTTATCATACACTCATAAAACATCCTCTTGACATCTTTGTCAATGCAAATAGGTCATGACCTCAAGTGATATTTAGAGATCCTTTGTTGAATATTTTTAAATTAAAAAAACTATAAATATTAAAACATGCTCATACCTTTTTAATTCAATAATATTTAGATAAACCTCAATTAGGTCTCATACTCCAAGCTTCTAATCAAACCATTGCCTATGTTTCTTCTTTCATGTTAGCTGATCAAGAGACTATCTTCAACAAGCTCTATCATTCAACATAGTTTTGATTTTGGACTTAGCCTCAGTATAGTACTATTTATTCAATCTTGCTAGTGCCAATATGTAGACTAATATGTAAACATCAACCATGAACTTCACAAACTTATCCATCTCTACAAGCAAAATGTATATTATCCTCATCACACCTCAAGCTACTTAGGATCACCTATAGGATGTCAAGCCTCTTCAAAAGGTATAGATTTGATAAAAATTATTAGAATTAGATACTAAGAGGGGGGTGAATCAGTAGACAACAATACACATTTAATTTTAAAACCATTCCATCATACATATACTTGATCTAGCAATATAAACATGAAGGCACATACATCACATGAACATATAATATATGTGAGAAACCCTCATGGGGGATAAAAAATAATGAACCATACAAGATGGAATATAGTCTTATAATAACAAGATCCAAATTTAGACTAGCGCCAACTGATCAAGGAGCACCCCCCCCTCAATTTAGTCTAGTACCTACTAGACCTTTAGCTAGCTCCAAATAGAAAGGAGGATATAACCCAATAAGTGATTAATAACCCACTAAACCACCTTAGGTCTGATTTCCAGCACTGCTATGATGTCTTATACATCTGATGATGACCTTCTCTTGCTCTAACACCTTCAAACTTGCTTCTCTTTTCTAGGCAAACACTCCTAACTCATTTACTCAACCAAGTCACCCTTTAGACTATTACGTCTAATGAGTTGTTAGCTCATGAACCAGACAAAACAAACATGACTGATCCTATTCATCATTTTATGGTCCTATATGACATATATCTACTCCTTTATTGAGATTTTTCCTTCGCTTTTGTCCACACCCCCTCAACACCCCAGAATAGGCTATTTAGGCCTTGTACTTATACCACTCTCATCATCTAACCCAAATTGGTCAGCCAAGATATTTACCATACTTGTATTACCATTAAAATATATATTCATACATGTTACATGAATGGGACAATCTCCCCATAGGTCGGCCATAACCCAAAACAAGCTTAATCCTCCTTTAGATCTCAATTAGGCCTAATGCATTAGCCCTTCATTAGTACACGTTACACCTTGAACCTCTTGAATAATATTTAGCCTCTATAAATTAATGAAAAACATAAAAAATACCTCCAATATATTATTTATCACTCCTAAATGTGTCCATTCCACTTGGAACACCAACTCACCTCATGAACCAAGCCATTTAGACTACTTGCTAATTAGGTATTCACACACTAAAAACATTGTATCACACATATAAAGTGTAAAATCAATTATTAAATAAAAAAATATGAATAAATAAAATTAATGGGTCTTCCATGACCTAATAAACATCACCAAAACCATTTGGCTTCACTAAACAGGCTCCAAGCATCCAAAAACACCACTGCCATAAGCTCACTCAATTCTGGTAAAACATAGTCAAATTACAGTAAAGTATTTTTGTCTCTCTAAACTAGATTAGAAATAAAACATGACTTATAATACCTAATAATAAATATTTTATACTTTTAGAACATCTTCATACTTATTTTTTTCTTCAAATCTGCTCAAACAACTTTCAACTTAGTCCTTCAAATTGACCACTCAGACTGCCTGTAGCTTCCAACAGTACAATCATGTAGATTTTATTGTATATTAATTGAAATAACACTTTAATAACATATAATACATATTAATAGCTTCTATGTGATCTCAATATCAATCTCAAGTAGATATTTCTCTTGTTTTCTCATCATCTATTGGTCTAACAGACCAATTCCTCAAATCATTATCTCACAATCTTCATTACTCAGATAAGTCACTTTAAAAGCACTACCTCACCTATGGTTGAGAAACATCACCAATTTAAATTTTTTTTACATAGGTCATAGGTGTTAAAAAAATACCCCAAATCATTTGATTCATCCTTATTCACCTGGAACACTTCCCTAAACACATTCACTTAGCCTAGATATTGTTCACTATTTTCACCATTTTTCTTTTAGGGAATAGCAAAATTAAATCATAAAAATGATTGAAAAAAGGATAAACCATGCACAAATGACTTCATGGAATTATAGAACAAGTCTCTAGCTTTAACCTCCATTCACATGCAAGCATTGACTCAGTTAACCCTTCTTATAGTGTCAAATTCTCTAGAAACAAGCTTCTTTCTATACCTTCTACTCACTAAATTAACACACCACTACCACATATAGATGATTGGAGGAGTCCTATATACCTTCCAATATTCAAACTTGGTCAACCAATCCATTCTGGGCTATATCCAATAAGCTTTATCCAATCAAGTCATTGAAAGGGTTTCTAGGAGGGTTTTGACCAGTTTACATTCTTAACGAATGTTCATAAATATCTATACCTAAAACCACTAAAAAATAATTGTAAATAATTCTTAGATACATGTACCACCTCTCCAAAAAGGCTCAGGTTTCCATGCAAACTCTACACATGCCAATGAGCATCACAAACTTATTCTCAAGTTAGGAAGCCTTCATTCTGCATGCACAAGTGTCCTTCCAATGTAGTTTCTTACTTTATCTTCCTCCTCAGGTCCTAAAAATTGGTCAAAAACTTTTAAACAACTTATCACATCTCATTAAATTCATACATAATCTCTATTACTTTGGAATCTCACCTTGATCGTCCATTTGGACCTCACTAGGTCACTATGCACATTAGGTCTAGGACTGCAAATTAAACTTGGCTATAGAAATAACTTAGATCCTTATTGTACTAATATAAAATAATCATAAACATGTCATATGTACTCATTACATTCTCTACATCTGCCCTCCATGTTCTTCCTAACCTCAACATGCTCAACAAACTAGGCTACCAAGCCTATGCCATTACACAAGGCTACTAAGCCTATACAAACACACGGTTCACATACTTATCTTCTCTTTCTTGACCTTAAAAAACATAAAACATGCTAGATACAAGATAAAAAACCTCAAATAATGATTACCTTAGCTCATATGCATCAAAACCTACCTTGCACAACTTCAGGCTCAAACTCATCATCATCATGACATCACCACTTTGTCATTACCTTTTGACATCAATGACAACATACATCCAACAAATATTATACTTTTATTTCCTCTAGTGTACCAAAAAATAAAAAATTGGAATATTTGAATGAAACCCTTAAGTGTTCCATCATTCCTATTCATGAGATAAAGGACATGATACATGTAGTAGGTGAAATGCAAAGAGAAAAACATGATACATCTCTTTGATTTAAGTCATCCTAGGCTAGGCTTGATCTCAAGGCTATACCTTTTCATATTTTTTCATTTGAGAAGCTTAATACTCTACTCCCTCAATATTTTTTCATGCTTATGTATCTTATATTCAATAGATATAGAGAACCTTATGTGCATCCTAAGATCTTTGTATCTTCTATTCAAAATCATCCTTCGTAGTGTATATTTCGAGTTAAGATGTTTCCTATAAATTTGGTTGGTCTTTCCCTAGATTAATTTTATAGCTTACCTAATGAATGATATGCCTATGTTACATTACATGATGATTTCATAAATCAATTTATTATTAATAATAGACTTTAAGACACATTTGAATTTTACCATCTATACAAAAACATATAAATGCAAGTGTTCATAATTATATCCTTTGATTTAAGTTTTACATGCATTCTCTCATATATCAACCTTTAGATTTATAAAGGCAATATCTCTTTAGTGATGGTTTCTTTCCCCAGTTTAATTATAAGTTACTACACAAAGACTATGCATCTTTCAACCATCATTTTTATGTGTTATTATACTTGAAAAATATAAATTTACATCACAAAATCTTGCTTCATGAATACATCTATAGTCATTCCCACATTTTCACTACCCATTTACATAGTGAGAACACATATACAACATTGGCTAGGAAGAGAAAGGCACTATACACACCCAAATTTTGCATGGTGCAACATTTCCAAAATCCAATGATGAAGCAAAGATATGCATTATTTAAATATGATTAAACCTAATCCTTTCCCTTCTCTCTTTCTGTTTGCCAAATTTTTGGCTCTTGTAACTTCAAAATTAACATTTTTGAGTCTTTTCCTTTCCAATATTAAAATCTTTATTGGCATGGTGAAACCATCACAGTGATTTATGCAATCACCTAGGTGGTTTTTACCACCACTATGGTGGTTTTTCAAACTACCTTAATGTTTCACAAAAACACCATAATGGTTTTGTAAACCACCACCTACATAGAGCAATGATTTGGCTACTATATATATATTTTTGAAAATACCTCCCAAGATGTGAGTTTTGACATATTTTGTGTGATTTTGGTTACATTTTTAATCATTTTATATTGTATTCACCTTACTAATTCCCTAGTATCGTATATTCATGTTTAATAAAATCTTAACGACCCCAAGTTGATTCTGATAAGCTCCCAATCAAGCTTTAATTAAATATTGCTCACAAGTTCTTCTCTTACCTTATAACTATTTCATTTTTATTTGAATTTTGGATCTAAAAATTGCATTATAGACTAAATCTTACAATTTTTATAGATACAAAGTCTACCTTATGTTACTTTAAGATAACTTTTCCTATTATTTTATATTAATTTTCTAGTCATTCATACAAGTTGGAGAAAGGAGCTCATAAGTTTGCAATCAGATGCTTGTTGTTCATGATCAACCAGCCACTGTTAAGTTGTATCCTCAACCATATTATGTTTATGCATATATTATATTTTCATTCCTTCCCGTTGGATATTTTCTTGGTCATCCTTTGAGAAAATGCACATAGAGCTAGCTACCTAAGGATCGAACAATTCCATTAGTTTATTATTCTTCATATGTCCTTTGCCTTGGATCAGGTTGGGGGATTTGTTTTCTCCATTTTTTAAATTATTTTTCTTATTAGATTATATTTTTTAAGATCATTTTTTATTCGATAAATTTCTAAAAAAAAAGTCTCTCCTTTCTTTCCTTGCATTAAAATATTATTTTATCATCCTAGTTGTATTCATACATTTAAAATATCAAAGCATAATAGCTTACACATTAGATAAAATAGTAGATAGGTAAAATTTTCATTCATATATAATAAAAAAAATTTAATCTTTTATTTTTAAAATCATACAAACTCACACATACAAACATAGACAAACAATTTGCATACATGAAACTAGAAAAATCTAAAAGTAAAGCTTGATTTTATTGTTTCATTTATTTGCATATCAAAAATAGGCTATTAAAATTCATAGATCATCAATCATTAAATTACATGTCAATTTATTTACACGTATAGCTCATATAATAATCAAAAACCAAAAACTTGCATATTAGCTTTATATACACAAAGTACATCTTGAAATTCAAAATTTGCATTGCATATACAAAATCTAAGTTATAGGTTTAGTTTTTCATTTTCATACTTATAATTAAAAGTAAACATTATCTTCTCATTTAATTCACATTAAAAAAATTCATTCATTCTAGTACATGCAAACAAATTTATACATTCTTAAAGTTATGAAAAAGATCAAAAATCAATAATTGCCAATTTTGATTAGCATTTGCATGCATAAAATCTCAAGAAAATAACAAAAATAGAAAATATTTCAATTCAATTACTTTCATTAATTTAATTTAAGTAGTATTATATTTTTTATTCTATTTTTAAAAAGCCTTGTTTTAAACACGAACAAGCCCAACCAAAGCCTTGTCAAAATGAGGACAAGCCCCAAACCTTGCTAACATAAACAATCAACTCTAGAATCAACAAGTACACTTTTCATAAACTAAATAAAATCATATTCACAACAAAATTTTAAAAAAATAATAAAACACACTTCCAATCTTTCAAAACAATGTTACCTCACTCGTATATGATGCTCCTAGAATAAGCTCATCAGATTAGGGACATTTCCTAGAGTGTATTGCCCCATACTAGTGAACAATATCTAGAGTGATGTAAACTAAGAGCTTTACATAAAAGTATTTTATTTCACTCCTCTCTCTAAACTCATTATTATCAAATTGAATTCTCTTGATGAACAAGATCATCTAGTAGAAGTCTAAATAATGAGGCTAAACTGTATCCTAGCTCGTCAAGTCAATAACCGATAAATGTGACTCCATTTTTTATCCTTGAGTCTATCCTCATCATATTTCATTTTATTTGTAAATGACATTTTACAGGCACACTTGACTTGATAGAGCAAGTCAAATCCCAAGATTTCATAAACTTAAATATTCCCAATTCCTAGAGCCTAGTGTAGACCAAAAAATCCACTGCCCAATCCTTTTTAACTCTAATGTTTCTTAAAATGATATCACTTTCAAATTCACCATCTTAAATTATAAATATGACACAAATGAATTATTTTGGTATCATCCTGATGATCCTTTGCTACCTATTACTAAGAACCCTACTCTTATAGTTCATCTTAACCAACCGGCCCTTTCATCTCTTTCCATCCAAATCCACCAATGAACCAAACCTCTATATCATCTACCAAATCATACCCTTTCATCAGTTATCTTAGCTAGACCCTATGAATTCGAGTACATGAAGGCTAGCGTGTTGTTTTTTACATGTATAGACACATGTAAAAAATCATATGCCTTATTTAAATATATCACAAAAATTCCCAAGGTTCTTTAAAGATAAATATGTAATATTTATGAAATATTAGATATGAACTTAATTATGTTACCATCCATTTAACCACTAATTTGAATCATGGACCAAAAATTTACAATAACAATGCATTTTGTGGTATAATAAAATCAAAGGGCATACAATGAAAAAAAGTATTATGTTCTATTACTCTTAAGTTAGTCCCATTGGTCAATGTCTCTATTAGGAATATAGAATGTAGAGAAATAATAATGAAATAAAGATAAAATTAAAATTCAAAAAACACAATAGAATAGAGACACAAATTTAATGTGGTTCACCTAATATGGGCTACGTTCATGCAGAAACTACCAGTCCTTATTATTCAGTCCAACAAATGAAGGGAAAAACCTGTAATACATACACTAAAATATCCTCTTTAATATCACACCTTTCCACCTAATTACAATGCTCTCATATCAAAGGAGGGTTAAAAATTAGGGTAAAAATGCACTAAATTAATTTATACTGTTAGATATAAAACCTAATAGTAAATGGTCTAGATTAACTATGAAATTATAATATTTTATAATGCATTTTTCATAAAATTTTGCTCCCCCATAGTGGGGGGCGTGTTCCCCCCCAACACCCCCCTATCGAGAACTGGGAATTAAAATAAGATCAAGCTCCACCATCCAACAATCTTAGATGTAGGTCCTCTAACTCCAAGGATCCTCTTATGATTGACCTAAGGAAGGAGACTAAGCAGCGTAAATTTATTACTATAGAAATTCCACTTGAGAAGAAGGGAACTCTTGAAAAGGAGTTGTTTCTAGATAAGGATAAGAATCCAAAGGAATATAATAATAACCACACTTTTGTTGATGTGAATGAGATTGACACTCTTCGAGATGAATTAAGGAGGGAGCTTTCTAATAATCCTTTTCCCAATATCAGTGTAGGCTAAAAAAGTGGGAAAGCCCAAATGAAACATTATATTGATGAAAAAGAATATAAAAAGGACCAAAATAAGCATGAACAAATTATACATATCAATATAGAGGATATGAATATTTAGGTAGGTGAAGAATAATTTTCCTATAAGAGTTTACAAGACAATATTGTAACCTTGGATAAATATTCACATCTTCACTAATGCATCATGAAGTGGTTTGTGCTTGAAAATGAAAGACTAAAAACTAAATTGGAGAGGATTTACCAATAACTTAATGGATACCAATCCTAGGCATACATCAATATCCCCTATAAGGATGAGTCTTGGATAATGGCAGGGTCTATAAGTGAATTGAACAATGAGATATGCCAGTTGAAATAAAAATTGAACAATGAGATAATGGCAGGGTCCGTAAAAGAAATCTTAAGAAAATATCTAAAACTAAGATAAGTAATAATAAATAATAGTGAAACAAGAATTATTATTCTCTAATAAGGATTTTAAATAGAGTAAAACTAGTCATGCTAGGAATAGGGCAAGCAAGAAAAGTAGAAGGCAGTAAGAAAGAAAATTCATAAAGGATGAGGTTTTAGACATGGAATTTATAAAAGACCATATGAAGTTCCTAGATAAAGAATGGGATGAAGCTAAAAAATTAAGTGATATAAGCTCTCTCTAATTTTTTAGTATCTTTAATTATTATTTTTCCTACTACTTTTTGTTGTTTTTTTATTGTTTACAAGAAGTTTATTTGTTTTTTTATGTTAGTAATTTCTCAACTAGGCATTTAAAATGCCCTATTTTGTAGTCTAACCTGGTTGGTTTTTATTTGTTGATATATATTCTATATTAAAGTTGTAAAAAGGATTGGTCCCTTTCAAAAACACATTTTTTACCCCATACTAAATAATTGTATTGCATTAACAACTAAAATTCAAGCTCTTGTTGATCATGGTGTAGTTGAACTTGACACATTTAAAAAGAAACCACATATTGACCACATTACTAAAATTTAAAACAAAAACAAAAAATAATAGATATCAATTATTAATGAAGCATCACCTACACATATAAATTTATAAATCAATGTTTCCAATGATCCCATCGAGAATCATTATTTATATACAACACCTTTGGTCATTAGTGTTTGTATGAAAGTACAAAAAAACATAAATTCAAGATATATGATCAAGCTCAATTCAATGTGTGAAGTATTCCATTTCATATATCTCTTGGATATGACATTAAAAATATAAATCAAGTATCATATTATTCAATGAAATAACCTATATTAAAAATCATTAAATTTCCCATGTCTATGGGTCATCAAACATGTATTATATTATTGTTTGTTTTGCAATCCTTATTTCATTATAATGTTATATTGGGAACATCCTAGTTAGAAATGATGAATTCAACATCGGATAATAATAAAAACTAAATATATTTAAATTTTAAATTTGAAAAAGTTTCAATTCAATAAGATATCATTATTAATGAAAAAATTGTAAAACTTCCTATAACATATCAACACAATATCACCAAACAATATCAATACATTGAGGATTTTGACTATAAAAATGATGATGTAATGAGAAAACCTTGAGAATAATTGGAAATCATGTCTCCAATTCCTCTATATGACGTAGCTTTAAGAATTGATTATATTATTGGTTAGTGCTTCAACTTCTTTGTCATAAGTTTCAACACCTATATCTTTCACTATGAATTAGATACTTATTCATCTACATTTATAGTTTTGGTTATCTAAGTTACATCCCCTAGAGTTTCATATTATTATATAAAAACTCTATGTTTATAATTTTTACACCATAAATAATTACTACACCTAATCATCCACATCATAAAGTTGATATATTACATAGTTAAACTACACCAATACATATCCAAAATATTATGTTTAGTTCCTTTTCATCCTATCTCCATGGTGATTATATTGTGATGATGATTTGTGATACCATACATCTCATGATTTCATTATTAATAATATATGATACTTACATGATGATTTTAACTATGCATCTGACTCCCCAGATTCATAGCTTCATATTTTAGATGATCTTCTCAATCAGACATGCTAGCCTATCTCCTATGTTTCATCAATACATATTAATGTACCATAGTTTATATTTCACATATTTATTATATATATCATAATTTTTAGGTTCCTTCCTCTCTTTATTTATTTAAATACCTCATCTTATTCTATATTTGACATTTATGTTATGCCCACACTTACATCAACATTCTTATACCTATTTAGTTTATGTTTCTTGCTATGTTACACTAGCCCTTAAATTTTTACTATTGATACTATTTTATAAACTTGCGTATACTTCAATATAATTATGACATATATATAGAGACATTACATCCTAAAATGAGGGAATATATAGGTTACTTGAAATCCTATTGTTATTCTTTCTTCTATTTTCCCCCCTTAGCTTTCCTGGTTAGTTTCTTGAGCTTCCCTTGATTTCACCCCTTAGATTGTTTTCTTATTTGATTCATGTATCCTTGATTCTTATTGATTGTGCCCCTTATATTCCTCTTTATGTGATATTATCCTTATTATAATAAATAATAAAAATACAAAAATAATAGAAAACATAAAAATAAAAAACACTTTATCTTTGTTGATGGATATATATTACGCTAGAGATTTACATTTACATGCTACATGAAAACTTATCATGGTATTATTTGAATGGGTGAGATACAAGATAAACATGTTCATATGATCATTGAATTATGTATGTTATGTGGCTACATTAACACCCACACCTAGCATCATTATCACATTGGTGGTATGCCTTCTACTAGGGGCATATTTCTATAGAGTATATTAAGTGATATCCTTCTTAATTTTCATTTATCATATATATCTATTTACATTGATAAAAATATTTTATATTACCTACAATAAACACCTAAATGATGTCTTTGGTACTTTAGAAACATCAACTTTGACATAATTTAACACACTTAAACATTATACATATATTTGAATTTTGATCATACTTTCCCTCTATCTATCTACCTATCTAATATATTAGCCACCTCTAATCATTAGATGCATTTATTCAAGATCAATTGAATACATGTTGTCACTTGGATTTTTAATCTTTTAGGAGATGTATCATATCTCCTCATCCAAGTGGCACAATTGAAAAACCTCTAGGCTTGTGGGTATCCTAAGGATGAGGTGAATCTCTAGATAGGGATAACTCCCTTGATGTACCACTTCAGATCACTACTACACCTAAAATTTGTGAGGGAAAAGGGAGAGATAAAATTGAAATAAAACTATCCTAAGGGAGGTGATACACCAAATTTATTTATGACTATCAACTAGCTACATGTTACACATGAAACCAAGAGACTAACTAAACACACTTTTCTAATCTGAATCTTCTCAAATCAATATTTAATTATGAAGGTTTTAGGAGGTTTAAAGAGATGAAATAAACTTTGGAAGGAAGATTAAAACTTAAGATAAACCCCCATGTCAGTTTCATTCCTTAGAAAAACTCCTAAGTTTTTAAACAATAGCTCTCATCTCAGCCAATCAAAACTAGCATGGTGAACGTGGTAGTGAGAAGGGTGAAGAACTCCTATTGTGTTGATTTAAAGTGTGTCTGATGACTCTATGGCCATGGAGTGTATTTCCAAGTGTCATCCACTACCTTTCATGAATTTTCATGGAAAATTAATGCCTTTTTGGAAGCCAAGTGTGCAAGGTGTGTGAAAGAGGAGTTTCTTAGAGTGCAGATAGTGATAGCTCATTTATAGATGATTCCAGATGACCAAGACTACAACCAATGCATAGAGAGGCATGTATAAAAAACCTTACCTCTCATTCCAATCATCATAACTATCCATATTTAGTTTTAGGACATTCAAATAAGGATAAATCATGAAGGTAATTTTTTGAGCAAGTAAAGGGAATTTTATGCCACTTTTCAAAAGTTTCATGCCTTGAATAGCCACTTGTCTCTTATAACCTTTCATTTCACATCCTCTTTTAATGTAAAAGTAACTCATTTTATCAGCTTGACAAGTGTCCTTATGACCTTTGGACTTCTCTCTTCTCCTCTCTCTCTCAAGTTCTATAAGAACTAGCCATTTTGGCCTTGTAACTTATGCTCCAACTTAATATGGTGAAGCCTTACTCATTTTCATACCATTTGATCAATAAGACTACTAGTTTTACCTCTTATATGAATTGTGTGAATTTAGAATATTTGAATTTTCATAAGTGATGACTCTTGTTTCCTTAGCATGATTATCTTATTCTCTCACCTATTTGTAGTTGGAACTCTTATTCTTGTAGGTCATGTGAAGCATCTTATGAGGTGTCAAGGTTTAGTGAGTTATCCTACTCAAACAATGCCATTTTAGTCTTCTTGTCTAGTCTTCCTATCCTAAACATTTGTCACAACCTTCATAATGAAATACTGATGTGAGAAGATTTAGATTAGAAAAGTTTATGTTTAGTTAGTCTCTTAGTTTCATGTGTAACATGCAGCTTATTGGTAGTCATAAATTAAGTTTTTATATCACCTCCCTTAGGATAGTTTGCTTTCATTTTTCTCTATCCCTTTTCCCTCACAAATTTTAGGTGTAGTAGTGATCCAAAGTGGTACATCAACAAAGTTATCCCTATCTAGAGATTCAACTCATCCTTAGGCTACCCACAAGCTTAGAGGTGTTTCAATTATGCCACTTGGATGAGGAGAGCTGAGACATCTCCTCAAAAGGTGAAAATTTAAGTGACAATATTTTTTGGCATACCCAGTGGGACTCTTAGTCCAAAAATTTGAAATATTTTTGTTGCTGTCTTTAAACACATCAGACTTTAGAGGCATCTATCTAAACATCAATGGTGAATTTGAGATTACATCAGCTAGTCAAATAGCCTAGGTATTCCTTTTGAATATTGTTGATAACCATTCCTTATGTTCTATCTTCCTAATGATGTTTCATGGCCAAATTTGGCGTTGAATATTATTTTACATAAGTTGGTGAGGTTTATCAAGATTATGGTAGTCCCTATCATCCTTTTTATATTATTACTAGCTCTAGTATGACCATTATTAACCTTATTATGAGTTATACCAGACCTACAATTAGCCTCCTTAATATCTTTCTTCTCATAGTCAACCTAGTCACTTCTCAACTCAGTCCATTTCAACCTTCAAGCAAACTCTCTTGGACTATGAGAGGTACATGATAGAGATTGATACACTAAGGGGACATGGTCAAGATGTTCTTATTCATTTCATTCATAAGGTGAGAGATGCATTAGAGCTGGTCAAAAGAGAGCGGGCACCTATTGAGAGAGCCAATTAGTGAAGGCTCTCAAGTGAGATGCTAGATATAAGTGGCTTGATTGCATCCTTAGAGGATAGGCTAAGAATTCATGAGGGGTAGATTAATTAAACTTATCAACCCTCATATACACTTACCTAACATTTTTATTATTCCTACATGATTCATACTCATGAACCCAATCAAGCTTATCAAAGTCATTCTTTTCCCAATCAGCTAGGAGAGAGGGTTGGAAAGACAAATCTTTTTTTAAGGAAAACCTTGATATGCAGATTGAGTTGGCCAATAAGAAAATGAACCAATCCATCTTATCATTAAAGGAAGTAGAATATAAGCCCTCATTTCCCTCTCTAATTGCATCCCAACCTCAAGAAATGATCTCTAGATATGAAATTCCAAATTAGAGGCAAGGTGGAGAATCTAAGCCTAAGGAGATCCCAAGTTTCTTGAATACTTCATCCACTCCTTAAGTTGCATCACTACCTCAAGAAGAGACTCCTAATCCTAACATATTAAGGTGGAATAAGGTAATGGAATCATGGGGAATACAAATGATAAAATCATTGATAAAGAGTGTGAAGTTGAGAAAGATCTTGATCCTATGCAAGTCCCTCCCACTCTTCCTCAAGAGACCTCTTGTTTTCCATGCCAACCCTCTTGTAATACTCATACTCATGAATATTCCTATGAACTTTAAGAAAGAATTTTCCAAGATAACCTAACCAAGAAAATTGAAGAATTAGAGTCAAGGATGAAATTTCTAAGTCAAGGTGTGATGGAAGGTTTAGAGCCAAAAGAAGATCATATGCCTAAACACACCTTATCTACCCTTCCTCAAGAGACTCCTCAAGATAAATTAGATGTAAATGAAGTAATTTTAAAATGGAAGGAAGAAAACCAAGCTATTTTATCCCAAATTCTACCTTCCCTTCCCAAGAACACCCAAATAATCCCCTACATTTCATTCTAAATCTGATTTTGAGTCCTATGTTCCACCTCCACCAACTAGTTCAGCTTGCCCTCACTCCATCACCCTTTGGCTTAATAGACCTGTGGTATGGGAACCTAAAGAGGAAAAATTATTTTAAAAATATTCGTAACTCTCGCTTGAATAAAATATAGCTCCTTGGCAGCCTCATTGGGATAAGTCACCTGATTTCAAGATGCCTAGTCTTGGCATCACCAAGAAAGAGAAGGAGATTGAGGATTTTTTAGTCTTTGAGAAGCAAATTTAGGTTAAAATGGTTAAATTAAAAATTGAGATCCCTCAAGAGGCTATAAATTTTAATAAGAGGAAATCATTATAGGGACTCCCTTTGGTGATCACAAGTGTAATTTTTCCTTCTTGTATGAAGAAAAACATGTTGACGACTCTTTTACAACTATTTATGAGGAATGTGACAAACACTTGAGGTAAATACTTGAATAAGAATATATATATGATAAAAATTTTGTATATAATCATATCAAACATGAATATGAATGTGCTATTAAGGATGGAGAACAATTTCAAGTCATCCCCAAAGAGGTTGCAGTCTTAGAAAAATCTCTTGAGACCAAGGTGTAAGTTATTCTTGAAGATGACCCAATACCTCAGCCTAATTTTGAATCACCCTTAGATGCATTAAATATTGAAAAAAACCAACTTGATGAACTTGTACATAAATAAGATAGGATTGAAGAGGTAGTGGTTCTAGATGATAAAGAGGACAAAGATGATTGGTAGTTGTAAATGAAGTTCTTTCAAGAGCTTGAAGAGCTTTGCCAAGTTGAGGGTCAAGTACATGATAAGGTGAAGGAAGAGTCTTCCATGGAGGACAATGACCAAGATTGGGTAGAATATTCAAATCTCCTTGATGAGCTAGAAGAACTTGTAGCTGAGAAGAAACTCAATCTTATTGAGAGTACTATGGAAATCAAGAAGGCATGCCTTATTGAACCACCATAAGAGGTTGTAATTGAGGATCCATATGAGAAGGTTAAGGTTGTTTGGATGTAAGAAGAGTTAATTTTCATAGCTAACCTATTTGGAACTTCTTGGTTCTCATTGGACATCATGCCAATGAAGTTGGAAAACATCATGAAAAAGTTGGAGGCATCATTGTCAAGGATCAAAAGACTATATGTCTCATTAATTCCTTCATGTCATGAAGCAAGAAGGGTTTAAAAATTCCCCTTTGATCCAGGAGGGAGTTTTCATCTTGGGTTAGTTAGTGTTTGAGTCAATTTGTTTAGTTTGGTTTGTGTGTTCCATAAGTTCTCATGAAGCAAATGTGTGATTGATTTTGCTTTGTATGTGTCTTTTATTTTGTGTAGTTGAGGTAGTCATTGGTATTATCTTGATCAAATATTATTGTAAAAGTACTCTTTTTTATGTATTAGAATTTAGATGACTCCCTAATCCCAATGGATTGATAATTCTACTAGTTTAGTTAGTATATCAGGCATATTACCCTTATGAGTCACCAATTTGTTGACCAAATTTGACCTTACAAGTCAAATTGGGGCCCTATAGGTAAAAAATTGGTCCTTATAGGTTTATAGGGGGTATAATATTTTTTCATAGGGTGTATTATAATTTATTTTATGTCATTTAATTCCTTTTTAGCCTTGGTCACGGTCTAATTAGTCAATATGTCATTTTGAGTCATTTAATAGGTTTTTAGGGGTCATAAATGCAAGTGGCATGGTTTTCAAGGTGTCTAAGTGTCATATTTTCCTTTAAAATATTAAATAGGTCAGATTACCTATCAATAATGTTATTCCCATATAAATCTTGTAGGTTATCTAACTAAAGATCTAAAAACCAACTGAAAAGAGGGAGTTTGGTACTTGTACGGCCCATGAGGGAAGATGACACATGGGAGGACATACAAAATTTATTCATATTCCTCAGGTTCATTTACATGCTTTAAATTCTCTAGAAGTTCCATTTTTTAGATAGAACCATTCAAGGACACATATAACTAGTCAAAAAGTTTATGCTTGGTATAGATAGTTGGAGAACTTCCAAGTAAAACACCTTTGGTAAGTGAAATCAAAATCAGAGAGATTCATTTTCATAACAAGAATTTGAATAATTATGGACTTTTATGTATGAACCATCCTTATGAAGTTGACTATGTTTTTTTGCTTGCTAATCTATGCACCATACAGGTTTTGTTCTTGTTTGGATGATTTTGTAAAATGTAATTATTGATATTGGTTCTAGATGAATTTGACTCCCTTATATCATGTTATCTATGATTGGTTTCACATTTGGAAATAATTTTATAGCTCAAAAAAATACTTTATAGGATGGCATTGAGATTGAACTTGCATTCAAATTACACCATTTGTAAAAAGCTTCTTTCTATGCAAGGGATTTGATATGATTTAATATGGTGTTTCACTCATTTAAATGGTCATGGTAATGTGTTTCTTCCAAATTTTGAATCTCCAAGGTAAGTATCATTGAGGTCACCTTCCATTAGCATGCATACTCAGCTCCTAGCTCATCCTCGATCTCAATCATGATTTTTAAAGGCTATAAGAACATCCATGGAGCTATAATGAAGGTTTAAATTTTTTGTAATATCATCTATCAAAATAAGGTAGTGGTTTGAACTTCTAAATGGTAAAGAGTCCACTATAGTTGACTTTATGTAGTACTTCTATATAGTCTACCATGAACATGCACCTATAGGTGCTTGAAGGAGGAAAACCACATTAGATTAGATGTTTTGAAACTATTTTCAAGACCATAATTATAATCACCCATTTGGAGAATTTGAGAATAGTCAAGTTTTTTCATTAAGTCAAAAATAGTACACATTGTCCACTTACACTCACTACCTATGTATGAGAATACCCAGCTACAGGTGGCTTAACAGAGAATCAGAGGTGTCATGATAAGTGTTGGAACATGGGATGAAACCTTTATTGAAGTATTAATATGTTGTATAGATCATAATAGACCTATGTGAGGTGTTAAGTTGGTAATCAAACTAATGAGGAACCATTCAAAGACCCACTGCCTGTACATGACAATAGCCACCTATAGGTGGTGTTAACAGTAAGATGAGGTGTCATATGGGGAAGTTGGAGCAATGGTAAACCTTATTGGGAGTTATATCATTAGTATTGACTAGGAAAAAATAATTTTAGGTGTCAAGTTATCAAATAGAGTTGGAAACCATGTTTAAGGAGATGACTGTAGATTTAGGCCCCTTGTCCCTAAAGGGTGAAAATAAAGGTCCAAGCCTTTTTATAGATATCTTACAACAAGGTTGTCAGGTGTTTTAAAGTTTCTAAATGTGTTTTATTAGTAGCACCTACATAAGACAAATTCTATACAAAGTTTTGAGGGTATAGGGTTGATGGAGTTTGGTTTTTAGAAGCCTCAAAGTTTCCCTTTTAAGCACCAAGTTTCTCCATTATCATCTACAGGTTTTGAACCCTTAAGTGACCATTGATATCCTAAAGAGAAAATAAGCAAAATTTTGATGTTTATAAGACTTTATGGAGTGAAAGGGATTCAAATGGGCATGGATTCCATCAAGAGAATTTGATTAGTGAGGTTTCAAGGTCTAGTGATCACCTACAAGTGCCCTATCATGCAGAAACATACACCTACAACTGACTGAATTACATACAGTCTATCACTAAGGACTTAGGCATGAAGGTACCATATTTTTAAATTTAAATTGACTAAAAAATGGATTATAAGACATATAAGGAAAATTTGGCATATATTAAAAAATATAATGTCAATCTACATGCCCTATTACCTTAAAAAAGGCAACTACTATTGACTATTACAGGCAGTAAGTGGGAAAGTAGTGTTTTCAATAGGTATACAGATCAACTATGAGACAAATGAATGAAAAAAAGTATAAAATGATAATAAGGGACTATATGGAGGTTTTAAAACCATATTATCAATACTAAAACATACAAGTATACTTATAGGTGTAGTATAATAGGTAGGTCAACATAGTCAATAATTTTTACATACAATCTAGACTAGATAGGAGTATAAGGAGAATATGGAAGAATATGTGAGTAGTTAGAGAGGTGAATGAATATTTAAAAATATCCATAATAGTCATAATATTATCATATAAATATTAAGGTAGATACAAAGAAAATAAAGGTCTCTAAACATGCATAACATAGTCCACAAAGTGCAAATCTTGCACACATTCTTTTGCCTAGTAGTCTATTTTAGGTTTCAGATAATTAGGAGGGAAAAATGACCTTATAAAGTGATGAATTTTTATGTAATAAGTATAAATAACTTGGATAATCCCAAAAAATATTCATATTTTTCAAAGGAAATAGGGGAGTGCCCTTTGTTTTGCCTCAGACTTAGGGCACTCCTTTTGTGCATGAAACTTGTAATCTTGGAAAAGATGGGTGAAAATATGAAACTAGAAGCTAAAGATATGATTAAAAAATGTGTGTGGAGTTTAAAAACATATAGTTAAACATGAAAAAAATCTCACAGAGGGTATAATCCTTATAGGGAGGTTTAAACCCTCAAAGGTGTAGACAAACTTCCTAGGCAGGGTTTAGGCCTAAGTTCAAATGAAATGTCAAATTCAATTTTAGCATGAGATGAGAATTAAAACCTATTAAATAATGTTTATAGGATCATAAAATAAATATATGTATGAGATATTTGAATTCAGAGGAAGCACAAAGAGGTCATTTTTTCACTCAAAGACAACTCAAGCTTCTTAAGCAAGGTTTAGGCCTAGTGTCTAAATGGGGAGTCATTCACACTTATAGCATTAGATATGCATTATAACCTATTGGAGAATACTTATGGGGGTATTAAATAAATTTATAAGATTCTACATTATAGATAAAACATAAGGAAATCCATTTTGGACTCAAAATTGTTAGGTTGTGGAGCTAAAAGCTTCACCCAAATGCAAACATGGAGGGTTGCTGAGTGTCACAGTCACTGACGTCGGCAGGCCAACACCGACATCGGGCAGGGGTTGATAGAAAGAAATTGACATTGGCAGGATTCGATCGACATCGGTCACCTCCAGTCAGACAGGGACCGATGTCGGTCTCTTGTGCGGTTCCAAAACTGGTTATTGATGAACAGTCAGTTAGTTAAACAAGTTGTTTGCATGTTAAAGACTAGTTCGAGTCTTGAGCCACTTTTCTAATTATTGTATACATGAGATTTATATAATAGACTCATGGGCTGTATTGTAAAGTGTAGAAATAAGAGAGTTCTTCCCTTGGTAGAATCATAGGGGTTCTTCCAAGTATGTAAGATCAGGGTTGATCTGCAGGGTGTTGCAAGATCATGGTGGAGATCTACATGTGAAAAGTAAGATCAGGTTGGTCTGCAGGTGTGTGTGTGTGTGTGTGTGTGTGTGTGTGTGTGTGTGTGTGCGAGGGTCAAAAGGATATCTATGGGGGAGAAAGATCCAAGGTGATAGCAACACATCAAGGAGCAAGATCATGGTGAGATTTACTTGGAGTACCGGTTCATACTCAGTTGTACTGGTAGTGTTGTACTGACTGGTTGAGGTGAACAACAACTCTGTGTTTGATTTGTTTGTTGTGACCTGTATTGAGAGAAGATTACTCTTGAGGGAAGATTATTGGGAGCCCTTGAGGTGTGGGAAGCCTCACAGAGGTGGAAGAAGAGTGTGATCTCTTTATTGTAATTTCCTTCTGTAATGAGTTGAATACAATTGTGTGTTGCCTTTTATATTCAGTGTTATTTCTCATTGATAGTTACTTGTACTTCTAGTATAATTATGCATGTTTATTTGCTTATATAAAGGTAATCATATGTGCTCTTAATTCTGACAAGTTGTGTTAGATCTTTGGGGAACCTAGGCCCTATCAAATGGTATCAGAGTGAGGTTGGAGGTTCTCAGAGTGAGGTTTACTAACAGGTGGTTCAGATCTGTTCAGTATGTTTTGATTATAGGTTACTCTCAGGGGTTTTTTATTGAGTGGGAGTATAGCAACGATAGAAGAAGGTACACTGAGAATGGATAAATTCAAACACAGGTGTAGCACCACAGGTTGTGTGGTGGGTGGTCTTCAAGATTGAGCTTGAAGAGGGATACAAGCCAGGATATAGATTAGACAATGTACTGGTATAGGTACAGGTGTAGCTATTTATCTCCAAGTGGGAGATTGTTAGGTTATGGAGCTAAAAGCTTCACTTGGATGTAAACATGGAGGGTTGCTGAGTGTCACAGTCACTAACGTTGATAGGCCAACATCGACGTCGGGTAGGGGTTGACAAAAAGCAACTGACATCGGCAGGAGTTGACTGACGTCAGTCACCTCCAGTTAGACAGGGACTGACGTCGGTCTCCTGTGTGGTTCTAGAACTGGTTGTTGATGAACAGTCAGTTAGTTGAATGAGTTATTTGCATGTTAAAGACTAGTTCGAGTCTTGAGCTGCTTGTCTAATTATTATATACATGAGATCTATATAATAGACTCATGGGATGTATTTTAAAGTGTATAACTAAGAGAGTTCTTCCCTTGGTAGAATCACAGGGGTTCTTCCAGGTATGTAAGATCAGGGTTGATCTGTAGGGTGTTGCAAGATCATGGTGGAGATCTACATGTGATAAATAAGATCAAGTTGGTCTACAGGTGTGTGTGTGTGTACGAGGGTCAAAAAGAGATCTACGAGGGAGAAAGATCCAAGGTGGCAACAACACATCAAGGAGCAAGATCATGGTGAGATCTACTTGGAGTACCGGTTCATACTTAGTTGTACTGGCAGTGTTGTAATGACTGGTTGAGGTGAACAATAGCTCTGTGCTTGAGTTTTTTGTTGTGACCTGTATTGAGAGAAGATTACTCTTGAGGGAAGATTACTAGGAGCCCTTGAGGTGTGGGAAGCCTCACAAAGGTGGAAGAAGAGTGTGATCTCTTTATTGTAATTTCCTACTGTAATGAGTTGAATACAATTGTGTGTTACCTCTCATATTTTGTGTTATTTCTCATTGATAGTTACTTGTACTTATAGTATAATTCCGCATGTTTAGTTGCTTATACAAAGGTAATCATATGTGCTCTTAATTCTGACAAGTTGTGTCAGAGCTTTGGGGAACCTAGGTCCTATCAAAAATCACATCAAACCTGTGAAAAACAAGGAGAAAAACCTAAGAGGTCAAATTGAAGAGCTCATAACTGTACGGTCTTGGTGCATGGGAGCTCAAGCACTTGGGAAAAGTTGATAGGGGTCCTAAAATTCATTCTTATGATTTTTTTTTCAAATTCAATGTTCCATTTTTATGAACAATGGCTAAGAGGGTAAAATAGGCTTAAACCCTTGCTAAAACCTTAGAAGGACCCGATGAAGGAAATGAAGATGGATAGCTACTATAATGGCCAATTTCTCATAGAAAAATGATTGGAGGTTGTATAAGACTCTCTCAGGCTACTCCCCATGATTTTGGGTTGTATAGAATTATACAGATGGGTACAAAATAGGTTTTTATTAACTATTTTGTTCATTATATAGGTTCTAGGAGGTTTCAAGAGATGAAATAAACTTTAGAAAGAATATTAAGAATTAATATAACTCCAAATTTTAGTTTCATGACTTGGAAAAAATCTTAAGTGTTCAAACAATAGCTCTCATCTCAGCCAGTCAAAACTAGCATAGTGAACATGGTAGTAAGAAGGGTGAAAAGCTCCAAGTGGGTTGCTTTTAAGGTGTTCCTGATGCCTCTAAGGATATGGAAAATATTTCCAAGTGTCATCCACTACATCCCATGGATTTTCATGGGAAATTGATGCCTTTTTGGAAGCCAAGTGTGCAGGGTGTGTGAAAGAGGAGTTTCTTAGAGTGTAGGTAGTGATATCTCATTTCCAGATGATTCCAAATGACCAGG
Organism: Torreya grandis; assembly: GCA_037957365.1. Lineage (NCBI taxonomy): Eukaryota > Viridiplantae > Streptophyta > Pinopsida > Cupressales > Taxaceae > Torreya > Torreya grandis. The sequence continues at coordinate 942,659 of JARHVA010002810.1, read as the reverse complement.
ACTAAAACCAAAGCATGGAGAGGTATGTTTGAAATAATTAAATCTCATTATAATCATTAGAACTATCCTTATTCAATTTTGGGATGTTCAAATAGGGCTAAATCATGAAGGTAATTTTTTGAGCTAGTAAAGGGAATTTTATGCCACTTTTCAAGAGTTTCATGCCTTGAATATCTCCTTATCTCTTTTAACCTTGCATGGTTCATTTCAAATCCTCTTCTCATTCATAATTAACTCATTTTATTATCTTGAAAAGTGTCCTTATGACCTTTGGACTTATCTCTTCTCCTCTCTCTCTCAAGTTCTATAAGAACTAGACATTTTGGCCTTTGTAACTTATGCTCCACCTAAGTATGGAAAATACCTACTCATTTTCATACCATTTGATCAATAATACTAGTATTTTTACCTCTTATATGACTTCTTAGTGTGTTCATTTGGAATGTTTTATTTTTCATAAGTGATGACTCTTGTTTCCTTAGCATGATTGCCTCATTCTCTCACCTATTTGTAGTTGGAAATCTTATTCTTGCAAGTCACGTGAAGTGTCTTATGAGGTGTTAAGGTTTAGTGAGTTAGACTACTCAATCAATGACATTTTAGTCTTCTTTTCTATTCCTCATAGCCTAAATTTTTTTCACAAACTTTAGAATGAAATACTGATGTGAGAAGATTCAAATTGGAAAAGTGTATGTTCATTGAGTCTCTTCGTTTCATGTGTAACATGCAACTACTTAGTAGTCATCAATAAATTTCATGTATCACCTCCCTTAGGATAGTTTCATTTAAATTTTATCTCTCCCTTTTCCCTCACAAATTTTAGGTGTAGTAGTGATCCAAAGTGGTACATCAAGGGAGCTAGCCCTATCTAGAGATTCACCTTATCCTTAGGCTACCCACAAGCCTAGAGGTGTTTCAATTATGCCACTTGGATGAGGAGAGATGAGACATCTCCTCAAAGGGTGAAAATCCAAGTGATAATAGTAAATATATGGGATTTCTAGAATATTAGACAAATAGTATCCATATTTAAGATCCCTATTTTACACTTATAGGATAACATGAGTAAATCCATATAGTTTCATGTATCAATATTGTATATAGTTGTTATTAATCCTAGGTGTCTAGATTTTGTCTTATTCAATCAGTTATCCATTCTTATAGGAATAGGAAAGGTCAATTTTGGGAATGTGAAATGAATATCCTTCTTGGATTATTTAGTGTAATGTTTACTTTCTTCATTTCTTGAATCATGAAATATAATTTCATTACCATTCCGTATTTAGACTGTCATTGGTATTGGAGCTTGGAAAAATTAATTTTATTATTCACTCCATTAATATAGATGTAAGACATGAATATTTCATTCTATACTTTATTTTCTCTATTATTTGGTAGAATGACACACTTTATCAGTTGGTTTTGAGGCAGTGTCAACTAGTTTTATTTAGTGTAATCCTATAGATAGTCAAAATAATAGTGTTGATAGCTAGGGAATGAAATAAAGATTAAAATGCTCATTTGGTGGTTTTGTTTCACCAAATTTGTTTATATACCTACATTACACCTTGTGCATATACTTAAAATTATTGGCATGAATTGCCATAGCATATTCATCTGATCTATCATTCTTTTGAGTTGAAGATCAAATTTTGTAGTATCAAAATCTGCCCTAAAGCTCTTTTATTGCATTGGAATGCACTATTTACATGTAAGGCATATTTTTTGAGTTTTTAAATAGCTTATCTTTTTATTTTCATATTTGTCTAAGGGTCTTCCATCATGTGGTGTTATTGGTCTTGAGTTTGGTATTTGGCAGTCCACAAATCCCATCAAGGTTGACTCTCACTTTGGAAGTCATGTGGTTATTTTTTTGTGTCATTTGGTGTTTGGATATGTTATTTCATCTTTATTTGGACCTATAAAAAAAAACTTATTTATCTTTTCTATGGTTTGTGTTATTCTTTATTATCCAAGTTGAAGACTCCATGTGGTGTCACCTATGGGAAGGAGTGGTGTTTTTTGTTTTAAGGTTTTATTCCAATATTGGAAATTTAATATAATAACAAATTGGAGGAGAGAGGTAAAGAATATTTTAAGTTTTTTTTCTAAAAATCAAATTTCATTTAAATGTCATTTTTCAAAATTTTAAAACATTTTAAATTAAAAACATTTAAATTTGAAGATTTTTTTCATTAAAATTGCCTTGAGCATGTGACTCTAAGCAAAATTAGTAAACAACCAAAGCTTACAACTTATAGGAGAAATAAGGAGAGATACTATTTTACCCATTCACTTCTATCAAAAAACATAAATCTCAAAATTAATAAAAATTGAGTATATTTATGTACAAGGTTTTCTTTTTAATTTGGTGTTAATGACAAGGTGAATCATTTTCATATTTTACCTAGGTAGCACATGCCATTGTTCTCTCATGTATCTTAAAGCCTCTTTCACATACTACCAAGTTTATATAAATGGATAGCTTCCTAAATGTACTAACATGTATATAGGAAGGGTAAGTATATAGAGAGGTTTGATATATCGATCTAGTGGTATATTGAAAAGGGGACCATTTTGGAGTGATAAGGAACTAATTGAGGTTAAAATCAAAACTCAAAACCATGCATTCAATAAAATATGTCATTGGTACAACATTGACTGATAAGGATAGTTAGTTATAATGGCCTCAAAAAGTGGAGAAACACTCATCTTCAATGATATATGGTTTGATATTTATGTTGGGGAAAAATAACCAGTAGAGTCAATAGGAAATGTAAAGGATATTCAGAGATGGAATAATAAAAACCAAAAATCATTAGCCTTAGTAAGGGCATTAGTCAATGAATATGTGTTTTATCATATTTAGGGGTGTAATACTCCATGGGAATCATTTCACAAATTGAAGGAGCTATATGATTCCCACTGAGAGTTGGAATTCATTCAATTGTAGTTGAAGTTGTTCAACCTTGAGTTGAAAGATGGTGATGTGATGAGATTGGCTTCATAGATACATGTCATCAAGCATGATGTATATGCAATGAGTGTGAATATTGACATCTATATGACTACATTCATAAAATACATTATTCCCAACTATTTAACATACTTGGAGTCTCTACAAGCAAGTAATCAATTGAAGACTCTCACATTTGATAAATTGGTTGAAAAGATGGTAGAAAGAGAAAAGGCCTTTAGAAGAAAAAATGAGTCTACAATAGGAGAAAGTGTGTGCTATATAAAATCAAATTATTATACAACATCCAATAAGTCCACATATTCTAAAAATGAAGTCAATAATAAGTATAATAAGAAGTACAAGGGAAAAGGTGACAAAAATGAAAATCAAGGTGGTTAAAAATAGAATGATAAACAAAACCTCTAGTATGAATGATGTGAAAAAAAAGGAATCCATGAGACTCATGAATACAAAGCTCCATGGGAGAAAATTGAAGCATACTGTAAGAATAAAGAGCAAAAATCAAAGAAAATAAAAGATTAAAACTCTACCTAATTCACCAATGAATGTGTGTTTTCCAATATAGATGATGAAGTAAATAGTGTCTCAATCAATTTTTCATGGTTTGATAATTAATTCCTTGATACTTGTGCCACTCTAATATGACTTTCTAAAAAGACTTATTTGAGGATTTTAGTGAAGAAATTTATGGTTCAATATACCTCATAGATAGATCAAGTCTATAACCATAAGGAATAGGTACAATATGACTCAAGTGTCTAGGGCTTCCATATTTCCAACTCTAAAATGTTTTATACCTTCCTCAATTAAAACAAAACTTATTATCACTAGTGATCATTAGGAAAAAATTCCATTATATCTTATTGGATAATTATTATGTCACTATCAAGAGAAAAAGTGATAATGCAGTCATCTTGACCAGATACAAGGAAGGGAAACTACTCAAACTCAAGGGTAAGCCATCAAATTCAAGGAATTATTCTAATCTCATAAAAGATATAATGTCTCAAAACATGTGGAATTATATATTTGGGCACTTTCACTATCAAAACATAAGTGTATTACAAAATAATGGTGTTTTTGGCATGCCTACATTGTCTACAAAATCAAATGAAAAGTGTGAAGCCTACATCTTGGCCAAACACATAAGAAAACCATTTCTAAAGTCACAGTGGAAAGTTGACATAAAGTTATAGCTAGTTCACTCAAACTTGTGTTATTTTCCAATCCTCTCTTCTATTGGTCATAAGTAATTCATGTTATTCATTAATCACTATAATATGATGACTTGGATATACTTTTTAAATAAAAAATTAAAATCCTTCGAGACTTTCCAAAATTTCTGAACCATTATTGAAAAATGAATCTCAAACATGCATCGAGACACTTAGGACAGATAATGATGGTGAATACACTTCAAATAAGTTTGAATCCTATCTTAATAAAAACATGATCAAACACCATCTCATAATTACTTGCTCTACAATAGAATGAAGTTGTAGAAAGGATGAATATAACTATGATGAATATGGCTTGTGCTATGTTGTATTTCAAAGGGGTAAATCTACACTTTTGGGCTGAAATAGCTAAAATAAAAGTATACCTATGTAATAAATCACCATAAATATCTCTTGAATCCAAGACTCAATATGAGACGGTGTGGCCATATTCCTTTAGTGTGGCATCTTTGGATTTTCAAATCCACTTATTAAACATTTATTCTAAAGGTTAAGAGAAATAAGTTGGAACATGAGTCAAAAATGCATCCACTTGGGATATTTTGAATCCTCTAAGGCATATAGGCTATATGATGAGAAAGAAAAGAATTTTATTGTCACAAGAGAAGTTATCTTTTGTGAGACTACAAAGGACAAAGAGTACATTGATCAAAATTTGAGTTAACTTGACAAGTATGTAATGTTTGATGTCTATATAGAAAGTGATTTTGATGTTCCAAATAATGAGTGGGGGACACATAGTTGGGAATATATTAATTTTCTATTGTCTAATATACATGAGATTAAAACTCCTCCTAAAAGATAGAGGGAAACTTCATAAAGAAATGAATAGGGGGCACTAAAATAGAGGGAATAAAGTGATGTTACTTTATAGGATGAACTTAAAGAACCTACAATACAGAAATAGATGCCTAAATGTGCCACTCAAACATTGAAAGATGTGAATCCCAATGAAGTTGGGAAAAAGGCACTAGGTCACATCACAGTTAGACAAGTCCCTTGAATAAATTGAAAATATAATTAAAAAAATCACCTTGAATGATTCTCTAGAATAACTTAATGTTAAATTTGATTTAGACCCAACATCTTTAAAATAGGTTGATAAGCTTGAATCTTGGAGAAAAGCAATGAAAGATGAGTACAATGCATTAGTAAAAAGTGGGACATGGATATTGGTTGATCCTCCATATGGCTAAAAGCAATTATATATAAGTGGGTATACCATAATAAATACAAGGTTGATGACTCACTTTATAAGCACAAATCAAGGCTTATCACAAAGGGGTATGCTAAAAAATAAGGAATTGACTACAATAAATCATTTGTGCCTACAACAAAATGGAATACCATTCAAACCATGTTGGCTCTAGCAAATCACAATAGATGGAAAATTCACCAAATGGATATCAAAACTACATTCCTAAATGATGACCTCAAGGAAACTGTGTACATGACACAACCTTAAGGTTTTGTATTAAATTAATAAGAGCACAAGGTGTGCAAACTATAAAAAATATTGTATTGTTTGAAACAAACCCATGAAGCATGGTACAAAAAACTAGTTGAGAACCTCATTAACATGAACATCAAACATTTTGAGTTTGAAGATGAAAGTATTTTTTTTAAAATAGTTGAAAAAATATTTATATTTATGGTGGTGTATGTTGATGATTTGCTAATCATAGGGAACAATGAATGGTACATTACAAAGTTTAAATTAGATTTTATGAAAATATTTGAAATGATTGTTTTGGATTTTTTTCATTACTATTTGGGTATTGAAGTAATTCAAAAAATAAAATATTTATTCATCACTCAACATAAGTACATTGGTGACATTCTCAACAAGTTCAGAATGGAAGAATGTAAGTAGATCAACATACCCATGGAACAGAATCTCAAATTGACATATGAAGATTCAATAGATTTGGTTGATGCCACTAAATACAAATAACTCATTAGAAGTATGATTTATGTGATCACAACTCAACCATATGTATCATTAGTAGTTAATTTACTCTCAAGATTCATGTAACAACCTAAGGATAGTCATTGGGTAGCATTAAACAGGGTCCTTAGATATATAACTATGTTGGTGATCATGAAGATGGAAACTCCACCACAGGTTTTTTTGATAAATTTAGGAACAATAATTGTTAGTTGGAAATCTAGGAATCAATTGGTAATTTTTTTAGTATAAGTAGAATATATCACCACATTAGAGGAAACTAGAGATATCTTTTGGCTCATAAGGGTTCTTTCAAAATTTTATAAGAAACAAGTTTCATCAATACCTCTCATGGTTGACAACACTTTTGCAATCTATATGGGAAAGAATCTAGTCTTTCATAACCAAACCAAGCATATCTATACCAAATTTCATGTAATTCAGCACTATGTGAAATATGGTATTTTTAAGTTGAAACATTTCCCTACATTAGAGAAACTAGCAAACATCTTGACAAAAGTGCTTGGATGAGAAAAAAATGAAAAGTTTAGAAGAATGCTTGGTCTGACAAAGACCCCTATAAATTAAGGGGGGTGTAATAATATTGTATATAGTTTTTATTAATCCTAGGTGTTTAGTTTATGTTTATATATATTTTATATTATTCAATAAGTTCTCCATTCCCATAGGAATAAGAAAAATCAATTTTGGGAATGTGAAATGAACAACCTTCTTGGATTATTTATTTTAATGTTTTCTCTCTTCATTTATTGAATCCTAAAATATAATTTCATTACCATTCTATATTCAGCCTATCATTTTAGTTATCATAGGTATCACCCAATGCTGGAAGTATCCAAGAGCCTTTAATGAATATGTTTGAAATTGGGAATTCTCCATTAGGTCAGCATATACATGTTTTATGGGTAGTCATAGCAAGAATTAATAAAGAATAATATATAAATAAAAATCACCCTTAAGGTTATTATTTACTTGGCACACTGATTATAATTGGGAAAACGCATATAACTATCTTGAAACATTATCAAAATGCATATATAAATCTAAAAAATTCAAAAAGTAGCACTAGAGTAGTCCAGAGAGTGAAATATGAACACATGATTCAAAGTTATATGGTACCAAGTATAAAAGGTCAAAATATAGCATTGCATTCTATATTTTTTAATATGTTTCATGCACACCCATGTTAGTGGTATAAATACATTTGTTTTTATCCCTATAATGTAGGCAAAACTCAGCCTTATAGTAAGGAGTGGTTGGGATCAATCCAAACCAAAATACTAACCCATTTATAAGGGCATCTTATGGTTGAGAAGCATAATTAGGGTTTTTGTGAAGGATTAAAAATATAGGTAGTTCAAGATAGGATTAGAGAGGTGTGCATACATAGAATCACTTTGTAAGCACATGTGTAAGGCTCCAAGAGATATCAGACCCCCACTATGCATAGAGACACTATTGGTATTTATTACTAGTGTCAACTATCAAATGTGATTGACCTGATCAGTAATTTTTAGGTAAGTTTTCAACTCATGTTTCTGATTAAGTAGTTGGCAAAGCACATACATATAATTTCTAGATTTAGTGACGACTTTTGTGAGCAATAAATAAGTAGAATCAGCTAAATACAACATCCCTCTCTTGGTTTATTCTTTATAAAATAAGTATTATATATATATATATATATATATATATATATATATATATATATATTTCAATTCAAATGTGTTTTAAATGTCATATTTTAGATAATTTGAATTAGTGCATAGTTTCAACATTTTACATCTCTTAAGTGTAAAACAAGTTAAATATTATTGTGAACCTGGTCATTGATTTGATAACAAAGTCCCTAGGTTTCCTCTTACATTTAGGTTTCAACTCTTTCTTAAGGCTTCATATTTATCTCGTATTAAGGTTTGAATTTTAAATATTTTTTCTAATTTTCTCTTATTACATTAGGATTTCTTTTTTTTCCTAGGGTTTGTATGTTTTCCCTCATTCTAGGGTTAGGAATTTTGGTTTTATTTATTATCCTCTTAGGTTTTTGATCACTTTTTATGCTTATATGTCCTTCAAATCCTATTATGTCTCATCCTATAAAATCTTCATTATTTACACATGATATGTTGTATGCTTATAATAACAAATGTAAAAATTATTATATAAATATGTTAACATAAATTATAATTATGTGTATGATAATAATGGGCATACTAGTGATGTGTTTTTGTATGACATTAATAAATAAAAATTAAGTCAAATTAAGGTTGTAGGTTAAATTTAAGGGATTGATTCTTCTTATCTTTTAGTGGATACATATAATAGTCAAGAGATAGAACATATACATATAAAAAACATATCAACATGTAAACTTCTTCATACTATTAATATTATTCATGCAAAAGATCAAATTTATATGGATAAACTAAGAAAGTGGGTAGATGAAAAAATTTCTAGTTATCAAGTTGCCATGATGTTTTTATAGCTTATAATTCCAAGCATTGTAATGATGTTTCTAATGATATACCATAAAATATTATTTCTATTTATATATGATAAATGTTTGGTTCTTATACAACATAGTACACCTATATAAGATACCAGAGATAATATTGATCAACATTTTAATGGACTTCTAGGGAATATTACTATACATGGGCATGATGTGGACACTATGAGACATGTTATAGGATACTTATAAATGGAAATGTGAATTTTATCCCTTGAAAAAAATTCCCTAAAGCTCACATTAAGGAAAATATAGACTGTGGATATCTTATTTAAAAAGACATATTAGATGAGGCTTTGAGCACATGAAAGAAGGTGATGGGAAAGAGATATGCTAGGGTTTGATGAAATTTTATCGTAGGCTTTGAAATTTGATCCTTCATCAATTCAAATCTGTTAAAAAAATAAGATCAAATAATAGATCGATCAATGAATAACTAGAGGAGGGGATTCATCCCCCAATAAAATCTCATTCTAGCAAATGTTAGTTGGTACAAGTAAAATGACATTAGAAAAATAAATCAATGCAATAAAGGCCATAGTAAGAAAAAAAATATTTAGAAGAAGAATGCAAATCCAAAAGGTCATGCATGTAAGTAAGCCTTTGAGGATAATCTAGTAGCCATGCTTAATCTAGGAGAAATAAAAAATAATATAACATGATTATATGGAAGGAGCTAGATATACAAATTTTTAGGAGTACAACTCTCTATGGAAGAATTGTATGTATGGACAAGAAAATTTTATAAAATGAATGAAGGGTTTGAACTGAGAACATGTGCAAGAGGGTATTTCATATGGGTATTTTCAAATGATTTGGATCATGATATATTCTTTTAGGGAGATATGTATTTTTATATAAATGTGGGTATTTTCATGGAATATTGGCACACTACATTCAAGCCAATAGAGGAACTACCAACAATAGAAACTTCCTAGATCCATGTGTATGCCATACCATAGTAATTATAGTCAAGGTATGTGATAAAAATTATTGCTAATATTTTATGTAAATTTGTGGAAACATCAAAGTCGTATCATGGAAAAGGACTCTCAATTTATGTCATAATATGTGTTGAATTATATTTATCCAAACCTATAATGAAAAGCATAATGCTAAGAGTAGGATAAATGGAATAGACCCAAGATTTGGATTATGAAAGCATCCCCTTTAGATGTAGATACTACCATTAATATATACACCTCATTAGGATTTCCCATGATATAAAATGTAGGAGATCAACATAACATATCAAAAATGGCTGAAAAAGATGTTGATGGTTTCAAAAAACCAAAAAAGAAGTATATATATAGAAAAAAGACCATTAATAAAACCCAAGGAAGCCTTGGAAAAATCCAAAAAGGAGCTGAACTAGCTAAAGCTATTTCAAGGGAAATAAAAAGTGTTCCAAAAACATAATATCAAAAAAAAGAGAATGTCATGGAAAAATATGATGTAATGGAAGATTATGGGTTCAAGGAAGACCAAGAAAATCTCCTTCATAATCCTATCAATGAAATCACAAAACATCCAGAAAAAGATGAAGGTAAGGAATGCTAGAATAAAAATAATAATAGCATGGAGCACAATGAAAAAGGAGAATAGTGGGCTAGTCAAAAGGAAGAATAAGACTTAGATTCTGACATATAAGAGAATCTATCAAACTCCTAATCATCTTAAAGGAGATTTTGGGTCAAACCAAGAGGTAGACCAAAAAAATAAATAAAAAACATGAGGTAACTATGGAAGAGGTAGTATCAGGTAGCTAGAAATATGTAGATATTATCTTTGTGATCACCAAATGAAACAAACCTACTTAATGAATATTGTCTCCTATAATATAAGGGGCCTTAATGCCTAGATAAATAATAATAGTGAAACATATTATTAATTATAGTAACCCAAACATCCTCATGAGTTAATAAACCAAGATTGAGATCCTCTTAGCTCAGATTAAGTGTATTTCTATTAGTGTAAATAGGGGTTTGTTTGGTAGCAATTCAATAGGAATAGTGAGAGGATTAATTATTATTTAGATTCCACTCACAATCAAAATGGAAAACTAATAAATATCTAATATCTCTCATTCAAAGTGGTTATCCTTAATTCCCTTCTCAACTTTAATCTAGAAAATATTTATGGCTCATAAAACCAAGGAGAAAATGAAGAAGTTTGAAAGTAGATAGGATTGAAAATAGGTAGTGATCCAAAGTCTACATGGATAGTTGGAGGAAAATTTAATGCTAGGTTGGATGCTTTATAAAAGCAAGGAGGAAGAATAACGAATCTTAGTAAATTTATTTTTCATAGATTCATAGATGAGATAGATATTTTGGAATTCGAACCCTTTAAAGGGTAGTTTATGTGGAGTAATAGGATAAATGATAAAGATATTATTATGTAAAGGTTAGATTAATTGATTCGAGAACTAGTTGACCAATAATTACCTTCTATACACAAAATTCCTAAAGTTTTTTGGATCATTTCACTGGACTATAGCTTTATGGATAAAAGATGATACTGATTAGGAAATCCCCTTTCAAATTTGAAAAAAAAATGGATGGAACACCTAGAGCTTTATGACCTAGTTATCAAGAATTGGAATAATCCTAATAGAATATGTGGTATTAATATGTTTCAATTCTCTCAAAAATTGAAGAGTCTCAAAGCAGATTTAAAATTATGGAATAAGGAATCTTTTAAGAACATCTTTCAGGAGAAAATTAATCTAGAATCTATAAATGAAAGTTGCCAACAACTAAATATGGAAGTAACAAATAATGAAAATATCCTAGAGGAAGAATAAGAATTTGCCTCTAAGTTAGAAAACATCCTCAAGAAGGAGGAAATATATTGGAAGAAAAAAATCAAGGATCATATGGCTCAAAGAGGGAGATAGGAATACTAAGTTATTCCACTAGACCTATAAAATGAGGAGGAAACATAAATTTATAAGGAAGTTAGACAAAAAAGAAGGTTAAATAGTGGAGGGTCCATAATAAATCAAAGAGGTTATGGTAGACTTCTAGAAAGGCATCCTCAATAAAGATCATAGTTCAAGAAGATAAGAACATGAAATATTCCTTAATCTCATCCCTAATTTAGTCACCAATTAAGATAATGATTGTTGATGGTAGACATTTCCTTAGAAGAATTCAAAGTAGGAATTTTTAACATGACATAGGATAGATCTCTGGGACCAGATGGATTTTTGACTCTATTTTTTTAACATTTCTAGGAAGTCCTTGGTGAAGATCTTAAAGAGGTAGTTCAAGAGTCTAAAAACTCCAATTTTATGTTAAAATCCCTCAATGCTACCTTTTTCCCCTTATCCCTAAGAAATCATATTTGAATTCTCTAGAAGATTTTAGTCATATCTTTCTCTATAATACCATATATAAAATTATTTATAAATTTATTGCTAATAGGTTCAAGATAATTCTCCCATCACTGATCTCATAGGAGCAAGGTGGGTTTGTCAAAATAAGACAAATTTTAAATGGTATCATTCTTGTCCCATGAGATCATGCATTACCTAAGTACTTCAAAAATGAAAGGAATTCTTATCAATTTGGATATATCTACGATGTATGATAGAATAAACTAGGAATTTCTAAATGGTATACTATAAAGGTTTGGTTTTAGAGATGAATGGAGAAGTTGGATCAAAATTTATTATGATACCCCTACTTTCTCTGTGTTTGTTAGTGGTTCTCTTGAAGGCTTATTTTCTTCCTCCAAATTTTATGACAAGGGGCCCCCTCTCACCCTAACTTTTTATTCTCATGGTGAAGGATATTGGAATAACATTCAAAGCTTTGAAAGTTTACTCCAAAATTAAAGGTATCCAAGCTACCTCAAAAGGAACAACCCACACCCATCAACAATTTTTGGATGACACAATGATCTTTGCCTTACCTTATTTTTAGATCTGAGAGATTAGAGATATTTTAGAAAATTATGAAAAAACCTTGGGACAAATAATCAATGGGAGAAAATAAAATGTGATCTTCCTTAATGTTAGCTCTAGCCACCATAATTTTCTTTGCATAATCTTAGGTATGGAGAAATCCACTCTCTCTGATACTTATCTTGTATTTCCTCTTTTTAAATGAATAGATAAAATAACACATGTGGAATAGATTAGTTTAAAAAATTAGAAGTAAACTCAACAGTTATAAATGGAAGCTCTTGTTCTAAGCAGACAAACTAACTCTTATCATAGTTGTCCTTCAAGCTACACCTATATATTGGCTTTCTGTAATGGATGCACCTAAAAGAATTATTGTTGCTTGCAAAACATGCCCTAATTTCATATCTAAAATCATGGAACTTATTTTTACTCTGGAGTATGATCTTATTACATTTGAGGAGTTCATTGGTGGTTACTTGTTTAAAGCAACCTTATTAGAAATGTATTTTTTTTGGATGTGGAGATTTAGAGTTTGAATATACTTCATTAAATTAAGCAAGCCTAGATAATAATAAATTTTCATCATAAGTTCTTATTATAATTTACATCTAGGATTGCAGTGATTTGAATATTTGAATTTGCATAAATATAATAACTCTTGGTTTATTTTTAAAATGTGTTTTAGAAATGCATTTAATTTCCCTTTTTAGGCCATTTTTCCTCAGATTTATGAAAGTTATCTATCTCAGACTTTTATTTCCTCTTTTCTTAAGTAATTTGATCCATTTCTACTTCATTTTTAATTAAATGACTAAATGCTTATAAGGTTTTACTTTTTAACTTAGTCACTTTTTTGTAAAATGGATAAAATGGGATTTAATTCAACAAAGTTGGGTTTTATTTTGTGCTAAGTTTCATACTTTATTTTGGTCTTTTGACTTAGTCATTATTTATATTTTACCTTAGTTGTTTACTTTCAAAAATTTATCTATTAGATTTTTAAATTTGAAATCACTGACTGGGCTTTTGTATATCTTACCTACATGTACCTGGAGGATTTTTGATGCAATGTGGTGATCTTTTATGGCTCCCAATGACCCAGACCCATTAAAAAAGTCCTTTCAACACTTAGTCAATTTCTTCAACTTTCTTGGAGCCACATGGCACTTTTTTGCCTCTTTAAAGACAATTAATTCTTTAAAAGTTACCTGAAGCCACATGTCAAATTAATGATCCAAAAGACTTAGCCATTTTTCTTTAAAAGATCACCTAGAGCCACATGGAATATTTCCACTTCTCCATTGGACTTAACTATTAAAATAATTTTCCTAGGAGCATCCAACTTAGAAAAATACCTCTAGGCAAGTGTATTAGAAAGATGGTACCAAGTGGAAGATCTTGAAAAATCACTACCTCGAGTGACTCCATATAGAGAAAGACCTTCTAAGCTAATGGATTAATGGGATGCTACCAAGTGGCACTATCTTAGTGACCTGATATCCCAGGGATGTTCATGAAAATACAAATGCTCCTAGGTAAGTAGGCTAGTGGGATGCTAACATGTGGTAAAATACACTACTCTACAAACTTCGGGTGGTCCATACTATTCAAAATAACCCATCAAAGCTCTAAGTGAGTGAATTGCATGGCATGATCTCACTATGTTGCATCCAAAGTAAAAATTAACCCATATCAAGTTTTATCCAAATAGTATAAAATCATGGAGTAGCCATGTGGAATGACCCTACCAATAGAGGACATGTTGACATCCATGTTAGTAAGATACTATCTTAATTTTGATGCTCATGTAGCCTTCAAAACTGTCAAGACTTGAGATGGGATTATACATTCAATTTGATTCATAGAAAAAAATTGCATATTATTCCTCACTAACAAATGATCATAAATGGTTTAATTCAATGTAAGACTGGGTAATGACATTAATCAAAGTATGGTGTATACATTAGGATCGAGTAAATAGTATAAAATTAAAAAAAACTCAATCTTAAAGAGGCATGGAAATTAGATATGAAAAAACATGGAGTATGACAATCCTGATGTAATTCTAACTACTTTCAACTACCAATATTCAATTAAGGCATGATGTTAACTATATAAAGTCTATACACACCTCCAATATATCAAAGATATCCACTAATTCCTTAATTAAATCTCTTAATCATGTTGATTATTTCTAAAACCACCTCATTAGTTGGTGAATTTGAATTTGAAACTCCATGGACTTTATTTTCTATATAAGATTGGCTCATGTGTTGTAATAAAGGCTAGTATTTTTAGGATTAGGGAGACTATGCATAGTTAGCTCCTTTTAGTCTTAGCATTAGAGTAGTAGACTAGTCACTTTCTTTCATGCATTTTTCTTTCTTTCTAGATTCATTTTATGAGTCAAGGCTTTTTGGAAGCTATGTTTGTAACTCATATGAGTATTTGATGAACTCCCAATTGATATCTTTAATGGAAATATATTTATATGAAAGCTTTGTCATTTGATAGACTTAGTCTATACATGTGTATGGTGACCCTATTTCCCTCATCAAAATTTCTACTTCATTCCATAGACTCTTTCACCATCCTTAGTTGGGGTTGTTCTAGGTTTGGCTCAACTAAGGAATAGTTTATCTAGAGATTTATCTACTTGATAGAATCAGACTGGTATCCATTATAAAGTTGGATCTTACTTATATTTTCTCCCTACCCTTACCTCTTTTTATTTTTATTTTATCAACTTTATTATTTTAGTCTCTAAGTTTCAATCTAAATCTAATGATTTATCTTGATTGCATGCTTCTTTGTTTATAAATGCTTTCACACTATTGAATCTTCCATCTTAGAAACTTGTTTGAATCAATTATATTCACATAGTTAGATCATTCTATGGGATCCTTTAAGGCATAATATCTTCATTTAGAATGCATATTACTAGTATGAAATACTCATCGAAGCCCTTTGAAATGGAATGGCCACAATAAGCCAATTAGGTTACCATGTGTACCAAGACTTGGTAATCAAGAGATTGGGGATATTTATTCATGCAAGTCTCCTTTAAAAAGAGATAAGGTATAAAACCCACCATATATTATTAACCATGTCAAAATACCTCCAAACAATAATCATCAAACAAATTAATAAATCTCTTAGAACATTTTTCTGGTAAGGAACATGTGATAATTTTAAATTTCCCCTAGTGGCTTAGAAGATAGTTTGCAAGCTGACTTGTATAGGAGGTGAAAGCATAATAAATATCAAAATGTTCAATATAAAACTTATTTCTAAAATAGTTTGGATACTTAGCATAAGTACCTTTAAACATTGGATTAATATTCTAATGGAGAAGCATCTTGATAGTGTAAATCCTAAAAGAATCTTCATTACAAAATACTTGTCTCAAGGAACAAAAATTTGGAATAAAATCGGGGAGGCAAAGAATTTATTACTTAAAAATATGTTCAAGAAAGTGAAAAATGTGTAAATACATACTTATAGGAAGGTTCATGGATTTACGAACACTCACTTTAAATGAAGGAGGAATTTAGAATAATTAGTAGGGAAATCAAGTATTTGTGGGGACACAAGGTCAAGGACTACTAGATGGGGAGTATCTCACAATAATATATTACTATAAGTTGGAATATATTCCAAAATCAAAATGGCTCCCACAATGAGGCTAATAAGGAACTAAATAATCTCCTTCAAGGCTTCCATGTTCTTTGGAATCCTAATAGTGATATTATTCTATATAACTTTAAAGGTTCATGTATTTACACATTCAAAGATAGATATAATCAACAAATTATTAATTCTAATGTTAACATTGAGGAGTATCATTAGCATAAGAAATGGTCATCTAAGTCATGGATGAAATCCAAAGTTTTTCTATGGTTGGTTATTCATGGGAAGATTTTAATAGGGGAGAATATTAATAAGAAAGGATACTGAGGTCCCATAATATGTTTTATGTATTTTCATAGCGTAGAAGAGGTGAATCACTTGCTATTATATTTTTATTATGCATCTAATATCTAGTATGAATTCCTAAATTATTTTAACATTAGTTGGGTTTTAAGTAAGTCCCTCTCTATGCATATTCAAGCATGGGAGTGTGGTACTTATTTGTACCTCCTTAAAGATCTGTGGAGTATGGCTCCTAATATTATCATATAGAAAATGTAGTTAGAGATAACTGAGATTATTTTTGATGAGTACCATGTTAATATAACTCATGGTCAGCTCCAAATAAAAATAAAAAGGCATATAACTCATTTTATTTCTATGTCATAAAGGCATAATAATAAAGAGGTTAATCCAAGTGACTTAAATGTTCTTTTTAATTTCCCCCCCAAGAAGACATTATGATAAGATGAAACCATAAAAAAAAAGGATTGAGAAAGTAAATAGAAGTATTTCTAGTTGGGAAATTCCACCAAAGGGTTGGTATAAGTTAAATTTTGATGGAGCTCTAAATTAAACCCAAGATAATTGGGAGCAGGAGAAATCATAAGAAATGATAAAGGGAAAGTAGAGGCTTTTAAGGGTCTTTACACAAGTATCAACACTAATAATATAACATAGGTGGAAGGGATAATTTTTGAATTAAAATATCTATCAAAAACAATATTAATAAGTTAAATGTTGAGGGATAATCCCTTATCTTTATCAACGTGATTCATGATAAGAAAACATATAACTGGTAGATTTAGATTCTCATTCAAGAAGGTAAGAACCTCTTGAACTAGCTAAAAGAAATAAAAATTAAACATGTATACAAAGAAGGTAATAGGGTTTTGGATTGGGTTAAAAAATTATGTGTGAACTCAAATGGAAGAGACATGATCAAAAGAATGGGAGATATCATGTGATACCTAAGTTTTCACGCATTAAAAAATATTATCATTGAAGAGTGTGAGAATAAATAATCAATTTAGCAAGCATGTTAATTGGTAAGAAGACTTAGTCTTTTTATAAACTACCATGAATTATCAAGTGCATGCATAATGCATGCAAGATCATTTTAGAGATTTTTTTTAGTTGGTAATCTTGCATGTAAATTCCTTGAACATGCTAAAAATAATTCATGTTCTTTTTAGAAAGCATGCATAGGTTATTTTTTCAAGGTGTGAGATTAAAAAGTTATATATTTTTTAAATCTAGCTTCTTGGTGTATTTGTAAGTTGTTATTTTGGTAATTATTGATATCAATAAAATAAATAAATTATAAGAAAGATGGACATATTGGACATGCCCTTTTCACATGACTAACTTATTAAAAAATTTAAATTATTCATGGGGATACTCAAGAGTGCCTTTACACCATTATTAATTCTATAAATGATTGTAAGGACCATCCTTTGATGATGCTTAATTTATTTCCTATAACTTTAGTTTGTGATGCCTTATAAAGGTTCTATTATTTAACTAGTGGTTCTCTATTGTCAATGGGATAGTTACCAAAAATGTTTTTAGATAGGTTTATCACCAGCATTAGACCAAAATCTTAATTACAAAGCATTCATATCAAGAAAGAATTTAATGAAATAATACTCTTTAGGTTTTTTGTCATAAACATTCATTATTTTATCAACTTGGTGAGTTAGAAAACATATTTTTATTGTCTCATGTAGAATATTAAAATTAAATTATTGGAAAAAACAAACAGTTCATTTAATCATCTTTCACATAAATTTATTAATATAGAGAGTGAAGAACCACAACATAAATATCGCCCATTAATTTTTAAGAGACCAATTGATATTCATACAAACATACCAGTTAGAAAGATATTAAATACATGGATTAAAAAGGAAACAAAATATGTTATTCAGGTATAAAATGATCATAAATATAATAGTAAAACTAAGTCCTCATTTAATGTTAAGAATTAACAAGAACCAATGCTAGGCATAAAGTATATTGCAATAAAAATTACATGCATTTTCAAAAAATTAGTATGACAAAGTTATAATGAATTAAGACATGATCAAATGGTCTCCTACATAGCAAATTTTAAATCCTTAGTTCAACATATCACAAGGACAAATACATTTTATCATTCATGCAACAAGAGGTAATTTGATAAATAGATGCATTTCTATAAGAGATAAAATTCAAGAGCTCATCAATGAAGGCAAAATCAAGCTTCCTCATAAGGATTCCTTAGGAGATGGTACCATCAACAAAGAAAATCAATCTCTTGAATATATTTTTAATTTTAAAAAATTAAGAATCAAAATTCAATTCCAGTATGATCAAAACTCATATGAAAATGATAATTTATTCTACAATAAAACATATTGGGAAAATAATAATCACCCCTCAAAAAATTATAAATTCTAAATATGGCATGTCATGGGCCTAATTGACACATATTTACTATACTATGGTATTGGATATATATTATCATTATTAATTTTCTTGATTACTTTTTTCTGAGTAGACTTATTCATTTCTACATTCTTCTATATTGATGTGTACATATATGGTTGCTTTGATAATAATTCTAGCCCTTTTTTTCACTTGATTTTCATGTTTTTTTAGTACTTACCTCTTGAATGCTTATCCCAATATATAAATTCATGATATATATTTTAGGATGGAATATACATATACATATATTATAGTAGTGTGATTTTAGTTTCCATTCATTAAGGCATGCTACACCTTGATGTGGCATATTATTTTCCCACTTTTCCATATTGACTATCTATTGTTGATTTTGTCACAACACACATTGATCATACATGATCACATATATGTTATGCCCACACATTATATGACATATATGTATACAATTGATTATTTCTCATTGGGTATAAATTCCTATTTTCTCTACATATTTCCTTGAGACATGTATTTGTAATTTTCACACACAGTGAAGGCATTATTATTTTCCTCATCTACTAGATTAATTTGCTATTAAATTTGATGCACCCTATGAGTTGACACATATTATTGATTGTTCAAATCCAAATTATTTTTCTATTTCACATCCTTTCATGTTGGCCTTATTTCATTTATTGAGAGTTTGATCTTTTTAATATTTAAAAAAGTGAATAAAAATTCAAATAATCTAATTTTTTTCAAAAATATTCAAATATTCAAAAATCAAAAACTAGGACCTATACATGGCTTACTTTGATGGTGCAATATTTGCTTAATATTATTTTTCATATACATGGTGAGTTACATATCCATTTTCTATACATATGTTTTTCATAGTGTATATGAGTTAGATGTAGGACGTACAAGTTACACTAGAGACATGAACATATAAATGTGTGAGATTTATTATACCTATGGGAAACATTTTCACGTTTGGGGACATGCCCATGTTAGGGTCATCTTGGTACACTTTTCAAGTTATATATTCATATGCCATTCCATTGATCCTATTGAGCTACTTAGACTATTTATACATGACTTGACCTTGTTCATAAATTTATTAGAGTGTTATTTATAATGGAAATTGTTCATTTTAATACTAGATGGTGACATTGATTAATTATGTGGAATAACAATTATTGCTCTGTTCTTATTTAATGTTGATGATTGTGACATTACATGACTTATTTTTTATACTGTGTGATATTTTTTATGTTGGTACATTATTATTCCTTTTCAAATTGTCTGTTAGTTGTGTCAAAGGATCCTATAGCCCATGTTGTGTTTGTGTCAAGGGTAGATGCAGGATAATGGGGAGCGAGAGGGGGGGGTGGTAGAATCAGGGGCTTCATGCATCACTTTTAAAAAAAAAAAAAAAATAGTTGAAATTGGTGAGAATTTTAGAGACACTTGGACAAATAATTTGAAACTAACATAAGAATATAAATTGTGTCATTCAAAATTTAGTTTCTAAATATATATATTTTTTCAATACCAAGATGATAAAAATGTGTGAAATTGATGCATTTATGATAATGGCATGGTAATTTTGAATGAAAACATAAGGAAACTACATGTGTATGGACACACTTTGTTTTCGTAAACAAATGAATTTTATTATAAAATTTCATATATGGATAAAGGAAATATCAAAGATTATTGAGAATTCTTCTTCTTATTATTATTATTATTATTATTTGATAGGGCAAAACTAGGTTTTAAAGGACCTAGAACCAACAAAGTGAAGTACAATAGATTAAACAGGGCAATGACAGGGTTGAGGAGACAAGAGATAAGAGACTACAAGAACAAGCTGAGAATAGAAAATAGGAAACTAGAACTAAGAAGTAAGTAGGAAATGAAACTCAAAAGACACTCCACCTTCATCATGTCTTCATGGGGGGAACTGTACACTAGGAGGTCTACCTGAGAGATAGGTCTTCCACTATCAGGGACATCCACCTAACCATAGAAAGGTAGAGTAATAGTAAGAGAGTTTATCTTTCCTCTAAGGATCATAGCCTGACAAAAATCAATAAGGAGCAAAGAATAGTTCATTTTTAACCTTGGCACAAGGGGGCCATTTTACCCAATCTAAAATGTAAAATGGTAAAATACCCCTGTGGGGAACTAAATTATAGAAGAGATGTCCAAATGAAATCTCAAAACACCAAGGGAGAGAATGCAAACATAACAGGTTCCCAAAATACTCACACCTAGTAAGGTCTGTAGGGTGATGTGGAAAAAAAGAGAGAAACATAGTATATGGAGCCAATAATACATGTAATCATTTCATATAATCATGATAATTCCTATCATCCAAGTTTTTAAAACTAAATGCTTGCATCCAATGAGGTAGAAATGACAATAAACCACCCTAAAAAGGTGGATAAAGTTAAAGTTTGAATTCTTGGACATGATGCCCATCTAAGAAGCCAATGTGGTTTGATTATCATTTGACTAGTCACTACTGGATCCAATGGTTCAAAATAATTTTATAAATTCAAATTGGCAGAAAGAGATTGATTTAGAATTCTTGAAAAAAGAACCCAACCAAAAGGTCAAGTCAATCCAACATCCTCTTGATTGACCATTAAAGATGTTAATGGTCCACTTGGATTAGTTTGGGAAATTCAAATTCCATGAGTCCACGTCACCATTTATTTAGGTCTTCCAAATGGAAGGGGACAAGATCGAACCTAGGACTGAATTGTGACTAGTAGACTAGTGGAAAAGATCAAAAGGCCGAACTGAGATAAAGCTAGAACTACAAACCTGAAGGACCTAGTTATAACCAATATCACATGTCAAGACACCCAAAGTAAAAATTGAATATTTTTATTTTAAAATCCACCAATTTTGAGCATGGATTGCATCCATAGGCATTCTCAATATCAAAGTATTTATGTCTAGGACTGTGAGTCCCATACGGTGGATGTGACAACAAATAATCCCAAAAAAATGGTTGAAAGTAGAATTTGAATTCTCAGGGACCAGATGCAAGTGGCAACAATTACAATAAAAAAAAGTGGATAAAAGTAAAATTTGAAATCAAATTTATCCAGTGACTAAGAGACTAATCATTAATGATTCCAACAATTACAATATACTAGCTATGAAAAGTCAAAACTCTTGTTTCCATATCAGCCTTCCACATGGGCATCCAAATTGAAAGTTATAGGATAGAACTTGGGGCCATCTTAGGATCAAAAAATCTATAAGAATATTTGATAAGTCTAGCAAAGGGAAGGTTAAATATCCCATAATCTAATGTAGAAATGTCAGATTTGATGTCTTTTCAAGCAAGGTTGAACATATAAGTAAGCATAGGTAGGTCATGCCAAAATCTTGGCTTCCAAACCAAGTTATACAGTTTCAATGATTAGTAGCTTCCATTATGCCTAAACCTCTCAAAACCATACCATCGATATCATCCTTAGAGCGGCTCAATTTTCATTTGAGTTTGTAGAGGTGTCAGGCCACAGGAAGTGGAAAGCTCAAAAAAGTCTTTGAGGAGAGGGAAAAAACCTAACCTATCATAGCCACAATAGATCCAAACCCATATGTTAGTATTTTTATGCCTCTGTCATTCTCTAATCCTTTCCCAAAGTGACTATGTAAAAACAAACACACCTTTGATCTTACTAACATTAAGAAAAGATGAACACTAATAAACATCATCTCAAGAGTTGAAGAGTCATCCTACTTATGAAACATTTTTTCCAGTGCCATCTCATCTCCATTCTCTAAAATAGTCTCAAACCCTTTCTCTATCATAAGCTCCATCATAGGTGTCTTGGCTTCAGGTCATAAATATTGAGAGGAGGGAGGCATCCCCAACACCATCACTAACTCATTTTCCACCCACAACTTATGCCAAGGAGGAACCTCTACTTTTAGATTATTATTCTCAAGCATGACCAATGCAACATTCTTCCTAAGCTTTGCCCATAGTTTAGGGTGCTTGCCAACATCCACCTTAGATCTTGACTCCTCCTTGATCTTTTCTAGCAAGTCCTCCATGGCTTCTTTAAGCAATGCCTCATGCTCCTCTTCCTCTGTCAGTTGAAACTCCCCCTCGAAAGCATCATCCTCACTATACTCCCCCTCCCCCTCCAACAAGTCCTTACATGCATCATCCCCTCCAGAAATCAAATACTTATTTTAATTTCAAAATTATTATTATTTAGTTTCAAAATTATTATTATTATTATTATATTATTATTCAAGTCGAGATAATTAAAAATTTGAAACTACAAGTGTATGAACACTATTTTTTGACCTTAACTTCATGAAAATCCTTTTTTTTAAACATAGCCAATGATGTGTAGATTGTTGAGATATAAATTTTATAAACATTCGATCAAGGGTAAAAAAGTTATAATTATATTTGTAATGATATATATAGACCATTATAAGGTATGTTGTATATAAATTAAGTAATAATTAAAAATAAAAGTTTAACATTATATATATATATATATATATATATATATATATATATATATATATTCAAAAACTAAGTTTTCCCCTATATAAATGCATATAATTTTATTTTTTTAAATAATGAAATATTCCTTATCAAATATGTCTGTAAAGACTGAAAAAACATAAATTTCCTAAAAATCATGTGGGATGTTCCATGGTAGGTTTTAGGCTAGGTTCGGACCCCCCTCCCCCCAGGCCTAAATCTGACCTAGTTTTGGAGGGTAATCAGAGAAGTCAAAAACAAAATCTACAAAAGGGTGTATGCCCTTTGGAGAAGATTGAAAATTATTTTCAAAAGGGCATAGGACCTTTTTATAACAAAAGGCATATGCCCCTTCTGGACTAAAAAGGGTGTACATACTTTGTCAAAAAGGGAATATGCCCTTTGTCAAAAAGGGCATATGCCCTTTAGCCTTGATACCATGCCAACTTTGTTAAGTTTGGGTCTTTTGAAAAAAGGGAATATGTACTTTTGAAAAGGGCATATGCCATTTTCAAAAGAAAAAATGTATTTATAAGAATGTCATTTTTGTCCCCCCAACTTTATGCATCTTCCCTCAAGTTAGAGTCAATTTACATTTTCTATACCCGTGTCCTTATAAGTTATTCATTATGATGTTCCATACATGTGTATTACATACAATTACATATCTTTATATGGAACAAATTGATTATGACTATGTTTGATCTTGTAATTTCTATCACACACATGCCTATTATGTGTTGTATATTTATACTTGATGTTGTCATGATTTATATCATGCATCTATTGAAATTCAAATTATTATATGCTTCATTAACATATCTAGCTACATTTTAAAATTATTTTCAAATGAATTATCATAGCCATATCTTGAGTGTAAATAACAAACAACTATTTTTCCCTTAGATTACATGATTCATATATGCTTATAGTGTTCAAAATTTCTATGAGGACATATCTTATCATTTTTTTACATGTACTTTTTTTATCAGTAAAATAGGGTTGTGGGATCACTCACCCTTTTTGTTAATTGAAAATAGTTCTTACAATAAGATCCATTATTCATCCCATATAAACTATCTTTGTACATATACTTTACATGAATATAATTTTTCTATATATTGATGCACATAATTTATCTATATAGTTATTTATTTAGATATTAGTGATTCATATTCCCCATCCCTCATATCAAAACAGTGGTATATAATGGGATTCTTTCATAGATTCAGACATGTCAGATATAATATTTCACATTTTGGGATAGATTATATGTTTGGATGGGTCTGATTTAGCAAATTGAGACATATTCTACATGATTTTAAGGAATAATTGAGACATTATATGATATTTTTGGATAAATTTTGGCATTATACATGATTTTTAGAAATAATTGAGACATTTTATGGTATTTTGGGATAGATTTTGGAATTCTAAAATATTTTAGAGAATATGTGGATCATATAGGGCATGAAATTTATTTAATTAAACATATTTATTTATTTATATATTGAGTAATGATGTAAATATGGGAAATTATGTTAACTACATGATAAATTTGGGTCTAAATCCATCTATAATGATTGACCATTTTACATATTAACCTAAATTTTGGTTTTAAATAGGGTATTTTGATACATGGGGAAGTGTGGTTGAGGTTCTTTGATAATCAAATTATAACACAACCTTATCAATATGGGTATTTGGGGCATTTACACTACTCAAATCATAGTTTTATCAATTACATTTCAAAGGGGCACGATCACCCCATGGTTTTCTTCAATAAAATTCAACAAGTGATAGTTGGGTTTATATACTATCATGTGTATTCATTCCTTAGATTTTCAATTTTAAGGTTTCAAGATTTATATTATTTCATATTTCTTACTATGAGGATACATTGATCGATGCATGTTTATTATAGTTATCACATGGACTAAATGATACATTTTGGTTGTACCTATCAACATAAATCATGGTTACCATAGGTTTCAAATTCACTTCTTATACCCTTTTAATTTATAATTTATGATACTAAATTAAAATGGGGGAATTTATAGACACTTAAATTTGGTTTTTATAAAATTGGTAACATAAAATTTGACACATTTAAACATTGTGCACATATTTTAATCTTGAGCATACATTATTTCTATTCATCTACCCATCTATTATCTTATCCACCTCTATTCACAAGATATATTTATTAAAGATAAATTGAGTCTATATAGGAACTTTCTAGAATCCTAGACAAACTATCTACATATTTTTATCCATGTTTGACACTTTTAAGACAATACCAATAAACCTAGATAATGTTGGTTATCACATGTGTCACTTTATGTTGGCAATATCTATGAGCCCTCAATGACTATTTTTCAAAATTTTAAGTCTCCATTAGGTTAGTATAGACATATTTCATGGGTTAGTCATAATATGAATTAACAAAGATCCATTTATAAATACAATTCATCCCTAAGTTATGATTCATTTGTCATACTTTAGTATCATTTAGAGAACACATAACACTCTCTTTGGAACATTATCAAAAAACATATACACATATTAAATCTTCAAGGAACATCCCTAGAGTATTTAATCGATAAAAATATGAATACATGAGTCAAATTTGCATGATGCCAAGTATCAAAGGATAAAATATAGCATTGCATTCTAGAATGTTCAAGATGTTACACAAACACACACATAAGTGGGAGAACTATGTGTAGTTTAAGCCATATTTGGAGTATTAAAAAATATAAAATACTTAGTAATTTAGTAAGGAGTGGTTGGGGTTAGTCCAATCCAAAATACTAACCCTTATTTAATGGCATTTTGTGGTAAAAAATCACAATTATGGTTTGGACAAAAGAGACAATGCATGCATTTCAACATAGGATCAAAGAGGTGTGCATACACATAATCACATTAAAATAATAGGTATAGGTCTCCCAAAGATATCATACCCCCATTATGTGTAATACCACTACTATTAATCACTAACAATATGAATTGCTATAGGTGTCTAACTTTTTTGACAACATCCAAGCAAGTTTTTAGCTCATGTTTCTTATCTAAGTGGTTCACGAAGCATATACAGAGCATTTCCAAATTTAATGAAATTTTTTATGAGAAATAGATAGGTAAAGTTAGATAATTACATCATCCCTCTCTTAATTTTTACTTTCTAAATTTTGTAAGTGAAATATCTAGTAATTCATTTCAATTTAGATTCACGCTAAATGCCATATTTTACATAATCTGAATCAATGTATAGCTTCCATGTTTTATATCTATTAGGTGTAAAATAAGTTGAACACTTTCATATTGTGCGCTATATGGATACAATACATGTTTTATTTCATTCTCTATGATTGTTGTATTTATTTAATATGTGTGATTATGTTTATGTGTGCTTATACACGCTTGTTTGATGTTACATTTATGTTATGTGTACTTACATGTATATGTATGACTACCTATTTATACTTTGTGATATCTATTTTTGATGTCATATCATATGTGCTACTACTATTTTGTGTGTGTCTCATTCTTAAACCTCACAAACCTAGGGGTGCATTGCTACATTGGGACATGTCATTTCCCCCTCTCCTTATTGATATAATTACTTATATCTTTCTAGTTTAGGCAACACATTATCTCTTATACATAACTATATGTTGAAAATGTTTTTCATTCCCAAAATTTATTAATTATATATTTCTATTGGAGGCAATTTAATCGCACATTCCTCATGATTAATTTAATTTTTACATGTTGTGTTGACAAGGACATTTTACTATTACTACACTCTATTGTACTATAGATTTTAATTACTACCATTAGGGACATTATATCCATACATTATTAATTAGCTTAATTGATCTTATCCTAACTATATGAATCTTCCTAACCTATGTGCCTTATGATTTTAAATTAATTATATTATGATGGACCTACCTTCCCATGTCCTTAAATCTTCTCAGATTATGGTATCATAATTAATACATTTATTTCTAGATCTAGTCCTTATTGGGGAATATCCTTTGTCACTATATTTATTGATGTAATGACCTATATATTTATATTGGGGACATTGTACTCACATCTACTCATCAATTTTTTTATTACACATATCTATACATTTTATTTTGGGTCATCATACCTACATCACCCCATATTCTATTGACACTATTTATTTTTATTATGAACATCATACTATTACTTATCTCAAGAGATTAATTGATATTATATTTAATTTAGCATTCTTTTATAGACATCATATGCTTAATTATCTCATTAATCTTATTATACATATCTTGTGCAAATAGAGGCTATCACACCCATCTGTTTATTGATCTTACACTACTTATAAATTAGGATACAAAATTTTCCTACTTACAACTAGTAACATGGGATTATCGATTATGTTGGATACTTATATATATACCACATTGGGTCATAACTTCATTCCCTATTAATAGTTTATATTGAGGCATATTGTTAGTCCCTTAATATCTCATCCTTATATAATGTTTTGTCTATCTATCAAACCTTACATGAATATATCTATTATATATGGTTTTGAGTGGACATAATACCCACCATTCTTATTGGCTATAGTGATGCATATTTTTTCCCTCCCTATCGATCACCTCATTCTCCCTTGAGTCATGTCAAGCTATTAAGTGTTACATGATGATATTTTTCTATTGTTATTATAATCACTCAAACTTTGCACCCACTAAATTGAAAGATAGTACAATGAAACAATGGGATCACCCCCAAGGTGTGGGACCCTTGGACCCTTGGGGTGAACCCTTCCTAGACCTAATGCACCTGATTTAAGACTAGTTTTAGACCTACTTATATTTACTAAAATACCTAACTAAACTATGCTAAGATTTTGACAAGGAAAAGATCAGTTGTATACCTACTTCTATTGCCTAAAATACCTAACTAAATTATGATAAAATTTTGACAAGGAAAAGAGAGAGGGAGTTAAACTAAAACTAAAAGAGTAGTGATGCACCAAATATGTAAAGAGCACATCAACTTGCTCATATAACACAATAAAACCTATGAAACTAGTAGTTTAACATAATATCTAGGTTGAATATCAATTTCATAAGTATTTCATATAAAAGTGAATGGTCTAATACAAAGTTGGAAGGAATAAAGAATCATTCATAGTTAACTCATATACAAACTTGGTTTGACACAACATATGACCTATACAACGATCTTATTACTAAATAAAGGTGAAGATAACTAGAAAACATTGAAGGGAAAGATGTATTTTTTCACAAACAAGGATCAATAGTTCATTGATATACAAATTTAAATTACCATTAGAACTCAAGGATACAACATGGGATGGCATAACTCCAAAGTAGAGCTTTGATATGACAAGGAGATGGCTTCTCTTTACATCTAGAGTCAGTCTATATATAGACTCATTGTCTTTAAGAACACTAAATTCCATTTGGATTGATAACTATAATTTAAATTTATATATAGGTACCAAAGGACCAAATACATGATGCTCTATTGCTACAAGTCTGCCTTATTAATGATTGGGTGGATCAAGGTCTATGAGATAGTCTATAAAGGTTTATGTACTAGTGCTATGAACCCATGCATATTTAATTTTGGTTTGTAAATTTAGATTATGTAGGAGTTACAAATTATCTTGGGATTGAATTTTATGTACATCTCCTTAAAATCATGTATGTTTCCCTATTTGAAAAAGACAACTAGACTTTCCCTGATTAGCCTTAGTAGATGCATTTGCATTCATTCATGATTTTGGAATATCTATTCATATATGTAGAACTCATGATGTTTGGGGCCGATTAAATATTAAATTAAATATTTTTGGACTTATCCTCTTGTCAAACTTTGATTTGGTTAATATGAAGCTTTTATACACATTAACTACAACTAAAGCTTGCATCCAACTTATGACTTGGACCCTCAATCTAAAATGGCGATCATATAAGCAAGGTGACTTGAGATTCAAAATTTTGGTGACTTTTTTTGGATGCTTTCATTATAAATAATAACCAATGACATTTTTAAATACATTGGGCATGGATTCATAGAAGCACTCAATCTCACAATTTATTTTGTAACCCGAGGTATCAAATTTTCACTATAATGAGATAGATGCAATAATCCTAGATAACCTTCATTATATATTTTTAATATTCTCAAGGTTTGTCTTGAATAATATACTAAACTCCTCAAAATTCATGATCTCCCTCAGCCATCACTCATTCACTCCACTCTAAAACTTCTTATGCAAGTATACATCTTACTTAGATATAATCACCATAGTTATAGTAATGGATGCATGGATGAGAAATTACATAAAATTGAGCAGATAACTTACATTTATGATGATGACCCTCAATGGTTTTTGAAAAAGAGTGAATAAAAAACTAGTTTACACTTATTATAGTAGTTACAATCATAGGAGTAAATGATCACTTGAGTAATATTTGCTTTAAGATACTAAGACCTTGACAATCTCACTAAAAATCATGCACCATTGGCCTACATAATGTGTATCATAAATTAATATTATGATACACACTTATAATATTTGGAAATAATGTAAAATATAATGTATATAAACACAACATAATTATAATTTGAGCAAGAAAGTCTCATGATGTGAAATTTTAGGATGCCTTGATAAATGATCATCCCTTGCAATCATTTCTGATGTCACATATAATAACTTAAATTTTACACCAAATTGAATTAGGGTTATAGAGTATGTATTATTGTTTATGCCACTCCATGTTCACACTAAAACATGATATAGGGATGTTCACTTGTAAACATGCATGATTTGAGATTGAATGAGTGAGACAAGAGAAGAAACAATAAGAGTTACATTAGGACAACAATTGATCTTACTACAAGCTTATAAATTTACTTTCAATTATAACTTATACCATGTAAGCCACTTTTCAAAGAATTCCCTCCACAAACAAAAAAATATAAAATAACAAACACAAATGTGAAAAGCACTTGGAGGAATGCAAATAACTACATGATTACAACATGTAAAAACAACATTTAGGGAATGAAAAGAAACGAATATATTATGCCTCAACACTTATAAGAAATCAAGGACACCTAGCCTATTATATACAAACTTAGAAAAACACTTTTAGGAAAAATGCTTAAGATGAATCACATTGACTGGGATTGGAAAACCCTCTCCATTCAACCTTTCTTGTTGAAAAGCATTAGATTATTTATAGCTTGTGATGACATATGGACCACTCCATATTGCATCAAACTTTGTATGCCTTCCATCATGTGCCCTATCTTCATCTCACTTGAGTAGTAGGTTCCATTCATTAAATCCCCTATCATCAACCTTTCTATCAAAATTCTTCTTATTTTGAGCTTGTAGAAGTTCAAAATTATGCATTTCCTAATTGCTAATTTCTTCAAACTACATTATTTTAGCTAGCCTCACTACCATAGGATCATTTTTGACCAGCTTAAGTTGATGATCAAGCTATAGTGATGGAAATTCAAGAGACAAAAGTAGTCTTACCTCTCTTAGAGAGACCAACATGAAGGGATAATTACCTATTGCTATCTTTGGGGTTATTCTATCTACCCATAGGAATGATTTGAGCTTGGTGTGCCAATTCTTTTGATTATTTTCCATGGCTTTCTTGATAATGTAGATCAAATTTTTTTTGGTTGACTGATCTATACCATTACCTTGAAGGTAATAATTGGAATAGGTGCTTAAATATATGTTATATCTGACTACCCACTCACTAATTTTGATCCCAACAAAGGCCATAACATTATCTGATATGATTTTAGCTGGAACACCAAATCTAGTTACAATTCACTTATAAAAATCTAATATGGATGTATCATTTGCCTCTTTGAGTTCTATTTCCTATGTCCATCTTCTAAAGTAGTTAGTAGCCATAAGGATCTAACTATGTCATGAACTTGAAGTTAGGTTGATTATGCCAATGAATTCTAAGCCCCATTGGGAAAAAGATTGATCATCTTGAATTGGATGAAGTAGAAGCCCTGTCATCCTCTATTTTCTAGTAAAGAAGGCACATTTTTATAGTTTCTTACCCATATATGGGAATATTTAAACAAATATAACCAATAATAGCTAGCCCTCATGATCTTGATAGTAGTGGTCTTAGGTGAATAATGTCCCCCTAATAGACCATCACATAATTATTGAAGGATCATAGCAATTTGATCTTGCTCTATACCCCTAAAAATAACTCCATTAATGTTCTTGAATAGTACACCACTGACCAACACATAAGGAATAAGATGTAACCCAAGATATCTTATTTTTCCTCGGTCAAGTCTAGGTGGATATTTACTTGATTGAAGGAAGACTTTCATGTTTTGAATATAACTATTAAAGGAACCATGATCAATTGGTTGTTATTTTTATAACAAAAGGACTTTCTTGTTTTTAGCTTCTAAATCAATTACTAACTATTCACACAATCCTTTTCCCCTTACTTTCTTGATGACCTTAATATCATTTTTTTACTCCATGACTTTGACAAGCCAACTTGCTCTCTTTTCATTGATGTTTTTTCTCAATAAAAACTTCTTCACACTTGGATGTGAGATCATCAACTAAATTCTATTATTAGAGAGTTGAACTTTTTTAATGACCTAATGATACCAAGCACTTATTTTCCACCAAGCTATATCTCAACTCATGGTGTTTAAGCATTTAACTAAAGAAAGTAATAGGTTGCTCCATTGTTTTTTTGCTACACTAATATCATCGAGATGCCTTCATCTCTTTCAAAATCATAGAGGATGAAACCATTATCATAACATGGATTCATAAGTGTAGATAATTGAGATATTTCTCTCTTAATCACTTCAAAATAGCTCTTGCCTTTTCTTATCTAGTTGAAAGTGGTATTATTATTATTAAGCATGGATGTGAGTGGCTTGAACAAGGAAGCAAAGTCTGGTATAAACATTCTCATAAATTTAATATTTCCTAAAAAACTTTGCAAACTCATTATATGGCTTGGAAGTGAAAGGGACAGAATAGACTCTAATCTCTCTAGTTTAATGGCCAATCCATCCTTATAAACTATGTGCCCCAAAAATTTTCCCTAATGAACTCAAAATACACACTTGTTTGGGTTTAGAGACACCCCAAACTCTTTACATCTATCAAATACCTACTTCAAATGACTCATATAGTTTGTTGCATGCTTAGAAAAAATAGTAATATCATCAATATAAACCAAGATAATATTATTTATAAGACCTTTGAAATCCATATCCATAGCTCATTAGAAAGTTTCACTAGCATTGGTCAATCCAAAAGGAACTTTTATATATGTATAGGTTCCCCATTTAGTCATAAAAGGTAGCTTAAGCTAATCAGACTCTTTAAGAAGTATTTGGTTATAACCTAAATAACTATCTAGAAGGGAAAACCTCTCAACTCCATCTACTATTTGGATAATTTTCTCCATTGGTAGGAGAGGATAATGGTATTTGATTGATTATTTGTTTAAATCCCTAAAGTCTACACAAAACCTAATCTCCCCATTATTTATCTTAAGAAGGACTAGATTGGCTACCCAAAAGGAGTGTTTAATTGGAAATATGATATTAGCCTCATCAATTTTGGTTAGTTCTTTCCTCATCGATGATTCTAACTTGGGGTTTAAAGGTGTTTTATTTTGACTAACAAATTTTGCATTAGGATCTAGCTCAATTGTATGTTGATCTAGGGTTGGGTTAAATCCCTTAAGATCTTAGTAGCTCCAAGCAAATACAGCATCATAATTTTTGTAAAGACTAATGAATTATGCCTTTTTAGGCTGAATGCATACCTTTCTAACTTTAAATCTTTTACCATTGGAGATGGTCACTTACTCATAGTTTTATTTCTTAATTTTCATGTTCCTCCTTTCTCCTTTGAATTGGTCATCTAAATTGAATACATTTTCCAATGTGACCATCCTTTTAGGCAACTTGTTTCCTTTCAATTAAATGATTTGATCTTCATATTGTGCTTGTAGTCTTGACTATTTTTTGGAAGAAAACTTTGCCTCACCTTGTAGGAAATTGATGATCTAGTCATCACTATCAAACACTTACTAATTGCATCCATTAAATGGGATTGTTTGCCTTACTGTGATCTTGATAAGCTATTTTTAATCTTTCATGACATCACATGGTAGATTATATTGTGATCCTGCCACTACAATTCTATCTACATCATCATTATTTTCTATTTGGATAGCTTGAATGTTGATATCTTAAAAGCATTCAATAAATTTCTAAACTTTATGTTTATAGGCCTTTAATAGATTATTATTTGATGTATTCTAATCTTTTACATGATTTACAATCAGCTCACTATCTCCAAACACTTGTAATGCCTTCACTCCTCTTTTATGTGCCAATTGAAAGCCTTAAATAAATGCCTCATATTTAGCCACATTATTATTGTATTTGAATTGCAGTCTATATGAGACAGAGTACCTCTCTCTTTGAGGAGAGACCAATAAAATCCCTACACTATCCCCATTTATTTTCCTTGAGCCATCAAAATAGAGTTTCTATATGCCCTTAAGGTCTTATTAAATCTTTTTGAGGTTTGGCATAATAGAATCTTCCTTAAGATTGTAGTAAGTGCCTAATCCCATCTCCTCTATGTAGTCATATATATCAAATCCATTGTGATCATTAGCTCATTCATTTAGTGTATGGTCTAGAACCTCCTCTAAAGGTGTGGTGGTCTCATGTAAGATTAAACTATCCTCTAGGTCATGCATTATGTAGTTCATGTCAATTCAATTAGGTGAGTATGGATCTATATAATCTCTACAAATAGGATCAACCTTGATAGTCACCTTATTTCCATATTTGGTCCTCAGTATCATGTGTGACTAGTCAAACAACAAGTACCCACCCATTTTTATAGTGAAGTCTTTTGAAAGACAAATGGAAAAATAGGGAGGCAAATATATAACATAAATGTCTTAGGTGATGGAGAGGTTAGGACATGCATGCAAGGTAAGATTTAAGCCTTTAATAATCCCTATGGTTTGACATTTGTACCATTTAGTTGGACAAATCCTTTTGCAATTAGGGTATACTCTATACCTATCATATCAGCTATCTTCTTAGGCATGACCAAACTACTTTCACCTTAATCAATTATAAATTTATGGACAAGGTGTTTGCCTATGATCAAGGAGATATAAAATGGTGGTTGCTTGCTTATATTAGTAGACTCACCTTATTTAGGTTGACATAAAATTTTGTAAGCATCTAAAGTGAATTTTATTGGATCATATAGATAGAAGGTCCTCAATGCTTCTTGTAACAAATTCATTTGATAAGGAATGGATAGGGCTTCCCACATGGTCACATTCAAACTTGTCTTGTTCATTTGTTCCACTATGTTAAAGTGGATTTGAGCTCTTTTTGTTTGAAACTTTGATATAGAATCATCCTACTTAGCATGTTGATTGACTTAAGGTTGATTCTCCTTTTGGGAAGGCTAGTTTTTTTGTGCTTGGGTGGTAGCATCAATCACCTTCTCTTTGACAACTCCACATGGATCTTATGAAGAGGCTTGTCCCACTAAGGGAGATTGCTCACCTTCCATTTACATTATTTTAAACCTTGTATTATAAGCCATTGGATTTTTAACTGCATTTGGTACTTGGTTTTTATTTATGCCAATGAAATCATTCTCCTACCAATTTACCAAAGTGGCTTCATTTGCTTATGTTTGGGCCTGATCATGTACTTCTTCCCTTTGTGAATTTTATTCCTTTATATGATTTTATGGATATGATATGCTTTATACCATCAAATATTTATTTAACACTCCATTTATGTAGGTATCTTGATTATGTGGTTGATTTCAAGGAAAACACCACTCATAATATTGGGCTATATTGTTTTGGATAGGCACAATGGATTTTGAGGTGATAGTAGAACTGGTACTTCATATATTATATGGTCTAGGGTAAGTGAGTTAGTCTTAGGCTTGTGCATTAATTTGATAAGGTTTCCTAGCATGTTGATAAGGCTAATTAAATGGTTGGTATAATCTAGAATGTTGGGATTATTGCCTCTTTAAAGCTACTAGTTTGTTCTCAAAACTCTACATCAATAATTTAACTTCATATAGTTCACTATGAGGAGCAACAAATATAGTTGGTGGGATGAATAAAATTGATATAGGTTCCAATAAGGGTTTAGTAGTAGGATTATTCAATGGTGGATCTATAAAGAGAGACATGGAAGGCCTAAGGGTAATCTTTCCAACCTAAATTAGATATTTCTCATCCCTAACAGAAATGTCATATGCATCAAAAAGTATAACTCCTCTCATGGATCGGACCATTACAACTATATCACTATTTAGAGCCCTCAAATAATATAAGAATGTAGTATTTAGAGATGGTTTAAGCAAAGGTGGTACTCTATCCTAGACTCTTTAGAATTTAAAATTAAATTCAACCATAAGGTCATGTGGGTCTCTCTTAATGGTCTTGAGTTGCTCCATCAAAGATAAATGATCACTTTTATCTTTAAATTACTTTCATAACTACTCTCCTAGATCATCTTGATTATGAATGGGTTTAGGCCTCATAATTTTGTACCATTGGAAAAATTTCCATTTGAAGTAAGTTTCAAGTAACATAACTACCACATTATCTTCAGTGACATGGTAGATTGAGTAGATATTAATAATGTATTTTATATGTTTTATGGGGATAGTTGCAATCTCAAAAATAAAATATGACAAGATCTTAAGAGTTGAAATTAGAATTTAATCATATTGTGATATATCCAAAGGAATTCCTCCATTAAAGGTCACAAACAATTGGTTTCTTTGGGTAGCCATGAAGGGAATATGAAAGAGCCTTCCTCCAGGTTGGGGGAAATATTCCAAAAGGAAGAGTAGATTGAGCTCCAAGGGATTCTTGTCTTGAATCACCAGCTATCCTAATAATAGATAAGGAAGCTCTAATTTTTATTACTCTATGGAGTATAGGCAACTCAATAAAATGAAAATTAGAACCTCTTAAGGATGATCTTGTTTGTCTTGGCATAAGATGAAGAACTGGTCTTTTACAAATCAGAGATACTTAAAGTCACCAAGTGATTATAGGGGGTCTTTAACACTAAAAATAAACTAAGATCAACACCAAACTCTTAGCCAAACTTGAACTCTGGTCCCACCATGCATGCCATAAACTATTATCACTGAAGCCTTATACTCATTGAATTGAATGATTTTTTAATGAAATAATGGGATCACCCCCAAGGTGTGGGACCCTTGGTTCCCTATGGTGATAAATTCATTTATAAAACTAATGTACCTAATTTAAGACCAATGATAGACCTAATTCTATTACCTAAAAGACCTAACTAAACTATGCTAGGATTTTAATAAGGAAATGAGAGAGGGAGTTAAACTAAAATTTCAAGAGTGGTGATGCACCAAAGATATAGAGATCACCTCAAATTTATCAAATAACAAAATAAAAACTATAAAAGTAGTGGTTTAGCATAATAGCTAGATTAAATATAAATTGCATAAGTATTTCATATGAAGGTAAATGGCCTAGTACAGAGTTAGAAGGAATAGAGAATAATTCACAACTAACTTATATACAGACTTGGTTTGACATAACATATGACATGCAAAAGGACCTTATTACTATATAGAGGTGAAGATAACTAGATACCACTTCATAAACAAGGATCAATAGTTTATTGATACACATAGTAATGTAAGAAATAAAAGAGAAAGAAAATTTAAATTTCCATTAGAATTCAATGCTATAACATGTCATGGCAGATCTCTAAAGAAGTAGAGGTTTGCTATGCCAAGGAGAGGGATCCTCTTTACATTAATAGTTAATCTATATATATACTCATTGGTTTGAAGAATACTGAATGCCACTTGGATCGATAGCTAGAATTTAAATTTCTAGATAGGCACTAAAAGACCAAATACATGATGATTTGTTACTATAAGTCCATCTCATTAATGGTTATGTGACTCTAGTTTTGTGAGCTAGTCTATAATGTTTTACATATAAGTGTTATTGAACCCATACACATTTAATGTTGGTTTAAAAATTTGGATTATGCATGAGCTTCAAATTATCTTTGGATTGTATTCTTTGTACATCTCTTTAGACTCATAGATGTTTTCCTATTTGAATGGGACAAGTAGACTTTCCCTAATTGGTCTTAGTGGCTACATTTAAATTCATTCATGGTTTTGGAAGATTTGTTGATGTACACAACACTCATGATGTTTGAGGCTAAGTCAATCTCTTTGTTTATATTTTAGATTGGTAATCCAAGTCACAAATGAGATTTCTTTGTGTTGTCCTAGCCTCAAGCTTCTACATTTTTACTAGGCTACATTTTTTATTTTAACTTGGGCTTCCACTCTAGTAAATTATCATTTTGACATCCACATGTCATGCTAACTTAGGATTGTGTTTGGTTTTGTTGATCAAGCAACTTGGGCTTGAGATTGAGCTTACAATGTTTAAATCCATGAGATTAACCCCACATTAGCAAGGTTTTATCTTGAATATCACTTCTTATATGGAGGTGTTCACTTATTTATTTAGTCTATAAATACCATTATTCCTGAGCTAGATTGGTCAGGTAAGGTACATGGCACATCTCATGGTTTTCCACATGGTAGTTAATTGGCACCCATTGGCTCAATGGGGCTCCCTTTGTATGACACATGATAGTTGTTTGGGTCTTTTGACTTCACATCCTTTTTCTAAGATTTAGGTCTTTGCGTATTTTATTGATAAATGAGTGTTCAAAAAGTGTGACAACTACTCATGTAAAAAGCATGAGTCCTCCCTTTTCACATTTTTGGATTCACACATTTTGATTTTTCATTTTTTGGTGCAACCAATCTTGCCTTTGTGCTTTGCACTTTCACATAAAACTTGGAAATAATTGTTCATACAAAAAATGTGACAAATCTTTGTGAAAAATGCATGAATATCAAATTTTTTAAGTCATTCATGTAAAAATCATGAATACTAGACTTCCCTATAGGCATGAAATATTTGATTTCTTCTTTTTGGACTTAGCCTCTTGTTGAAATTTTATTTGGCCAATATGAAGCTATTATACACCTTAAATGCAACTCAAATCTTGCATCTAACTTATGAATTGGGCCTCAAGATGAAATGGAGATCCAAAAAACAAGGTGAATTGAGAGTCAATAGTTATGTACATGTGTTTACTACAAGATTTTAAATATTTCTAATAACTTTAGCTATATTACATGATAATGTGTGATGCACATGATTCTTTCTTTTGAGATGAGTTATTTGTTGTAACATGTAGCAATCCCTAACTTTAAAAGGGGTATATATCCAAATATTTTACATCTATATTTTTCAAGATAAAAAACATATGAAATTTTGGAACAAAATACAAAGTAAAATATGGAATAAAGATCTTCATTTTGGAATTTATAGTACCTAAGAATATTTTATTTTTACTTGGAATTACCCATGAGTGGCATCATGGTTTGTATATCATAAAATGTGTTCATTTATATGCTCATATTTTAGTTTTTGTTTAATTTTACTATATTTTCACTAATTTATTAAGACATTAACTACCTATTGACATTGTTATCTTCATATCTGTACACTAGTTTTGTGAACATCAAAGTGTGGTTGCATCCCCAATCTAAAACTCATATATTTCATCCTTTATTCCTTAAGGTAAGTAGAGGTATGTGTATACACATAATATTTTTAAAATTTATCATTTATTGATGCTTTCTCTCTTTTAAGAACCTATTGAGTTTTTATCTCTTTGAGTGCACACATTAAAGGGTGCATCAGGAAAGGGGTGGGCAAAATAATATTGTTTTATAAGATTATTGGTCAACTCTATCACTAATTAAACCCATTAAAAATATTGATTATCCAAATCCCCAAGAAATCCAAACATTGTATACATATTTACCTAAACATTTATCCTTTTAATAGCTCATAACTAAGTAAATACCACATTTTAAACCTAAATCATCCAAGTCAATCTTGTTAGAAAGGACTAAACACATGTTATGAAACTAAGTCAACCTGGCTGACTTAGTTTGAGGCCTAACAGTAACTTTTTCTAACTAATGGGATCAAGCTAGTTGATTTTATCAATTAAAATTATGTAAGGGTTAAGGCTTATTAATTAATATAAATACAAGGCTCATTTCAATCCAATAAAGAGGAACATTCAATTTTTCATCATTAAAATTCATAATTCTATTAAATCTACAATTGAAAGAGCCATTGCTTAGGGTTTACCTTAGAAAGAAGATTACTTATCTTATGAGAAGTATTAAATGAAAAATAGGGTCTTTTAACCTAGATTTGATTTCTATAGTGTGATCCTTACAAATCCATAATAACCTATTTTAAATCACCATTGGCCAAGGGAGAGTTTAAGACTTGATAGATTCACCCAAAGTGAGTATTCTAACTCTATTTTTTTATTTGATAAATATATATTGTATAAATAATGTGTTATGAATGTATAACTCCTTGATTAGATTACTCTATGCTCAAACTTCGTATAAATATAGGTTTTTTTTGCTTGTCATCTTTCATTTTAGGTGATCTAGGCCCCCATTTACTTACCGTGATCCCTTGATTATTTACTTATGTTTAACCATCCCCTTTTGTGTCATAAGCTTTGGTGAGCTCTAAATTAGTTTTATTTCATATACTTAAACCTAGTTAGGGTTATTGCATAGTGTCATTTTCATAGAGGATTTGTAACCCTCTCCTTTGGTGTTGTGTGTCAAGAGATCCCTTAGTTAGATTTAGTAGATCCAATTTGGTCATGATCCTAATATAAACATGCATTGATGTGTAAATTAGTTGATTTCCTTATCTGATCTTAGATTTTACTAAGTCATATAATCTATAGATCTATTTTAATTTATTGCATATATTATGCTGAACCTAATGTGAATCTAACCCTTACATTTTTAATTTTTCACTTTCAATCAATTAGATTAGGCTAGTCGATCTATTTTTAAGCTCTGTCTATAGATTCAAGATTTACAATCAACTAGATTGCATCGATCAATCTAGTTTTGTCTATGCTTACATGTATTCTCCAATAAACTAAATTACACTAGTTGATCTAGTATTTTTATTTGTTTGTAGGTCTAGGATATTTGTCAACTAGATCACAATGGTCGATATAGCTTCATCCTTTAGCTTACATTATTTTATATCTAATAGAATAAATCACATTGGTTGACTCAATTGTATTCCTATTTTCTAAATTTTTCACTTACAGTCAAGTAGATTAAGTTGGTAAATTTAGTTCAGTTTAACAGTATATACTTTTTTTAAGCCTTCATAAAACTAGATCAATTTTTTTTGATTTAGTTGAGGTTAATAGTTTTTACTTTTTAAATTTTAGAAAACTAGATTAGGTTGGCCGATTTAGATTTATCATTTTAAATTTTTAGTTACCTATAGATTACATCAACCTGGTTGATCTTATTTAATCCCTATGTTTTTAAATTTTTTGCCTCTACAAGAATCAATAAAGTTTGGAAAATAAGCTAGCAATTGAATTTTTAGCATTTTCCATCACCTAACAAAATCAACCTATTTATCTAGTCATATTTTCCAAGTTCATTCTAAACAAGCTTCATATTTCATTTTTCTGTCAAACTACTTTAATTTATCATTTTTATATTTTTAAAATTATTTAGCATTTCATTTTTTAGTCTATTCTTACTAGTTTTTAGTTCTACTAAAATATACCACATAGTCAACTAAGTTAACCTAGATGAATTAGTTTTGTTTTCAATTTTTTATCAAATAAACTAAATCAACCTAATTAATTATGTTAATTTTCACCTTGTTTTCAAAACATCAGCCTAGATGATCATGTTTTGTGTTTTTTTATTCTTTAGCATAAACAAGACAATTCACTTTCATTTCTTAGTAATCAA
Source organism: Torreya grandis (assembly GCA_037957365.1). Lineage (NCBI taxonomy): Eukaryota > Viridiplantae > Streptophyta > Pinopsida > Cupressales > Taxaceae > Torreya > Torreya grandis. Next base: position 901,128 of record JARHVA010002810.1, on the reverse strand, counting down.
TCTCATATTTTATTTGAAAAGAGTTGGTTACCTATTTATTTACTTTTTAAAATGGAAAATTGGTTTTTGAAAATTGATTTTCATCTTTATTTTCACTTTGTCTTGATTTCCATATAAATTGTGTATCGATAATTTTAAAACTACTTAATTGATGTCATGAAGGGATAACCAATACTCTTTTTATGGTCCTTACCTATCATTTATAGATATCATGGCATAATGGGGTTTCCATAATATTCATAGCCATAATACAGAGCTAAACATGTTCTTTAGTTTCCATGTACCTCATGGTATTTCATAAATTCCAAGGATTTACCTTTGAATTAAACCTTAGGATTCTAGAAATCTATTTGACTCTATGGTGCATTGATTAGTGGTTAGTATCTAGAATTACTTACAACTTACCCTTGAAACTAGGTTTAGTGGGATATGGGAACAATACTTCCTCCATAATTAGCATTCTAAAATATTGGGCTGTCACTATCCAACAAACAAAGAATTATCTTGGGAAGCCTAAAAATTAATCAAAACCCTTTAGTATATCTTCCTAATCTTATTTTTGGATAATTAGTTAGCATTAACAAATAACTAGTTTAGTTTTGTTTCTAATTAATTGTGTTAATTTTATCTACTTTAATACTACCTTAAAAACAAAATAGTTCAAATATTTTTTTATTTTTTTCTAGATTCAACTAAATTGATCAACACAACTTAGTATAATTTTTTTTTTCCTATCAAACTAATTTGACCAGTTCAACTTAGTAGGCTTTTAGACCATTCTATATTTTTTGCCTGTAAAACTAAGTTTACCCATTTGACTTAGTAGGCTTTCAAAAAAAATGTATTTCTTGCTTATCAAACTAAGTTGACTAGTTAGACTTAGTAGGCTTTCAAAAAAATTATGTATTTTTTTACCTATCAAACTAAATTGACTAGCTCAACTTAGTAGGCTTTCAATTTTTTTTGTAGTTTCCTTTCTGTAAAATTAAGTTGACCAGCTCAACTTAGTATGATTTCATAAATTTATGTATTGTTTTGCATGTAAAACTAAGTCAAACAAATTAATTTATTAGGTTTTCAACCAATGTTCCATATTTCTTGAAACTATCCTAGATTGACTAGGTCAATCCCATTTCTCCTAGTTGACTTAGTTCAATTTATCAGTCATTCTCCCTTTTTAGTATTTTTTCTTGTTCTTATTTTACCACTCTAATAAACATTATGAAATCACCCATTAGGATATTTCTTGATATCCTCAACCCATTCGAGTGTATATGGGTGCTTCTTTCCTTCCTACTATATGCTTTTAAATTTGACCTTATAAATTTAAACTACTAAAAATAACAATTTCACCCAAATCTTACAAAACATGAATAAGGAGGGAATATGGAAGCAAATCAAAATTATAAGAACAATCTTACCTTGAATTTTCTCCTATTAGCTTCTCTCTAATATCTTCAAATAGATTTATCAATGATTCTTGAGTTTATTGTTGGATTGTTATGGATAGATTCAGATTTTTGGCATGATGCTTTCTTGATCAAGAGACTAAGATGATATAGATTGAATTATGACTATGTGAGAGTTGTATATGATTCCAAAAGTTTACTTGGACATGGAGGGGTGGTGGTGTTTAAATAAAAAGGAGGGAAGATCAATGGTTAATATTTAAATTTGGGTGTATGAGATCAATGGTGGAGGATTATTTAAGGAATTAAAAATTCTTTGGATGAAACAATAAGAAGGAAGGTTCTAGAGGTAGAAGACTCTATAATCTCTTTTGGAAGTCTAAACATGATTAGTGGTGGATTAATCATGTGATTAAGGGGTTGAAAATAATCTAGGGGGTAGGATTGTAGGAATTCCTAAGAGTAGGTGGGTAGGTGGGTCATGGGAATTTTCAATTCCCAAATATTAGACAAGTGAGATTATTTAGTAAATAATGGGGATTTAGATGAATTAGTGAAGAAGTGGGAAGGAGTAAGGTTAGTGGATGAATAATTAAGAAGGGAAATGTTAGATAAATGACTAGAAGGGGATTAATAAGGATAATTTAGATAAAATTAGATGGGATTAATGATTATTAGATGAAATTATTAGTGTTATCTAATAATAATAATAGTGATAATAAACAAAGCAAGAAAATTTAGGTGTATACATTTTTTACCTCTTTGAAAGGGCAATACAAGTGGGTGAAGTGGAAGTAGTAATGGTATTTCAAAGAAAAACCATTTCAAAGATGATGTTAGTGGATATGATTCCCCCTCAAGGGGACATGTGGAGAGGAAAGAGATGGATGGCCACTCAAAAAGAATAAACGAAGGGAAGGATGTGATGAATAGATAAGGGGATGGGATGCAGGATGTGAGATAGATGATGAAGAAGATGAACTTGACCTAAGTAGAGAGCTACAAATTGATGATTCCCCTAGAAAAGATATATGCATAGGGAGTGGAAATAACAATGTCATAGTTTTTGACACATCCCAAAGGGGAATCACCCATAATAGGATGATAAAAAAAGGTCACAAGCTTACAATGTATCCTAGACAATGACACATGCTAGGGAAAGATAAGGACCAAGATAATATTGATTTGAGAATATGTATGATGAATGCAGCTCAAAATTTGAAGTCAAGTGATATGATGAAGGATAGGATTGAGAATAAAGGATATGATCAAGTGACCAAATGGACTGCATGTAATCAAATCAATGAGCCATAATGTGATTAATAGTGATGATGCCCCTCACAAAGACACATATAAGGGAGCGAGAGATGATAAAGTTATGATCCTATTCATGCCTCAATCAAATGAATAAATTATAAACTTTAACTCATGATTTGATTACTCAAGTGATAGTGAATGACTGATGAATAAAGGATAGAATTTTTGATTTATCAAGCCTAATTGATAGGTACAAGTGATTAATAAATCAAATGATTATGGGGATGCTAATAAATCAATTGATTAATGATTGATATTATAGCTCAAAGATTTTATTGATGAAATATTTGAGGATGATGAGGGATAAGAGAGATGATATGGCAAATGGTGGGGAAAGAGGAGAGAATGGCTAAGATAACCTTAGGCACACCATGTGATTTAGCACTGCCTACATAGTCTGAAAAGACCTCAGGGAAATATAGTTTAGACTCACTAATAAATGACAAGATAGAATAACTGATGATGGAATTTGGGATGTTGATAATAGATGATAAGATAGACTAGGGAAGGATGATGATAATGATATATGTTAAACATGTTAGTTGTTAGATAAAGGATACAACTTAGATGTTAGATGTTGATGACTAGGGAGAGGATAAATGATTGACTAGAGGATATAAATGTGATAATACATGACTTAGAGGAATGATTGGATATTATATGAGTGGATAAGGATAATTAACTTGATGATGGGATAAATATGATGATTAGATGATTAGACAAGTGATAAAGGATAGAATAAATAATGAGTGTTGTCTATTATCAAGCCATAATTGATGTGACAAGGTTTAATCATAGTCTATGCAATCCAATAAATATATCACTTAGTAGTATGCCCCAAGATATAAGTATGACCAATAGGACATTGTGACAAGGTACATAAAAGGGAGAAAATAATGAACTTTGCATCATTGATGGTGCCTAAAAGTATCATTGCAGATTTTGGTGACCTCATAGCATCCTAATTCATTGCCAAATAGATAAAAAAGAGACATGATTCAAGACTAAAAAGAAACATAAACACACAAGACAATCAAATAAAAACATATAATCAAGGCAAAAAACATAGAACAAACAAGTAACACACACTAGCATCTACATGCAATGTCAGTATGATTAGTGTCTTATCTATTTTTCCTAATGAGAGTTAATAAGATGATTTATTAGGTGATGAATTGGACTAAGTTGGTCAGGATGATGTGAATTTGGATTAAGGTTATAAACTTGGACAAGGGTATAGACTTAGAATAGACTAGTGACTTCGATCAAGATAATGTTATGGATAAGGACTAGGGTAAAAACATAGGACATAGGACAAGACAAGATGATAAAATGATAAGACCTTAAGATCATAAGATAAGACAAGATGATAATATGGCCAAGACATACTATAAGGCATGATGAAATGGACAACTTAAGACATAGGATAAGGAGATTAGGATACATATGATATATGACAAGATGACACAAGACAAGATAACTTAGATGCTTTGGTATTTTTTTGGATTTTATAATTTTTAGGTTTTTTTAGAATATTTCAATTTTTAGGTATTTTTAGAATGTGTATGTACACTATACAAATGGGATTACTAGTAAAGGGAAAACCAAACCTAGAAACTAGGATAAGGAAGGTGGAATGATGAATGGGATGGAAAAAGAATGAGGGTGATGTTGAAAAGTGGATGAGGACCAAGGAATGATGGGCTAGGGATTGCCAATGACCACATCATAAAAGAATGAGATATTTAGTTACCCAAAAGCCCATTGGAGGATATGCTAAGATGATTCTAGAACACTTCTTAAGACATCTTCCATGTTCTTACAAAGGTCAAGATGGAAATGATGGATGGATATAATAGGATGATTGATATGATTTTAGATGATGGGTAGGATCAATGGATGGAGGGATAATGTAGACAAGGATGGGATTGATAATGTATTAATTTTGCACCCCAAGTATTGAGGTACAATTGGGAAATATATTATCCTACAATAATGTCAAAAAATGGTTTTCATCATGGTACTTGCCTAAGGCACTAGAAGACTAGTTTCACCATTAGATGAATGATTTTTTTATAACTTTGTGACTTTTTATGTGGCATCTCTATTTATTGGATATAGGTATAAGATCTAGGAATGTTGACACTTGTTGGATATTTAGCCAACACCTATTCTAGATATGTGTGATGTTTGAACCATGTTGTTGATGTTTGATGTATTGATATCCTTGTGACCTTCATTGATTCTTGATTGAGACCCTTCTAGATATCTAAACTAGGTGTTTTCCTCAACCCTATGAGAGACAATGTTATCTAGGTTTGTGAGGAGTGGAACGAATGGGTTTTGGATTTGATGGTGATGTATAGGAATTGATTAAATGATAAGATCATGATAGGAAGGAGTGATGGGTTTTTTTAGAGTGGGACTAACATTCATACACATCATTGGACATGTCAAATGTTCCACATTTGATTGGTGCCATATGATAAAATACTACAGGAGATATAAGACACTTTGACTTTACAGTTCATCTTTGATTTGATTATTTGATGGATTATTGATCATGTTGATAGTGTTTTTAACATTATTTTGATTTTTAGACTTGATTATTTATTAACTGGCCCCTAGTGCCTGACATTAGAATTCACTAGAAGAGATTGATTTTTAACTTGGTAGATGAATATTAGTGTTACTTTGATGGTCCCCTAGTGCCTGACATTAAGATTCACTAGGGGAAGACACTTTTTTTTACTATGTTAATGACGTTAATTTTCTTGATTTTGACTTATTGGATCAAAGGTGTTTTGATCATCATTTATGACTTTTTGAATATGGTCTTGGATTGTTGTATTTGTGTCACATATTATGTTTCTCAAAGAAGGGTCTAATGATGTATGTTCCTATCTATCCCTATAGATGGAGGTGATTAAATGATCATTAACAAGAAGAAAATGATATATGATGGATGAATGTTGGGGAGATGGTATGATGAGGTTGATGAGTGGTGGTGGGGAAGCATGGCCCTCATAGGGTTTTTTTAGAGACCTAGTTTTGATATCAGAGAAAATATCCTCAAGATCAATAAAAGGATCACTAGGACTAGCTAAAAGACACTTGTCCAATGTAGGATCAGATCCACTCTAACTATCTTCAATAGATAAGTCTTGTAAAAACTTTTTTATGACATCATCATTCTGACTGGGATTAGAATATATGCCTTATGATTGGTTGATATCTGGATTAGAATGATCCTAAAAAATATTGGCATAATCATCATATATTTCAATATCTATGCGAGATGATGTTTTTGATGAGGAATCTGATTCAAATACTAGTATTGAATATGATCCCAATGTAGATACCACTTGTATTGACTCTGATGCCAACTCTAATACATAGGATGTAATGCTACTAGTAGAGAACTATTTTTCCATAAGTGACCTCTCAACATAGGTTCATTGAAATTATGGGTGAGAGGAAGATGATATAGGGATAATGGATTCACCAAGGATAGGCCCATGAAAGAAGGACTCGTGAGGTAAGAAATGACTAGGCTCATGGGGAACAAACTCATCTTCAATGGAGGATTTCTCAAAGATGAGGGGACCATGGAAGATGGATGTGGTGTCCTGACCTTGTCTTAGAAAGGGAAGGGCTTGATTATGATCAAGAATGAAATCTTGAAATTCCTCTTCTTATTCACCTAGGGATGTAGACTCATCTTATTCATTCTCAATTTCTATATCACCATGGTTGATGAGGTCTTGGACATAATTTTGGAAATTATGACATTGATTAATAGTATGCCCCTAGGTTTGGTGATATGCATAGTATTGGTTAACTTTATGCCAAGAGGGATTAGGTTTGGTAGGATTAAGATGTTGTATGGGTAGATAGACCATCATATTAGTAGTAATAATTTTATGGAAGAAGGATTCTAAGGATATAGGAAGATAAGTATAGGGGCTCTCTTCACTTCATGACTTGGATGTGGAAGCATTGGACTTTAGATTAGATGGGTGTTGATGTGATTGGGTGGGAAGACTAGTAGTAGATAAGGTGGATAGGTTAATATTCCCTTTCTTATTATATAAAGGGGTAGATAATTGGATATGATTGGTGGATGTAGAATTTGAATAATACTCAAGTAGATGGGTATGGACTAGAGGTTATATTAGATGGATGGGGTTTAAGTCTATAGGATGTGAAGTGATCAGCTCAAGGAAGCATGAAAGGAGTAAATCCCTATTGATGATGAGGCATTGATCAATCAAGGTATTGACCAAATTTATTTTGGATTCCATGGATAAGGATGGGAGAAAGTATAGATGATGTGATTTTCCAACCCTAATCGGTAGGTGTAAGGGATTGAATGGAAAGATTGAGTGAATAAGATGGGATGTGTGGAATAAATTTAGATAAAGGATTTCTTTAGTCAGATATCAAGTTTAACTAAATGATATAAGATATTGGATGGGATAGGATAATATTTAAGTTGACTAATTTAAGATGTGATCTAGACTTTGATGATTTTGATTAGATTCTACTGGGGTGAGCTATGACAAGCTCTAGCATTTGATGGGGGGATATATTATCTTGAGAAAATAATTTTTACTAGGGATTGATTGAATTAATACTATCTCAAGACTAAGATGCTTGACTCAAATAGGATGAGATGATTAGACTGATAAATTGATAAGATTGTGATTATGAATCAAACTTGATTAGACATAAGTAAGTTAGTGACATGGATCTTGATATGTTAAAGAATGTTTTACCAATGTGGATGAAGACTTACATATGAGCATAGAATTGATGAGAGGATTAGTATAGACAAGGGATATGATGAGGTGGAATATGATTAGGCTAGGTTGATAAGGTATTGAATAAAGTGATTAGGCTAGGCAATGTCAAGATAAGTGACTGATTTGGAATAGGAGACTGAGTAAGTCTAGGTGATACATGATTGGTTATGAATAAGGTAGAATTATGATAAGATGTGGATGATAATACTTGATTATAATATGTATGTGATGGGGGAATGACTAGAGCTATATGGATGAGACTAGGATAGGATGTGACTAAGATGAGAAAGGTGATAAGAGGTGGGACAAGACACAAGATAAGATGAAATAAGTTTAAAAGGATGTACACAAATGTATAAATAAAATATGTACAAGAGGGTATTGATAAGGATGTATAGGATGACAAGGATATACAAGATGGTGATATGAAAAGAAGACCTATATAGGTGTGTATAGGTTTGGGTAAAAAGGTTGACTTAGCTCAAAAATAGTAATGGTCTAGAAAAACACTCACCAAATCATGAAAACCATAAATATAAGATTAGTAAACTAATTTGGGTGTATAAACCCAATGAATACACCATCTAATGGCTTCATGGGTGAGGATTTATGCTAATGACCCATTACAAAATATCCCAAACCCTCTTAACCCCATTTTCACATGACAGTCACTTGGGAGTTAATATTAACTTTGACAGCCAGTTACCTATTATATTCAATGGTCCTATGCTAGGATGAATAGTCTTTCTAAGGTAATCCCTAATATATGCTAGGTATAATGGGGCCCAAGTCCATGTAGAGTGATATCTAATGCCTAGTTTAGATAATTAACTCTTTCCTTTCATATATGACCTATATGAGGTCAATTTCTTATCCTAACAATAATTTTCCTTGATATTTATACTCCACCAAAACACAGAGTGTGCATTAGTGCATGGTGGTGAAATCCATGGTCACTATCCCCTTAAAACTATGGAAAGTGTGTGGGTGTAAATTACACATCATGTTACCCCTAAAAATAACAATGAGAGAGTTTATTAGTGGTTTTTGATCCTCCAAGAATTGATGCAAGGACACAAAGAAGATAACATACACCACTAAATCCCTTGGGTGACACACAATCAAATAAAAAGATTTATTAATCAATTAATTTAGATGTGTTATATACTATATATATATGTGTGTGTGTGTGGTTTTTAAAATTTTGAAATATCTTTGACATGTGACTTTAAAAAAAAGTGATTAGTAGTTTCAATTTGCAATTTTGGAGGGGCAACCTACAAGACAAGATGTTAGACAAAATATATGACCTGCAAGAGAAGATGTTAGCAAGTCAAAATTGCTACTAGATTTACCCCTGAAAGAAACAAAATATTAGTTAAATAACCTTAAAAACCATTGAAAAAAATCATGATTTGGTTTTATAACTTATTTGTATGAGGGGACATGATGCAAGGGTCTGGGGGAGGCATCCCATAATGGGATCAAGGGGCATCACCCTTTTTGGGGTTGAGGGGCAGTACCCCTAATGTAAAATGCAATTTGAGACTTACGGGATGCTTGGAATGACTCAAAATTCATTAATACTGAACCTAAAAAATAAATTCAAAAAGGACAAATTAAATTAAATAATTAAATCAAAATCACAATTGTAGAAGGTAAAACCATAGATACATAGTCATACGAAGTTAGTTTTTAAAAATCAATTCCAAAACTGGCAAAATTGTAACTACTAGGTAATATTACAACTATGTAATATGCAATTTTTAAAGATATTAACTAATCATGACTGAATATTTTAGGCAAAACTACACATTTTAATTTAATACCATAAGTCAACATTCAAAATCATGAATCAACATATGCAGTTTTGAGGTTTAGAAAAAAATGCTATAAAACCTAGTAGCAGAATAAAAAATCTACAGAAGTTAATTTTTTAATGGATTATGAAAGATGTTGAAAGAGATCATAATATAATATTTATAAGATAAGGTATTTCCTAATTAATTTAAGTCAAAACCACCTATTGTTATGTAAAGTCACCTATGGAAAACAAAAATGCTTCTTGTAAATTGTGGTATTGAAGCTAGTAGTAAAAGGGTGTTTATATGTTTGATGAATTAATTTGAGTAGAACCTCTATTTCCTATGGGAAAATGAAAATAAAATAAACATATAAAAACTATTATAAATCCAAAATTATAATTTTCAAGTTCAATGATTTTAATTCAAAAGTTAAAATTGCCTCTCGTAGAGGCAATATTGCAACTCTGACTCAATACCGTGATTGCCAGTTTTGCTTAGTATAAAACAAATAATATTATTAGGTTTTATTGTTTTTATTTTAATACATATAGGATAAAATGTGTCTTTCTAATCCTAAATAAAACTAAAGGATGTGTTTAAAACTAATTTCTTGACCATAAGACTATACTGTTTCAAAATAAGGTTGTAGTATTACAAAAGGGTAAAGACTTATCAAAAAATTTAGTTTTTGGTGATTAAAGGGTATGATTAGTGAAAAATAATATATTTTTAGGCAATACTATCGATGCAATATCATGATTTGTAGAGCAAAACTTCCTTTCACTTGGACATGAAAATTTGATAAAATCTAGAGCTTTATCCTCGTCCAACTAGTCCTAAAAGCTATCAAAACACTTTTAACATGAAAAAAGGTTAATTTTAAGGAGTTATCCCACTGTGATCACCAATTTATCCTTTTAAATTTGAGCTTATAAATTTAAACTATTAAAAATAGCAATTTCACCCAAATCTTATAAAACATCAATAAGGATGGCATATGGAAGCAAATCATAATTACAAGAGCACTCTTACCTTGAATTTTCTCCTCTTATCTTCTTTCAAATATCTTCAAATATATTTGTTAATGATTCTTAAATTTTTTATAGATAGACTAAGATTTTTGGCATGATGCTTGCTTGATCAAGAGACTAAGATGATATGGATTGGATAATGACTATGTGAAAGTTTGCATATTATTCCAAAATTTCACTTGGTCATGGAGGGGTGATGGTGTTTAAATATAAATGAGGAGGGAATATCAATGGTCAATATTCAAATTTGGGTTTACGAGATCATCCAAGGAATTAAAATTCTAGAGGAGGGAAGGTTATAGAGATAAAAGCCTCTAGAATGTCTTTTGTAAGTATAAACATGATTAGTGGTGGATTATTCATGTGATTAAGGGGTTATAGACAATCTAGGAAGGTAGGATTTTAGGAAAGCCTAGGAGTATGTGGGTAGGTGGGTCATGGGAATTTTAAATTCCCAAATATTAGACAAGTGGGATTAGTTAGTAAATAATGGGGATTTAGATGAATTAATGAAGAAGTGGGAAGGGGTAATGTTAGTGGATGAAGAATGAAGAAGGGGAATGTTAGATAAATGACTAAAAGGGAAATAATAAGGATAATTTAGATAAAATTAGACATGATCAGTGATTATTAGATAAAATTATTAGTGTCAAATAATAATAATATTAGTGATGATAAATGAAATGGGTGAATTTAGGTGTATACACCTACCTTAGCCACCAAATAAGATAGCCTCTCATGGTGAAATTACTCATGTTCTTCATCTAGGTCAATAGAATTCAATATGGTCCATATCATTAAAAATGGTGATCTAGATGATCACACCCTAAATGATACCATTTCTAAACTACCTTACTTTACCGTTGGAGTAATTGATAACAACATAGGAAACCCTCCTATTGACCAAATTTGAATTTTAGTCAAATTGGGTCAACCCCTACATATTAATTTTTTTAAAAGTTTCCCATATGTCTAATAGGGTCTCATGTGTGTCTAAACATCTCACCTATCCTTTTTCTAACCTTGGTGTAAGCCTATCTTCCTTGTACTTGCCTAGTTAACCCAAGTCAACCCAAGTCAACTCTACTCAACTCTAGTTAAAAATGATCAAAGGATCAAATTATTTTATAAATGTCCTAATGTAGTCATTTAAGTGTTTTAAGGTGTTCCCAAGTCATAAATTTATCCTTTACCATGTTTCATATGCAAAAAATGCTTTTTAGTCATATTTTTGGCTTATTAAATGACTTATACGGATGAGTTAAGGAAACATATTTGTCACAAAAAAAGATTATAATGTGGAGGAGGTTATAACATGTTAGGAATCAATTATATGTAGTTACGAAGTAGTTTCATGAATGAAAATAGGGAGATATCCTTAAAAATAGGCCATTAATGGCACTTATAAGAACTTGGGAAGTCCATCATTAACTTTAGCTAAAAACATGGGCCTAGTGTCTCTTTAAATCCCTGAGGTGTTCACCACACTTGGTTTGTAGAGAAAAGGTTATATAAATCAAATTTTGATTCTTTTCCTTCCTTCTTGCCTTCATAAGCCAAGAAAAGTCAACTTTGGATACTTGGTACAATCCGTACATATGGAGTTGGAGTGATTGCTATTGGGAATTAAAATGGGTCTTATTCAAATTAAAATCTATGGAAAGAAGTTTTATTTTCATGTATCCTCCTTTATGAACCATTTTTAAGAATCTAGGTAGCTTTTTATGTTCTCACATCTATGAGGGGTCACTGTTTGAGCTTGTTTCAAAATCTTTTGCTCTAATTGGATAGATTTGATTGTTTCATGTGTTTATCAGGGAATATACATAGGTTTGTTCACTATATTCTTGGTTTTGGAGTTATAAGAACCAAATAAGACTCTTATAGGCTTGTTTATGCTTGTAGACTGGTTCACTTTGCATCTATAGGTGTTTGATAGAGTTAAAGGGGTGTTGTATGGAAATAAATGGTCAGGGTTGAGCCTCATGATGTTATGAAGTTATATGTTATTATGATGAACATGATTTATTCCTTTGGCAAACCACTATTCATTGATAAACCATTCAATTTTTGAGAACTTGTCCCTAAGATGGCAGAACATAGAGCTCTGTGTTTTTTAACAAAGTTGGATAGGTTTGAAATATGATTTTTTGATAGAACTTAAGAGCTCCATCTAATATCCATTTCATGAGGGTATATTATTGCAATGGAAGGAACTTGGAAATCACAAGGAACATGAGTTTGGGGACTCTAAAGTCATGCTCTTACATACTAAAATATCTTAGTAACATCTATAGGTCTGAGATCAAAAAGTGGTTTTTCCTCCACCAAAGTTAAAAATTAGGCCTATTTTAATATAAGAATGGTTATAAATTTTCAATTGGTATCCATGGAATTAGATATCATATAAATATATGTCAATTTGTGTTTGTGACTTCCCATTCTCACCCTCAATTCGTATAGAGGCATGAAACACCCACCTATAGACAAGTTAGTTGTAAAGTGTCTCAGTCATTCAAGATAGACCGACTTAATGAAGATTAAAGTGATTGAGAATAGATAAGAGAGGTTATAAGAGGAGACATGAGTGCCTTGTGACATTAGGGAACTCTATAGGAGTTCATAAGGGCCTTAAAATAACTAACACAAACCCTAATAGTGACCTACAACAGGGTCTCAAAGAGAAAGGGTCCCAGTCAAGAGTGAAAGGCATATTCAAGCCCAAATGGAACATATAGGTGAATTCAAGATGAGATACACATTTGTAACCTCAGGTAATTTTCAAATAACTTAATGAGCATCATGAACAAGTTATAAGCAACCCATCTTGACTTATAGGCTCAGTCCAATGAAGGGTACCTCAATCAGACAATGAATGATTTGATGATTGAAGTATGAGAAGTGCATATAAGGTGATGAAAATGTTTGAGGTTAAAAATGGTTCTCATGGTTCAATTTATAGTCTCTCCCTATCATGACCAAGTAAATATGTTCCTATATACCTTTTTAGAACCCTAATGTGCACCTACAATAAATAACATAGTTAGGCAAAACCATCATCTTGTGAATTCAAGAGAATGAAAGAGAATAAAAGGGTCAAGGGGTTAAAATATTTAATGAATAATATATTATTTTAATATTATATCACACAAAAACCTCTCATAGTGGATATTGAACATGGAAAAAACTCCAACATTGATGCATACAGTCTACTCTCAAAGCACCCATGCACAGTCTATATTATAAAGGGCCTGTCTTGAAGATGGAGAGAGTTAGAGGTCTTATTATTGGATTTAGATGATAAATTTTGGTATGGATAATCCTAAAAAATTTAATAAACCCCTCCAAGGATTGTTTTTGATAATATGATAGGTAAAAATGCCTTTGTTCTGTCTCAGAGGTAGAACACTTTCCCCTTGCACAAAACCTTACAAGTTTTGGAATTAAAAATGAAGGATGAGTGAGAAGATGTAGAGATAATTAAATAATGTTAGATAATTTAAATAAATATTAAAAAACATGAATAACCTTTTAGAGATAAAGGAAACCAATTAGGATGATCTAAACAACAAGGTTTGTAGACAGACCTAGTGAGCAAGGAATAAGCCTAGCCACAAACGAGAGATCACTTTCAATTTTAGCCTTTTAAAATAATTATAATGAATTTAAGAATGTTAATTTAGGTAAAATTTATGTGTTTAATCCCTCTCAGAGGTATGTAAGGTCAACAAAGGGGTCTGAACTACAAAGTCTACAAGTAGGCCTAATCTAGGCCTAGTACCTAGAGAGGATTCCTATCACTTTTAAGGCCAAATGAAAACTAAAACTTGTTGAAATATGTTTTTGGGATGTGAAAATAGGTTTTTGAACCATTATTATCAAAATAAATCCATCAATAAGTCACTTCTTGGCTTGAAGTACACACAAGCTTATGCAGACTACTTGAAGTACATGAGTGGCTAGATTGAAATACTCAAAACTTCCATGAATATTTGCATGGAGACTCAAGGTATTAAAGGATGTTATAGAGGATATATAATAATAAATTACTGGAATTGGGATATAATTTCAACATGTAGCCTTTATGAAAAAAGGATAAGACCCAAAATGACCAAAACCCTCGCAAAACCCTAACCAGGACCCGATTGGGAAGATAAAGCAAATGGAGCATCCAAATGGAGTGTAAAGGCCATAAAAATTATTTTAAGTTATAGAGGAATCTTCAAGGATCATCCCCACATAATTGAGTTGTACCCTACTTATATAGATGGTATTTAATATGGATTTTTTTGACAAATTTATGGTTTTTATAGGTGTGGAGGAGTTTAAAAATATGTAATCACCTTTAGGAGAAATATTTGGACTTGTTGTAGGTCCCCATATTCATAAATTGAGGTATATAAGATCATAAGTGTGTCTGTTAGCTTCTTCTCTTAGCTAGTCAAAATGAACAAGTAGTGAACACTTAGTGAAAATGATGAAACTCCAATTGGGAAGCCTTTTAAGGTTTGATTCATAAACCTGATGACATGGACACTCTTTATCAATGTAATTCCTCCTTGTGCATGGATTATATTATATAATTGGAATCATTTTGTTTTCCAAGTGTGAGAGGTGCATGAGAGAGAGAGTCATTTGTAATTATTATGGATGATTACTCATAGATAGAAAGATATGAATGGTTTTAGACCATTCTAATGCATGTAAACCCCTCCCTTTCAAATCAATCATCATAGCTAACCCTACTTAGTGATGAGGTATTCTAATGAGGGAAAATCATGAAGATAGTTTCTTATGCAAGCAAAATAACATCTACACCACATATGGAAGAGTTAGATAAATTTGAGAGACATTTGTCCTTATTTTCTTTACAAGTCCTATCTCATTCCTGATTACATGCCATTTTAACTCCTTATTATTTCTTGACAAGTGTCTTAGTAACTCTTTAGCTTCACCTTCTCTCTTCTCTCATAATTGCTATATATACTAGCCTTTTTGATATTATATGCATCTCTACACTTGAGTATGGTGAATCCATACTCAAATTTTACCTTAAACTATTAAATAAGGTTTTTTTTACCTCATTCATGACTTCATGAAGTGCATACTATGGCTATTAGTCTTGTATAAGTGTATTTTGCTTACCTTGACATGTTATCCTTCCTAGTGCCTTGTGTAGTTTAAAATCTCTCTTTTATAGGTCATCAAGAAGTGTTTAATGTGGATTATAGGTATAGTGAGTAGCTTATTAATTAGTATTTTTGTAATACCTATTATCTAAGTCCTCCTAATATAGACTCTCTTCAAGACCCCATGCTTTAAACATTAATGTAGAAGAAGAGATTTCAGTTTGATGGATGAAGTGTATGTGTATTTTTCCTTTTGGTTCCAAGTGCACTAAAAATGGTGTGAGTAGACCATATGTTTGGTGCATCACCTCCTTAGCTAGGTTTAGTTTAGGATTAACCCTTTTCCTCATAAATGAAAGTGTGGTTATGGTGTGTAGAAGTGGTAGATCAAGGGAACTTTCCTTAATCTAGAGACTCACCTCAAATTTGGGTCACCTATTACCCTGAGGTGTTTCCATTATGCCACTTGAATGAGGAGAGACTTGTCTTCTTCTCAAGTGGTGCAAGTTCAAGTGATAATAATTTTTTACATGCTCGGTGGGAATAAATAGTCCATTCCTTAAGGAGTTTTGGTGTTCTCAAGATACCAGCCTTTAGAGGTAATTCCACTAAGCACCAATGGTGACTCCAAACACAAATCTACTAGTCAATTAGTCCAAGTACTCTAATTAAATTTGTTTCTTATTCTATACACTTCTCATGAATTATTCATGGATAATTTTGATGTTGACTTTGTCTTAACACAAGTTGGTGAGACATATCCATCTTTGCCTATCCCCTATCAATATGGACAAGTCCTTGTTTAGTCTTATCAGTCTCAGTATGACCATATTCAACCCTACTATAATTTGCATCAGTCTTGTAATCAGTCCTCCCAAGCTTATGTTTCACCTAGTTCATCTAGTTCCTCTCCAAGTCAATCCTTTGCAAGTTTCAAGAAGACTCTCATTGGCTATAAGGACTATATGCTAGACCTTGATACTAGAAATGGTTGTGGTCAAGTCATCCTTAGTGATTATGTCAAGAGTGTGTGGGATGATTTAGAGCTAGTCAAGAGAGAATGGATGCCCATTGATAAATCTAATTGGAAAGGTATTAAAAGTAAAATGATTGATGTTTGTGGTCTAATTTTACACATAGAAGAGTGGTTGAAAGATCATGAAATAATTCAATCTTGGTAGTTACAATACACCCCATATCATCCTTCAAGTATGCCAACTATACCTATTAAAAATATTAATTCCATCATGCTTCAAATTCCCCAAGTCCTTCATGCATTTTCTAAAGTTTCCCTTCTTATAAGTCCATCCAATAGAGGAGCCAAAGGAAGAGGGATATCACTATTGAAGAAGATTTTGAGAGAAGAAGGTTGATTTTGGAGGCTCATATTGATAAGGAGATTGAATTAGCAAACTAAAAATTGACATAATCCATCATGGCAATAGAAAGTGAATTTTCTAAGTGTGACATTTCCCTTCTTGTACCTAAGCCTCATGAAGAACTCCCTAAGCCTAGCTTCCCAAGATGGAAAGAAGTAGTGGTAGCTTATGGAAAGAAGAACAAAGGATGTTTAAGTAGAGAAGTTGGAAGTGAAAATAAACTTGAACCTACCCAAATCCCTCCCACCCTTCCTCAATAAGCCTTTTTCCCTTCATCTCAACTTCCTTATACTTCATTTCCTAATGAAGATCCTATTTCCCCCAAGAGAAGCTATTCCAAGAAAACCTTGCCAAAAGAATTAGGGAGTTAGAACTCAAAATACTGAATATCTCATCTATGCAAGGAAAAATTAAAGCAAATGAAGTCATTAAAGCTAATGTGGATCAATTGATTAATGAAAAAATAGGATTCTAATGGTGAGGATTACATTGCTCCTTGGAAGCCTTCAGAATCTCTTACTTTGATTTGATAGATTTGATTGCTTCATGTGTTTCTTAGGGACCCTCCATAGGTTTGTTCACTATCTTCTTGGTTTTGGAGTTATAAGAACCTAAGAAGCCTCTTCTAGGATTATTTATGCTTGTAGACTAGTTCACTTTGTAGCTATAGGTGTCTGACAGAGTTAAAGGGGTATTGTATGATAGGAAATGGTCAAGGTTGAGCCTCATGAGGTTATGAAGTTGTATGTTAGCCTAATGAACATGACTGATCCCTTTGGTAGCCCACTAGTCATTGATAAACCATTCCAAGGAAATAATTTGAGTTTCGGGAACTTTTCCCTAAGATGGTAGAATAGAGAGCTTTGTGTTTTTTTAAAAAGTTGGATAGGTTTGAAAGATGATTTCCTGATAGACCTTAAGATCTCCATCTAGTAGACCTTCTATGAGGGTATATTCTTTCAAGGGAAGGAAATTGGAAAGCAAAAGGAATATGAGTTTGGGGACTCTGAATTCATGCTCTTACACATTAAAATGTCTCAGTAACATCTATAGGTCTGAGATCAAAAGGTGGTTTTTTCTCCACCAAAGTTGTAAATTAGGCCTATTTTCATATAGGAATGGTTCTAAATGTTCAAGAGTATCCATGGACTGAGATATCATAGAAATATATGTCAATTTATGTTTATGACTTCACATGCTCACCCTTAATCCATACAGAGGCATAAAACACCTACCTATAGGCAAGTCAGTTGCAAAGTGTCTCAGTCATTCAAGATAGACCCCCTTAATGAAGATTAAAGTGCTTAAGAGGGGATAAGAGAGGTTGTAAGAGCATAAATTAGTGCCTTATGACATTATGAAACTCTATATGAGTTCATAAGGGCCTTAACATACCTAACACAAAGCCTAGTAGTGACCTACAATAGGGTCTCAAAGAGAAAGGGTCCCAATCAAGAGTGAAAGGCATATTTTGAGCCCAAATGGAGCATATAGGTGAATTCAAGATGAGATACACATTTATAACCTTAGGGAAGTTTCAAATAAATTAATGAGCATCATGAACAATTTATAAGCAACCCATCTTGACCTATAAGCTTAATCCAATGAAGGGTGCCTTAGTCAGATAGTTTATGATTTGATGATTGAAGTATGAGAAGTGCATATAAGGTGAGGATAGTGTTTAAAGTTAATAATGGTTCTAATGGTTCAATTTAGAGTCTCTCCCTATCATGACCAATTAAATATGGGCCTATATACCTTTTTGTAACCCTAATTTACACCTACAATAAATAACATAGTCAGGCAGAACCATCATCTTATGAATTCAAGAGAATGAAAGGGAATAAAAGGGTCAAGGGGTTGAAATATTGAATTAAGTAGATATTTTATGAATATTATAGTTCATAAAGCCTCTCATAGTGGATATTGACCATGGAAAATACTCTAACATTTATGCATATAGTCTACTCTCAAAGCACCCCTGCACAGTCTATATTGTAAAGGGACTATCTTGAAGATGGAGAGAGTTAAAGGTCTTATTCTTGGATTAAAAGGATAAATTTTGGTATGGATAATCCTAAAAAATTTAATAACCCCATCTAAGTCTTGGTTTTGATAAGATGATAGGGAAACATGCCTTTTTTTGTCTCAGAGGTAAAGCACTTTCCCCTTGCACAAAACCCTATAAGTTTTGGAATTAAAGATGGAGGATGATAAAAAAGGTGTAGATACCATTAAATAAGGTTGGATAAGTTTAAATACATATAAAAAAACATGAATAACATTGTATATATGAAGGAAACCAAGTAAGATGATCTAAAAAATAAGGTTTGCAAGCAGACCTAGTGAGCAAGGAATAAGCCTAGCCCCAAATGAGAGATCAATTTAAGTTTTAGCCTTTGAAAAGCATTATAATACTTTGGAACATGTTAATATAGGTAAAATTTATGTGTTTAATCCCTCTTATAGGTATGGAAAGTCAACAAAGGGGTCTGAATTACAAATTCTGCAAGTAGGCCTAATCTAGGCCTAGTACCTAGAGAGGAGTCCTATCACTTTTAGGGCCAAATGACCAATAAAACTTGTTGAAATATATTTATAAGATGTGAATAGAGGTTTTGGAACCATAATTATGTAGATAAATCCATCAAGAATCAATTTCTTGGCTTTAAGTGCACACAAGCTTATGTAGACTACTAGAAGTACATGAATGGCTAGATTGAAATAGTCAAAACTTACATGAATCTTTGCATGGAGACTCAATGTATTAAATGATGTTGGAGAGGTTCCCTAAGAATCCCTCAGTGGAATTTTGATATAATTTCAATGTGTAGCCTTTATGAATAAATACTAATACCTAAAATGACTAGAAACCCTCACAAAACCCCAATTAAGACCTAATTGGGAAGATAAGGCAAACGGAGCATCCAAATGGAGTGTAAAGGATAGGAAAATTATTTGAAGCTATAGAGGGATTTTTAGGGATCTTCCATATGTGATTTATTTTTACCCTACTTGTATAAATGGTATACAACAATGTTTTCTTTGATAAATTTATGGGGTTTGTAGACACCAAAATTATGTCACACACACGTGTATAAATCCCTATGTCAAAACCACTTAAACCCATTTTATTAATAAAAATTAATCTCCCTAACCCATAATTTACCCCCTCACATATTTATTTAATTTAAAATACTTAATTAAGATAATTAAAAACTCTTATTGCCACCTTAGCTAGCCACCTCGCCCTATGACTATTTCTCCCTTGATGAGTCACCTCAAGACCTGATCCCCTCATCCTAACTACCTAATATTTATTCCTCATTCAAAACTAAATTAATAAATAAATACTTCCTTCTTAACCTCTTATTTTAACCATTTTATAATGGGTGTCACAATTGGCACACACAACAATAGAAAATAGGCCAAAAACAGAAAGGTTTACCTATTCTAGGGCCACTAATGTCTGTCAACCCATGACCAACATTGGTGGGATGCCTATCAAAATCGATGAGATCACCAACATTGGTAATATAAGCCAAACTCCAACCTATATTTTAGGTCATCAAAAATTAAGAAAATAAATTCTTACTCTCATTCAAGCTCTCAAAATTCTATTCTTTGACATCTAGGCTTACAATCACCTACATAAGTCAATCACCATCAGCAACTGAACTCTTGAGGAGAAATAACATCCACTTGTTCTCTCCATTTAAGAATTTAGGTTTGGACTCCTAGATAGAAACCATCAACCTAACACTTATCATTTAGTGACCACCATAGCTAAGTATATCATTGATATTATAGGTCATTTAAATATTTATTCTTCCATTTCTTTATATCTACCCTACACTACTTTATGCACTTATGATCGTATCCCCGTGAGGGAGTTACAAATATTATTTGATTATTTCCAATGACATGAATACCAAACCCCTGAATAGACTTAACCAAGCCATAAACTCTCTCTCCTAACTCTCTCAACCTCTCTGACCTGATCCAAACCATTTCCTAGACCCAAAAAACCTTCTGCAACCTCTCAGATAATTATTTCCCCTACTGACCTCGGTAGCCTAATTGACATCAGTCACCTCACTACCAACCTCAATAGCCTAAATGATATAAATCACACTCCTACCATCATTGGTGACTATAAATTCCCTAGCCTCTTCAAAACCTACCCAAACAACTTCTCAAACACCAATAAAGCACCTCACCTACACCTTGTCACTCTTTACTACATACACATTATTAAAAATTATAATTTTATCTCTTTTACTCTCTATTTACCTCTATTTTAGTTATTTATTATTCTTTTACCTCTAGAAAATGGACTATCATCTCTAGGGAAGTTTCACACTTCCTAGAACAAGCGTGTAGCTTGGCATCCCACTCATTTATTTGCTAACAAACATCTTGTGGTAGTGCTTTCTTATTTGTAGGTAGTCCTCCCTAGCTAAAGAGGAGTGATCACAATGTTTGGATACAATGTGAAAACCAAATCTAGGTTCATTCTAATCAATTATCCCCATCCTTCTTTCTATTTTCCTTTAGACTTAAAATAGACAAAATTTAGAGAAACATTTCTAGCAAAAATTTAGAAAATCAATTCTTACTCTCATTCAAGCTCTCAACATTCTATTTTTTGACATCCAAGCTTACAATCACTCTTTTTAAGTCAATCACCATTAGTAACTGAGATCTTGAGGACTAATAACATCCACTTGTTCTCTCTATTTAGTCATTAAAGTTTAGACTCCCAAACAAAAACAATCAACTTGGTAGTTATCATTCAACAACCACCACAACTAAGTATATCAATGATACTATAGGTCATTTAAATATTTATTCTTCCATTTATTTATATCTAACCTATACTACTTTACACACTTCTGACCATACCCCCGTAAGGGAGTTACAAATCTTCTTTGCTTGTTTCCCCTTACATGCATACCAAACTCCTGACTAGACTTAACCAAGCCAAAAAATCTCTCTCCTAACTCTCTCAACCTCTCTTACCTAATCTAAACCATTTCCTAGACCCAGAAAAACCTTCTAAAACCTCTCAAAAAATTATTGCCCCTACATACCTTGGCAGCCTAACCAACATCAGTCACTTCACTACCGACCTTGGTAGCCTAACTGATATTGATCACACTCCTACCAATGTTGGCAATTATCAATTCCCTATCCTCTTCAAAACCTACCTAGACAACTTCTAAAACACCAAAAAAGCACCTCACCTACACCCTATCATTCTATACTATGTACAGGTTGTTAAAAATGGTAATTTTATCTCTCTTTTACTCTCTATTTACCTCTCTTTCATTTATTTATTATTATTTTGCCTCTCAAAAGTGGATTGTAATCTCTAGGGAAGTTTCACACTTCTTAGAATAAGCACATAGCTTGGCAACCCACTCATTTATCTGCTAACAAACATCTTGTGGTAGTGCTTTATTATTTGCAGGTAGTCCTCCCCAACCAAAGAGGAATGCTCACAATGTCTATATACGACATGTAAACCAAATCTAGGTTCATTCTAATCACTTATCCCCATCCTTGTTTCTATTTTCCTTTAAACTTAAAATAGACAAAATTTAGAGAAACATTTCTATCAAAAATTAAGAAAATCAATTCTTACTCTCATTCAAGCTCTCAACACTCTATTTTTCAACATCCAAGCTTACAATCACTCTATGTAAGTCAATCACCATCATCAACTAAGCTCTTGAGGACCAATAACATCCAATTGTTCTCTCTATTTAGGCATTCAGGTTTAGACTTCCAAATAAAAATAATCAACTTGGTAGTTATCATTCAATAACCACCATAACTAAGTATATCACTGATACTATAGGTCATTTAAATATTTATTCTTCCATTTCTTTATATTTACCCTACACTACTTTACACACTTCTAACTATACCCCCATGAGGGAGTTACAAATCTTCCTTGCTTGTTTCCCCTTACATGCATACCAAACCCCTAACCAGACTTAACCAAGCAATAAACTCTCTCTCCTAACTCTCTCAACCTCTCTGACTTGATCCAAACCATTTCCCAAACCCAAAAAAACATTCTACAACCTCTTGAACAATTATTTCCCCTACCAACCTTAGTAGCCTAATTGACATTGGTCACCTCACTACCAACCTTAACAACCTAACCGATATTGGTCACACTCCTACCAATGTCAGTGACTTAGCCTCTTCAAAACCTACCTAGACAACTTCTAAAACACCAACAAAGCACCTCACCTGCACCCTGTCACTCTTTGCTACATAAAATTTGTTAAAAATGGTAATTTTATCTCTTTTTTTACTCTTTATTTACCTCTCTTTCAATTATTTATTATTCTTTTGCCTCTCAAAAGTGGACTATCATCTCTAGGGAAGTTTCACACTTTTTAGAACAAACACTTAGCTTGGCAGCCCACTCATTTATCTGTTATCAAACATCTTGTGGTAGTGATTTATTATTTTTAGGTAGTCCTCCCTAGCTAAAGATGAGTTCTCACAACATCTAGATACAACATTCAAACCAAATCTAGGCTCATTCTAATCATTTATCCCCATCCTTCTTTTTATTTTTCTTTAGACTTAAAATAGATAAAATTTATAGAAATAGGTTTTGCAGGTGTGGAGGAGTTTCAAAAGATGAAATCACCTTTAAGAGAAATATTGGGACTTTTTATAGGTCCCCATGCTCATAAATCAAGGTATATAATATCCTAAGTGTGTCTATTATCTCCTTCATCTCAGCCAGTCATAGTGAACAAGTAGTGAATACTTAGTGAAAATGATGAAACTCTAATTGGGAAGCCTTTTAAGGTTTGATTCATGAACCTGATGACATGGATTCTCTTTACAAGTGGCATTCCTCCTTGTGCATGGATTATATTGTATAATTTGAATCATTTTGTGTGCCAAGTGTGGAGGTACATGAGAGAGAGTCATTTTTAACTATTATAGATGATTACTCATGGATAGAAATATATGAATGGTTTTATACCATTAAAATGCATGTAGATGATTGTCAATAACCCCTCCCCTTCAAATCAGTCATTATCCTTGACCTTACTCAGTGATGAGGTAGTCTAATGAGGGAAAATCATGAAGATAGTTTCTTATGCAAGCAAAAGAGCATTTACACCACATATGGAGGAGTTAGATAGTTTTGAGAGAAATTTATCATTATTTTCCTTGTAATACCTATCTCATTCATAATTTAATGCTATTGTAACTCATTTTATCTTGAAAAGTGCCTTAGTGACTCTTGAGCTTCACCTTCTCTCTCTTCTCTCATAATTGCTATATATATTGGCCTTTTTGGCTATTGTATGCATCTCTCCACCTAAGTATGGAAAATCCCTACTCAAAATTTGCCTTAAACTAATAAATAATTTTTTTAACTCATTCATGACTTCATTAAGTGCATACTATGGTTTTTGGTCTTGTATAAGTGTATTTTCTTATCTTGACATGTTATCCTTCCTAGTGCCTTGTGTAGTTTGAAATATCTCTTTTGTAGGTTAGCAAGAAGTGTCTAATGTGGATTCAAAGTATAGTGAGTAGCTTATTAATTAGTGTTTATATAAGACCTATTTTCTAAGTCCTCCTAACCTAGACTCTCTTCAATACCCCATGCTTGAAACATTTATGTAGAAGAAGAGATTTTAGTTTGATGGATGAAGTGTATGTGTAGTTTTCCTTTTGGTTATAAGTGCATTAAAAATGGTGTGAGTAGACCATATATTTAGTGAATCACCTCCTTATCTAGGTTTAGTTTAGGATTCCTAACCCTTTTCCTCATAAATTAAAGTGTGGTTGTGGTGTGTGGAAGTGGTACATCAAGGGAACTATCCCTAATCTAGAGACTCACCTCAAATTTGGGTCACCCATAGCCTTGAGGTGTTTCCATTGTGACACTTGAATGAGGAGAGAATTTTCATCTCCTCAAGGGGTGAAAGTTAAAGTGACAACACCTACCATAGGAAATCCTCCTCTCACTAATAAATGGGATACCCCTCTAACCAACACCAACATTCCACCTCCCACTGCTAGCAATCAAAACATACCTATTAGCACACCTCAAATTCTTGCTCAAATGGTTCAAAAAATGAATGCTATGCAAACAAATAACAATTCTCAAATGATCAAAACAAAAAACCATATCTTAAAAATAGCAAGTCAATCTCTTATCATCATGCCTCAAAATAATAAGAATTTTGTTCTTCCTCCTCTTAGAGATGCCAATGGAAATATCATCCCTCAACCTATCATGCATGAAAAAATGCTTCAACATATTCAAAATTGATCTTCAGCTCCACTCATTATATC
This sequence comes from Torreya grandis, assembly GCA_037957365.1. Lineage (NCBI taxonomy): Eukaryota > Viridiplantae > Streptophyta > Pinopsida > Cupressales > Taxaceae > Torreya > Torreya grandis. The sequence goes on along the minus strand of JARHVA010002810.1, from coordinate 875,907 downwards.
CATTTATATTTTAAATATTTATCCAACCATAAAGTATGATATAACTAAAGACCCTACTATTTTCCTTAAATCATTTTCCAACCTCTATAAGTATTTTCTCCAAACCAACACTTTCACTATCATTAAACTTCTTGTCAAAACTCTTATGGGAGATGTTATAATAAACTTCCCAAACATTATATATGGTAGATATAAGATCTCATAAATGCTTTAGTAAAATAATTTCAACAAGATGACCTTCCTAAAAATAATCTTAGTCATTTTATCAATGCTAAGTAATTACCTACTGAATCTACCCATACTTTTATCAAAAGATGGAAATCACTAGCTCATAAATTAGATCACAACATGAGTGATGATAATATCTTCAAACTATTTATTATTTCCTTAAAACATTATCTTAAACACAAGGTTTGAATCTCTTCCCCTCAAAACTTGGAATAAGCTCTTGACTAAGCCAAAAGATAAGATTTCCTTATGAACCAATTTGAACCATCTCATAATTAAATCAAGGAATATTTCCAATTTTAAACTAATGCAATCACTAACATAAATTTTAAATATAAATGCAATCTAATTAAAATGGGAGAATTCAAAAATTACATTCAAACTCACTCCCACCCACCCTTGATGGTATCATAAATGAAGAGAATTTTATTCCCGTCTAAACCTTTCATCTATAACAATACTTCTCTTTCATCATGGTATGATCAACATAACTTATGTTGGTTTCACATTGACATAGTCCATTCTCATTAAACATGTTGTGTACTTATAAAGTATTCAATTTATGTTATTTTAGGTGATACATTTTATCATGACACTATGATTAGAATCTGACACACTAATTATCATAAAACTTCTCAAAAGTGAAAATTTTCCAAATCCACAAATTCAAAATATCAAAAATATATTTCCTCTAACCCCAATACACAACTTTCTAATGAATATTTTGAATTCCTTTTTTTAAAGTTCCTTTAGAGCTTTATACTCTATCATCATTTCCATTTTGACATGTTTAGTTTATTTATGGATTAAAGTTATTCACAAGTGACCATTTTACCTTGTGATATTATATATTTTCCTTGAAGGTAATCGTTATGCTGAGCAGGAAAAAGAACGGGCGAGGAAGTTTGAATTTTGGTGTAGAGGTGGAGGAAGATGAGGGTGAGGATGATGGCAAAGAGGCTGAGACGGATCTCTGGATTTAGTTTTTTGATGTTGGGGATTGTATTTATTATGTTACCTATTTGTGAGTTTAGAACTACTTTGGCATGTTGTGGGCTGAGACTCTATCTTATTTCTTACATTAGGAGGTGCCTCTTATTATATTATCTAGAATAGATATTCTCCTTATAGATTGGTCCTTGTTTTATTTTATCTAGCTTTGGAAGGGCCTTACTTCACTTACGAGCTCTGATATCTTGATCATGAAAACTAAAGAAAGATGTATAAAGCTTCATTGTAAGTTTGCTTTCTTGAACAATTTACTGATGGGTTTTGTCCTAATCTCTACATGCAATCTCTCCTCCTCATATAGTTCTATTTGGGATGAGTAAAAAGTTTTTACTATTTTATTTTGGATCTTTTCTAATTGGTCTAAGGGTGTGGATTCCCAACTAGTGAAAAAATCCTTTTCCTTTGGGTCTTAGGCTTGGATGGTTGATCCTAGATGGTGGTCTATTGCTCCTAGATAGTGGTTTGAGCCTTCCCCTATTTGGGGTTGTTTAATTAATGATTCTAAGGTTGTTGGGGTTGATGTTGTTCCATATTTAGAAGGGATGGATTTCATTGGTATTTAGACTGTTGTCTCTATTTTTTATTTGAGATATTTCTGGGAGTATTATCTTCATGGGTCCAATTTGGTCTTTATTTATTATCATTTCAAAGGAGGCCTCTCATGATATGCTAGGCTACCCTAGATTGAAGGGTTGAGATATTTAGTTAGTGTTCCATATTGGATTTGGGTCAAAAGGTATTTGTTAGATTTAAAAGATTTAACCCCTAGCTGAAGTGTATTCTAGCATAATGATCATAAGTTCATGTTTTATTCTATTTTCAAGGTGGTCAAAGAAACCCCAGGTTCTCTTTATTATTTTAATTTTGGTTTTGTTAAGGTTTTTGGTGAACCAAGCCATTGTCCTAGTATGGATCTCCTTTCAAAATTGGTAGGTGACCCCATCAGTTAAATTAATCTATTTTAAACAATAAATTTAAGTTCTATATAGATCATCCTTCCTTTTTGGTAGGAGATTGGGGTTGAGAGCCTCAATGAAAGTTTTTACTCTCTCTCCAATTGTACTTGTCTAGCTTTTTTAAGATGGAAATTTGACCTATGGCTTTTTTTATCCCCTGTTATGGGGGAAGGTGCCCTATTTTGGTCTACTTTATGGATCCCTCTTAGGTCGACCATCTTATTTAAGGACTTTATGAGTCCTTGTGGATTTCATCTTCAGTTTATTCTTTGGATTTTTTATGGAATTACTAGATCTCAGTTTCCTTTGGCTATATTTGGGTTTAGATTCTTTGGGTACCTTGAAGGCATTTTGGATACCTAAACCTCCATTTTTGTCTAAGTTGGTTCTCAATCTAGCCAAAATCATTTTTTTGGTCCTTAGAGGACCCTAAATATTATTTTGAGAGTTGGGGCTCTGGATCCTTCTATCTGGCTAGTTTTTAGTCTAGTTAAAATTGATTGGGTGTTGAACCGATCAAACATAGTGGTTACCAGTCATTTTTGAGACCTAGGACTCATGTTCCTTTAGTCTAGGGTGGTTGCTAGACCATCTAAAATTGGTAGGTACATAATCTAATATAATGTGGTTTGGGATTCTACCACTATGTTATATCATTTAGCTTCATTTTTTGTATTTTATCTATGGTGATTCAATCAGGGTTTATGTCCTCAAGGACCTTGAATGTTTTTTGGGGACCTAGGCCTCCTTTTGCATCTAGGCTAGTTCTTGATTAAAAAAAAAACATTCTATTGGTCCCTATTGATGCCTATAAATGTATCACGAGTGCTTTTAGTGTTTAAAGAAAACTTTTCATTTTAGAATTCTAGGAATTCATGGCATGAGTAGTAGGTTTTGGTAATCTAGTTACTTGTGGTGAAATAGAGGTAGAGAAAATTGACTCTTCCACAAATTTATGTTGATTGGTGGTTGAGAGCCACCATGGTCCTTGTGAATTTTGAAGTATCTATGCTAATATCAATGAGTTATGACTAGAGATCTATACTAAAGACTAATCTAAATGAATATTTATAGTGAGATTTAAACTAAAGTGATTTATTCAAAAAAAGAAGTAAAAGGAAGCGCAGGGTAGAAAGAGAATATGTGATTGTTGATCCTTGAATCAAACATCATGACAAAGTTTCAATTACAAATGAACATGCATTTAACTAGTATATAATGAAAAATAACATAAGCTCATATCTCACTATACATCAAGAAAAATTCTAAGGATAATATAAAGAAATACATGTATGAACTGAATTTACTTTAAAGATTTATTACTACATTCAAATACCATTTGCACATCTTAATGTAGAACAAATGAAATGAAGAAAATCCAAGACCATTTAACTAATCTAGCATAAGCACAAATCAACAACCCTGTATCAAAGATGCAAATTCAGAATTCATGGAAACCATTCAAATTCAAGACTTGGAACTAGAAATTAAGAGAGAAATCATGAAACAATTGACACAAACAAACTTGGACAAATTTTTTAATATTCCTTGTTTATATTAATTGCTCCAAAGTATACAAGTTTTGCTCAAAACTCTCTCTCTTTAAAAAATGGTAGTACTTCCTTTTATATAAGGACAAGGTATTATATTGATTAGTTAAAAGATTACACATGTACAAAGATAAGGACAACTATCCTTATTTACAATTCTAGAATACATTTGCTTTTCCAAATGGAATGATCTAAAGGAAAATATGCTAACAAACAAGCATATTCCATTACAAAATAATATTCCATTTTAAAAATATTACAAAGCTTTACAAAATGGAATATTATTTAGCTAATTAGTGGGCTTTGTGCTTGAGAACTCACTTGCTACTATTGAAATATGTTCATGGCTTTTTGGTGTTGTTCATTAATTAGCTCTAAGTTAACAGTCAGCTTTAGAAGACACTCTTCCTCCTTATCAGCTAGATCATTCTATTATTTATCAATTCTAACCATGGCTTCGTTGATGTTCTTGGCCTTAGTTATCCTTTTTACTACATTAAAAATCATGTCCAGGATCCTAATATTGTTTGCCTAGATAGGCCTTGACTTTTACTTCTTATTTATTACATCACCAAAGTAGCCCTATGTTTTAACTCATCATCTTTCATGATGCCTAAGATAGTGGTCTGTGTAGGGTCAATGATCATGGTCCCAAGGAGTTGTTCAATCATTTCTAATATCTCCTAATCAACCCTTAAGAGTCTCTCTAGATCTTTTGGCCTAGTACACAAACTCTAGACTTTGTTAATAACTACTCCCAAAATTGCATTCAAATATCCCAAACTAATTGTTTTGAACCTAGGAATGTTGATTATCCTAGTTATTCTATACTCTAAATCTTGCTAATGGGTTATTAGACCCTTAGCCACTGTATTCTACTATGCCATGTTAAGCATGAAATATACTGGGAGGGGGGGGGGGGTGAATCAATATATTATATATCTTTTTCTTAATCTGATTTATTTTCTTTAACCACTTAATCACATATTTAAGATATGCAATAAAATTGAAACAATAATATGCACCACACAAGAGAGAGAGAGACACCATATTGGCAATAAAATATTCCAACTTGAATGTTGATTAGCTTGGTTATTCTATCCTCTAAATATTGACAATGGGTTATTAGACCCTTAGCCACTGTATTCCACTATGCCATGTTAAACATGAAATATACTGAGAGGGGGGTGAATCAATATATTATAAATATTTTACTTAATCTGATTTCTTTTATTTAACCACTTAATCACCTATTTAAGATATGCAATAAAATTGAAACAATAATATGCACCACACAAGAGAGAGAGAGACACCATATTTTTACATGGAAACCCAAAGTGGGAAAAACCATGAAGAACAATCTCAAGTATATGAATGAGCACCAACTCAAATTATAAAGTTTGTAAGCACCAACTTGCAGGAGCACCAACCCCTTTGCTAAGAACCAACATAGAAAATATTTGTGAGCATCAACTCATAGGAACACCAACCCCTTATAAAGATTTGTGAGCACTAACCCACAGGATCAACAACCCCTCTTGTGTATAAAACACAACTATCTCTCAATGTTGCTTACTCAACAAATGATAGAATTCTAAAATATCTCCTAATTTTCTCTCTTCAAAAACAAATACAAACCATGCACTCTCTTACATATTAAAAATGGCTACTCAAGCCTTTATTTATAGCTTTCCAAATAACCTTTGGCATTCACCCTTTGTGACCCTTCAATCCTCATGGAAAATGGTGTTAGACTTGCATGACCCTTCATATCCTTGCATTTAAAAAGTCATATGGTGACCTTTCATAAGCAAATACATCCTTTCCTCTTTTGTATTTATCTTGGTGACTTTTTGTATTCCTCAAAGTGTCCCTTCATGTAAATATGTGCCATACCCTCTTTTGTCTTCACATGGTGACTCTTTGAATTCCTCAAGATGACTCTTCATGAGAAAATGCATCATATTCCTCTTTTTTCTTTACCTCATGACTCTTTGAATTCTCCATGGGCCCTCTTTTGACTTATATGAAACCAAAATAATATTCATTAATATTAAAAAAATATTAACACACATTAGCCAAGATATGAATATTAAAAACACCATTAAATATAATGTGGCCTTTATCACTAATAATGCTAGACCTTTGACATCAATGATAATACTTCCAATAATCACCCCCTTTGTCATTGATGGCAACCTCAAACTAAAATTGCCACACCTAAAACCTACACATACTGGCATCTAAAAAACATATAATAACTCCCCCTTACTATAACAACCTATACCTATTACATATACCTATTCCATGTACTTGTGTTTACACGTATACCTATACTTGTACCTATTTCTATTCTTCTCCCCATTTGACATCAATGGCAAAGGGCCTACCTAGAGCTAACACTTATCTCCCCCTCAATTGATGATGAACCTCAATGACATGAAGTAAAATAAATTACTCCCAACTTCTCCCATAGATACTCAAATGTGTCTTTTGGTAGTGCCTTTGTGAAAATATCTGCAATCTAATTTGTAGTATTGATATATTCCATCTTAACCTATTGATCTAGAACTTTCTCTCTCAAGAAATGATATCTAATGGGAATATGTTTTGTTCTTGAATGCATCACTAGATTATTTGAAATATTAATAACACTTGTGTTGTCAAAAAAAATAGAAATAGGTTCAGCATGTTTTACCTTGATATGTTCTAAAGTTTGCTTCATCTAAAGCACTTGAGTACAACACAATATAGCTACAATATATTCTACTTTAGCTATTGAAAGTGATACTAAATTATACTTTTTACTTAGCCATGATACTAAGCTATCACCAAGGAAAAAATCTCCTCCACTTATACTATTTCTATCATCCAAACACCCTACCCAATCTAAATCTATATAAGCAACCAAAGTGAAATATTTGCCTATGGGATACCACAAACCATAATCCAATGTCCCCTTGATATATCTAAATATTCTTTTCACCAACTAAACATGACTATCTTTTGGATATGGCTGATATCTTGCAGCCATACCTATGGCATGCATGATGTCTGGCCTCAATGTTGTCAAATATAAAAGACTACCAATCATAGATCTATACAAAGATTAATCTACAATAGGTGAATCTTCATCCTTTCTCACTTTATTTTTGTACACATTGGTGTGATAATTGGTGCACAATCCTCAAAACCAAATTTCTTCAACATTTCCTTGGCATATTTACTATGAGATATAAAAATTCCTTTATCTGACTAAAATATTTACAACCCTAAGAAAAATGACAATTCTCCAATCATAGACATCTCAAATTCTTTTTGCATGTTATCAAAAAATTCTTGTCATCTTTTCAATGTCTCCTCCAAAATAATGTCATCAACATATACCACAATAATCAATTGATGCTCACCTTCTATTTTGATGTAGAGATTACTGTCAGCAAATCCTCTCTTGAAAATTTGATCCTACAAGTACTTATCAAGTCTTGCATACCAAGCTCTAGGAGCTTGTTTCAATCCATATAGTGCTTTTTTTAATATGCATACATGGCTACTAATATTTGAGAGAATAAATCTCTCAGGGTGTTCAATGTAGACCTCTTCTTCTATATTCCCATTTAGGAAGGTAGATTTGACATCCATTTGAAACACTTTGAAATTTTTAAACACTACATATGCAAGAAACATTATAATAGCCTCTATCCTTGCCACTAGTGCAAAATTTTCTTAAAAATCTATTCCCTCAATATGAGCATCTCCTTTACATATTAATCTTGCTTTATTCCTGGTCACTTCTCCATTTTTATTCAACTTATTTATATAAACCCATTTTATTCCTATCACATTGCGATATTTTAGTCTAGGCACTAATTCCCAAGTATCATTATTTTCTATCTAATTTAATTCTTCATCCATTTCCTTAATCCAATGCTTATCATGTCTAGCTTTTGAAAAAGTTCTAGGCTGAATTTTGGATAACAAAGAGAAATTAACTTGCTCAGATTCACTTACATGTAAATTCCTTCATTTATGTCATTGATGATGTCACTTTAATTATGATTTCTCAGGACATATTTGGATGGGGTTTTGGTGTCCTTTTTGTCCTCATCTTCATCTAATTCTTCAAAATCTTCCTCTTTAATGATTTTAGGAATGTCTACTCGATCACTCATTCTTTGTGCTCCATCTTCTTCTATCCTGACACTTACACTTTTAATAATTTTTTTAGTTATTTTTTTATAACATTTATAAGATTTAATTTTTAAAGAGTAACCAAGAAATATACCTTCATCTGCTCTAGATTCAAACTTGCCAAGTTTTTTGTTGATTCTTTTTATGAAGCATCTGTTGCTGAAAACTTTGAAATAATCAATTGTTGTTGGTTTGTCTTTCTATAGCTCATAAGGAGTCTTATCACTATTGACTCTCAATAATAATCTAGTTTGAATATTCATTATTGTAGAAACTACCTCTCTCCAATATTTATATGGTATCTTAGATTCATTTAGCATTATCCTTGCCATCTCCTGAACTATTCTATTTCTCCGTTCAACTACTCTATCTTGCTATTTAGTTCTAGCTACTGAATAATGTCTCTTTATTCCATGTTATTTATAAAACTCAATAAAATTATCTAACATGAATTCTCCTCCTTGATCTGATTTTAGACACTTAACCTTCAAACTAATTTCATTCTCAACTAATGCTTTGAATGCTTTGAAATGTCTGAAAGCTTCTAATTTTTTCTTTAAAAATATTACCCAAGGCATACATGAAAAGTCATCAATAAGAAACATGAAATATTTCTTACCTTGAGTACTTTGAGTTCTCATAGATCTACATAGATCGGTGTGAACAAGTTCTAACATCTGAGTGGTTGAGTACTCTTTTGTTTTGAACTACCTTCTGGCCTACTTCCCATGCTGATAAGGTTCAAAAAGCATGTCAGATGGCTTTGTAATCTTTGGAAGATTTTTGAATGCTTGCTTCTTACTGATGTTGACAAGATTGTCAAAATTTATGTGTCCCATTCTCTTGTGCCATAGCCAACTTTTTTCAATCTGACTTAAACAACATCTTTGACCTTTGATGTCTAATAGCATATATAAATTATTACCTATTCTCTAAGCATCTGCAACCAATACATCTAAATATTTTATCCTAATTTCACAACCTTCTGCATAACAATTTAGTGTGTGCCCCTGATCACACATTTGAATTACACTCAAAATATTATGCTTAAGACCTATATACAAAACATTTTCACTTTTAGTTTTACCATTATCTAAACTTAGTGTACCTTTTTTAGCAATTCTAGCAGTAGTATTGTCTTTGAATTTCACTATTCCACCATTGATCTTCTTCAAGGTTATGAAATTTTTCTCATCTCCTATCATGTGCCTCAAACATCCACTATTAATGAACCATGGCTTTTCTTTATTTATTGCATGCAAAGTTGTATGTACCAACATAGATTTTTTAGGTTGTTTCTTCTACCATGAACCTATCTAAATTTTATTCTTGATGAATGGAGCTTTGAAACTCTAGTCCTTCTTGACTAACTCAGACATGCTTCTATAGTACCAAGATATGTGTCTAAATTTTTTACACTTGTAACATATTATGGCATCTTCATTAAAGCCTAATAGAGGAGAAAAAGAGTTGTGGCTTCTGCTTGACTCTGCATGACTTTCCTTCTCCTTATTTCTAAAATTGTTAGCCCTTTTTTGACATTCTATTTTCTTATGACCATATCTATTACAATAAAAATAGTAACCATAAAAATAGGACCTATTTGTGTATCTCTGACCTGATTGCCTTTTGTAGTTCTATTCTCTCTAACCTTCTTTGTTTGAGATGTCCTCTATATTCTTAACTTCTTCCCTTTTTATTTCCTCTTTTATAAGAGCTTCAACATATCTCTTTCCTTTTTCCTTGTATATGAAAGTAACAATCTCCTCTTTATCTTTTTAAAATCTGATACATGTCTTATCTGACATAGATATTTGACTTTTTAATATCTTATTCAACATATTAGTTCTATTTTCAAATTTTGAATCATTGGAATGTCTATCATTGATTACTTTATTTATTTTCTCAAGATCTAATTTTAAAGAAGTAATTTCAATAACATGCCTTTCACATTCATTACTTAATTTTTGTAACTGTGTTGTTAGATATTCTTCATTCTTCTTGGCTTCTTCAAAGTGTGCTTGTAGAGCTTCAATTGTTTCCTTTGACTCCTTTGTATTTTTTTTGATCTAGATCTTTAATATTCGATTCATTTTCTCAAGAGATTTTAACTCTTCTAAGGCACAAATGAGTTCTTCTAGATTCACTTTATCTTCATCCTATTATTCTTCTTGATCATCTATACTTTTGGTTGTAGAGGCATCTTCATGTATGGCCATGAATATAATCTCTTCTTCTTCTGAATCACTAACTCCACTATCTTTGATTGAGCTAGGATCTTTATAATACAAACTCTTCTTCTCTAATCCTTTCTTGAATTTTCCTTTAAAATTATTCTTGTATGTAGACTTTCCTTCCTCATTATCACCATTACCCTTATCTAGGCACTTAGCTACAAAAAGTCCAATCTTTCCATAATTAAAACATTTAAAAGGTAATTTTCCTTGATATTTACCTTTTCCCTTTTTTGAATTGTGAATGAATAGATCTCCATTATCATCTTCATCATCGCTATAACTGTCACTTGATTCTTGAACCTTAACCTTCTCTTTTTTTTATGTCTTGAAAGCGGCTTCTCTCTTTGAGTGTTTCTCTTGTTTGGTCTGCATCTCATATGCCATAATAATACCATGTAGCTCATCCATATTTAGCTTGGATAAATTCTTCATCTATTCAATTATTGAAAATTTTACATCATATCTCAATTGTAGAGATCTCAGAATTTTTTGAACCATAATTGATGCTTCTAAATTTTCTCCAAGACCTTGAATCTGATTAAGTATTTGATCAACTTGCAAAAGATAACTTGTTATATTTTCTTCCTCTTCCATCTTCAAACTCTCAAACTTTCTTCTGAAAGTCTGAAGCTTAGCTTGCTAAACCTTTCCATCACCTTTGTAAATATTCTCAAGTTTTACCCAAGTTTCATGAGTAGATTTGCATTGCATAACTTTAACAAATTTTGATTCACATAAACCACATAAAATAACATTTAAATCCTTATCATTATTTTCACTTGCCTTATTTTCTGCCAGAGTAGTTACATGTGTCTGTGGCTCTTCATATTCCTCCACCACTACTTGCCAATGTCGAATCCAAGGGCCATCAAATAAGTCTTCATCCTTATGCTCCAAAAAGCATAATTTATTCCATCAAACAAAGGTGCCCTATTTATAGAAAAACCTTCATGTGATCCAGCCATCGTGATTACCCGATCTACCTTTAAGCTATAAAACTTTTTCCAAAGGAACCTGCTCTGATACCAATTGTTAAGCATGAAATATACTAAGAGGGGGGTGAATTAGTATATTATATATCTTTTACTTAATTTTATTTCTTTTCTTTAACCACTTAATCACACCTCATCCTCATCCTCTAACCCATAAAATTCAATAAACACCTTAAGTGCATCCTCCACTATCTCATTTGGCTCTAAGGCAATCATATCTAGATACTCAACTGGAGATGTTGGTCTTTGAGGTAGGGCTAAGGATGATGGGCACTCACCAGTTCTCTCTTATAATTTTTCTTTCTTGATACCTTTTGCAACCTATGTTTTGGGTTGCTTCCCTTCCCTTTGTGGTTGCTCTTGAGGGGGCCTAGAAGGTTTAGGCAATAAATGGTATTGTAGGGGCCCCATTTTCCATATATCACCCAATGACTTACTATATTCCCTATCCAATCTAGGCTTAATCTTTATGTTATACCTTTTCAATCTAGCTAGTACCTCTGGGAAGCTAGAGGCCTTGATGTAGAAGGGGTCATGAACATTGGGTTGATGTTCATACACTTTATTTATGTTTTTGGACTTTAGATGTTGGGTGACCACACAATTAGGATCCCACTTTCTAAATCATCCTTTTATAGGTTGAAAGAGTCACTATGTCTGACAATAACATTTACCTATTCCCAATTTTATAAAATAGTCCTGTTGATTATCGATGGAAAGTGATGGGGAAGGCCTTTCCTCTTTTCCTTGTAAAACCCATCTATACTATGAAGAAGTTAGTAAGCCAATTCTTGATCTATAAGCTTGGTTGGCACATAAATGGGTAACTTTAAGGGATGTGTTAAAGTCCCTTCAATCTTTTTGACTATGTAATCAGGGTATAACCATAGTCCCCCATCAATTCCATATATTTCTTAATCAATGGGTTGACCCTGCTCATAGGATTTCCTGTGATGGCTTCCACTAAGGATAGATAGACACAGTCATAGATGACCTACATGTTGTGTCTATATTTAAAAATGTGAAGTTTGGAATAATGATGGGAGATAGTGGGTTTCCCATCAGGTGACCAATTCTTAATATTTGGGATCTAGGTGGAAGCTAGAAGGGCATCCAACAAATATGACATCATACAAAACTATTTTCTTGGTTTCTTCTTGATTTTTTTAAATTTTGATTTCAAGAAGATGTTAATCATCTCACCCAGTGGGGGAGTGAGTCCTTTCTCAACCATGAAGTAAACATATGATACCTAGATTTTATCAATGTGTGTGGTAGAGGGGGCTTCACATAACCTATTCAATAAGGTCATTATTATCCCAATTCCCTCCCTAAATTGGACAATTGGAATTTTTCCTGTGGGGTCTTGGACAACTTGGGTCCCAGTGAGTAACCATGGGGTAAGGATAGTGTTCAAATTGCTCTCTCTAGTCTACTTATTGATGGTTGGTAGGTCCACTTGAGGTTTATAGAGCTTATAGTATCTCTAAAAAGCTAAGGGAGAAATGTATGCTAATTTCTTAAAGCTTCATTCATGCACGATCTAATCATTCTCAATTTCACAATCTTAAAAAAGAGGGAAAAGGACATCAATATAGTTAAGTACCTCAAGCTTGGTGGTAACATAGTGTAGGCTAACCATTTTAATGGAAACTAGGTCATTGTATCTCCTCAAAATGGTTGCATTCCTATATTTTTCCCTTGTCAAATCCTATAACTCCTTGATGATCCAAAAGAGTTTAAACCAATTTTGGTTCTCATTGTTCAACACTGTAGTGTCTAGGTCCATGTCTTTAAAAACCCTTCCCTCATTATTTGAGGTCAAGTACAGCTTAGTCTCATCCCTTTTTTGTTGTCTATGAGTTGCCATGGCTATGGAAGTTACAATTGCTCAATGAATTTGCAGGTATCCTCTAGGTCACTTGTTCTTGCTTAGTTTAAAATTAAACTCTCCTTGTTTGATTGTGATTGATCAAAACATGAATTAGGGATTTTATGGATGCTTAGGATTTTTCTAAAGCTTTAATGGTGATGTAAATCTAGACTTAGGATCATTTATGCCTCAGATTTGATTAAGACCCAAGCATTTATACCTTTGTCTTTTCGAGCACACAAAATACTCAATTTTGTGATTTTGTGCTTTCATGGTGCCCATGTGGCATCCATTTGACAAATTTCATTGCATTTTTCATAAATTATCTAAGGGACAAGCTATTGGATTTTAAGAATCCAACTTTTATTTTGCACTATTGGATCTTTGTTCATGGATCAATGCAAGTCATTGATTATGATCACAAGGCTCAAAAATCATTGGTTACTTAATGTCAGGCTTTGTGGTCATGCCACTTGGCACCTTCACAAGCATTTTAGGCTCTGTATTCTATTTAGTGGATGTGTTTTTACCATGTGTCATTCCTATGGGCCTTTGAGGGATTGTTGAAAAGTCTTTGACAATTGTGCTCCACCTGATTATCCCCTCACAAGAAAGTGTAGGCTATTGATCTTGATCCAAATGGATGCATGTGATTAGTCTGATGGATTGATTACCTTAGACTCACCGAGTCCTTCAATCCATTTGATCAATATTCATAATAAAGTGTTGGCCATTGATCTTTCCAAAAGGTGAGAAATTTAATTAGCATCACTACTTAGGAGGGGAATTAGGTTTAAATAGCTTAGGCTAAGGCTTATTTTGTGTTTATTAATCATGAAATAAACTCTAGTCTAAAGTGTTTATGCCTAAGTTTTTCAAGATTTATATAAAAGGGAACCATGGCTAAGTATTTTAGGTTAAGGTTCATGTTGTATTAATAAACATAACATATACTTTGGGCTAAAATATTTATGTTAAGTTCTTAGAACATGTCCAAAGGGGTGAAAATAATACAAGGACCAAATGCTAGGTTTTGACCTAGGGTTTTATTATATTAATAAACATGATGGAACCTTAGGTTAAAAGCATTTAAGCTAAGATTTATGTCACAAGGACCCTTTTAAAATAATAATTAATATAAGTCTCTAGCCTATAGGTTTATGGAATTCAAACACATGCAATGGGGACCTTAGGAGATGGACTTAGACTAAGTTCATTTCTGCATATATTTAGACTATGAAATCATTTTATTATTTGTAGTTCAAAGATCTTAAGTGTTTGACCATCTTTCAAGGGGTCCCATTGATATACAATGCAATCCATAAGATTTTATCAAAAGTTTTGGAGTATATCTTATGTCTAAGTCAAATAATTGATTATATTAAATTTGATGTTCTCATAGACATCAATAATGGCCTCATGAACATCAAATGATGGTTGTGAGAACATCAAATTTAAGTTAATTAATCACTAGGTCTGATGGGATTAAAATTGATGGTCCCACAAACATCAATTATGGATTTGTGGATGTCAAATGATGGTTGTGAGAATGTAAATTTTAGTCTCATCAAACCCTTTTGGTCCATAGACCTTGGATTTGATATGCTCCATTGGATCAATCTTTGTGATGTAGTGCAGACCGTTGATCACAATCTAGGCAGATGCATGACATTGGTTTAACTTAATGTGTGGGGCCCTTTTTTATAAAGTTTCTAATGTTGGATTACCACATGGTGACTCCACAAGAATTCTTGAGCTTTTGACTTTTTAGCATTGCTTTTGCTTCGTCTGATTAATCTTCATGATAAAGCGTGGACTGTTTGATCAAGATCTAGATAATTATACTTAGTATAAGTTTTATCATAAGGTTTCATTGTATTAATAAATATAATGAGACCTTAGGGTAAAAGTTAGGCTAAATTTATATTTAATAGATGGGGCCCTTTAATTTTAATGTTGACTTCGTACCATCGAATCCTTGGTCCCACTAAAGCATGGACATTGATATTAATCCAAATAGATGCACATGATTGGTTTGATGGATCAAAGATTTGATTTTTTTGGGATTTATGTGCTCCATCCAATCAATCTTTCAATGATGAAGTGAGATCCGTTGGATCTGCAAAGAAGTAAGGAACTTAAGTTAGGACATGAGTGAATAAAAGGAACTTAGGCTAAAGCCTTAAGACTAAGGTCTTGTTCATGTTGATGAATATGAATAGGGCATTAGGGTTAGGACTTTAGTCTAAATTTATTACAAAGGGGACCATGCTAAAATAAAATGACCCTATTAATATAAACATTAGACCCCATTAGACATATAAGGAACAAAGGGGAAAAATAAAAGGGACCAAGTGGGATTTTTAGGTTAAGGTTTGGTCGTGTTAAGAAACATGACCAAGACTTAACATGAAAATTGGGCTTAAGTCCAAAGTAAGTTCAAAATGTTCTTTCCAAATGTGCTCCTACCAATATTTGAATTTGAACTAGGGGTTCAAGGTAGGGTTTGTTGAAGGAGGCTTTTATCACATGAGTCCAACTATGAGATTTTTTCAAACCAAAGGCTATCAAAGCCTAGATAGAACTAATCTGTGAAAATCCTAGCATTATCCATCAAAGGGAGCTCCACTAAATGTTCAAATTAAGGCTTTAAAGTAAAATATTAGTGAAATTAGGCAAGTTTCACACAAAACCATGAATAAAATGAGTTAGTTTCATCAAACATGGATGATTTTAAAACTCTAATGAAGTGCAAGATATCAAAATTTCAATGCCAATGTTCAAAATAATCACAAGGGTCCCTATTTTTTAGAAATGGGGGTATGTTGACCTTAAAAAATGATGATTTTCAAGGGAAACATAAAAATATGTTATAACTTAGAGACTCTAGTTTAGACAAACAACTAGGTCATCTACTACACTTAATCAATGCCATTATCCGTATTAGTTTATGGTTGAAAAAAATCTTGCACTGCTAGAGTTAGGGTCAAACATCAAGACATAGCCATGCTATGTGTGTGCTTTGATTCCAATTATTATTTTCCATGGGATTCAAGGGACAACTTTTAGGTTTCATACCTTTAATCATTAATATTGACTTGGAGCATGTTTAAATATTCATTAAGAACCATGATTCTAGTTAAAGGAAGGCTCAAGCATTGCTCTATTACCAACTAGACATCTATATCCCCAATATATATGCCTTTGGATCCACTCATGGCCTTTCTCCACTACTATCTAGGAATCCATATCCCTAGTGGAGATTACCAAAAATACCTTTGATTGAAAAGTTGTTTGGTTCTACAATAAGCTCTTGTTTTTTTGTATTTTTGGGTCTTTTAGGATTTCAAAAAGGTTAGGAACTAGGGTAGCCAAGTTTAAGGATTTGATCAAGTGTCTAACCCTTAGATAATCACCTATGGTTTCAACCTTTATCCTAGGCAAGGATGTTTTTTAAGTTCAAGCATGCCTATACCTTAATGGATTGAGCTTTCATTCTACATGTGTATTTATTCTTAAAACTAGGTTTAGGTCAAGACTATGTTTTAGGTCTTATGGGATGGCTAACCTATTTATGGTTTATTACTAGTTTTTTTAAATCATAACATTAATCTCTTATCTCAAATCTATGGTCAACACATGTACGAGGTTTATACCAGCATTTCTAAACTTTTGGAGTTTCAAGAAAACTAAGGGACTTTGAGCTGAGGGTTGTCCAAAAGGACTTATTAGGAGCAAGGAATAGGACAATAAAATCAAACATAAAACAAAAATTAGCAAATCAAGAATAAAAGGGAATCAAACAAATATATAAATGCTTATATACAAACAAGGGACAAGAAGGAAATAACTGAAGGAAACTAACTATCCTACCCACACTAACTTTAACCATCTTATAGATTTACTCCATGAAGACCCCAGAAGGAGAAGTAGAGAAATAATGCTTGAGATACTACCCATTGGTGGGTAGTGTGAACTCTGCTCCTTGTAGATCTTTGATTTTGAAGGTGTTATCTCCAAGTGTATCTATAATCTGATATGGGCCAATCCACAAAAGTGTGAAATTGTCATGATCTCCCTTAGGCTCAAATGTTTTATCCCAAAGAAGAACCAAATCTACCTATTTGAATACCTTTATCTTTGATCTCTTGTCAAACCACATTTTCAATGTGTTTTAGTGCCTACTAAATCTAGTAAAAGCCTTCTCTCATGTATCTTCCATCTCAATAATGTTTAGCATCCTTGAGTTTGTAAATTTTTTATCCTCCTCCATATACTCTTGTATAAACTTGTAGGTTGGAAAATTAAGTTTGATGGGGAATATAGGCTCCTATCCATATACCAATATAAAAGGAGATGCTTTAAGATCCTTCTTAACTCTTATTCTATCTACCCAAAGGGCATACCTAAGATGATTGTGCCATGTCCTAGGCTTATCTATAGTAGATTTCTTAATGGATTTCATCAAGTTTTTATTTGTTGACTTAGATACACCATTACCTTAAGGGTAATGGTTAGATGAGAAACTGAGGATGATACTATTGTCATATTCTCATTCTATCATTTCTATATATGTGAATGATGACTCATTGACACGTACCAAAGAGACAGGGTTTCCAAATTTGGTGTATATGCTCTCCTCTAAGAAATTGGTCACTTCTTTTATTGTACATTAATTGGTGGCTAATGCTTCAGTCCACCTTGTACAATAGTCAGTAGCTATTAGAACATACTTGTGACCTTATGATGGTTTTGGGTTTATTACCCCTAAAAAGACCAATCCCCATTGGGAAAAAGGTTTGTCAATCATGACTGGTTGTAAAGGCATTATTGCCTTTGGCTCCTTAGTGTTGAATATTTGGCATGAATGACATTCCATTACATGATTATGAGCATCCTTGAAGATGGTGGGCTAATAGTAGCTAGCCTTGAGGATCTTGTGGGCTATGGTTCTTCCTAATGGATGCCCACTTCATAACTTCTCATAGAAAGTGCTCATTATTTTAGTGGTTTATTGCTTGGAGGCATACCTCAGGTACACACCTTCAAAGTTATTTTGATACAAGATCCCATTATTGATGAGGTAGTGAGCTTCCTTGAGCCTCAAAGCTCTTCTTTGATCCCTGATTAGTCTTACAAGATAATTGCCATTGATTAATAAATGAATGATGGAATCATACCACTCACTAGCTTTGAAGTTTGGATGATTAAATTGCATAATAATTAGCTTAGGGATGGTATTGGTATTCATTTGGATCATACCTTGACACCTTACTAGTTTTTCAATATTTATTTCTATGTCATACTCTTCGAGAATAGACATCCATTTACCTCTTCATTCTCCAAGTTTACACTGGCTTAACATTAGCTTAGTAGTTGGATCTGGTAGAATAATATACACATTGTTCCTAAGAATGTAGTGCCTAAATTTATTGATATATTTAACTAATGCAAAGGCTTGCTTATCAATCATAAGATAGTTCAACTCAACATTTTTAAAATTAGTACTCATAAAATCAATTGGATGATCATATCCTTCTATTTTATAAGTTAAAACAACAAAAATAATGTGATCAGAGGAGAAATAATAGAGGTAAAAGTCCTTTAAAAAGTTAAGACTTATCAAGACTGGAGCTTGACTGATTGCACTTTTGATGTCCTCTATGAGATTTTGGCATCCTTCTTTAGCATATCATTCAATGGCTTGACAATAACTACATATATAGAAATGAACTTTCTCACAAAGTTTATCTTACCAAAAAATGATTTCAATTCTTTTTAACTATTGGGATGCTTTATTTTAGATATAGCTTCCACTCTTCTAGGGTCAATAGAAATTCCATCCTTAGTAATAGCATGGCCTAACAATTTACCTTCAGTGCCATAAAAAATATTCTTCTTAGGGTTAAGGGATATACCATACCATATACACCTTTCAAACACCTATTGTAAATTCATGAAATGGTCTTCCCTATTCTTATAAAAAATAGTTAGATCATTCATGTAAATTATGATACACTTACCAAATAAGCCTTGGAAGGCATGGTCCATGGCCCTTGGAAAGGTGGCACCTACATTTATCAATCCAAAATACATTCTCTTGTATGAAAAGGTACCCCACTTAGTTTTGAAAGCTATCTTTATTTTATCTTCCTTGTCAACCAACACTTGGTTGTATTTTGAAAAACCATCAAGAAAAGACATCATGGCTGAACCTGAAATAATTTGTATTACCTGGTCAAGAGAGGGAAGAGGATAATTATCCTTTTTATATGCATTATTCATATTTTAAAGTCAATACATAGCCTAATATCACCATTATTATTTTTTACTGGCACTAAATTGGCCACCCAATTAGAGTGCCTGATGGGAAACATAATTCTAGCATCTAGCAATCTTTTGACTTATTTGAAGATCATAGATTCAAGGATAGAGTTCACAGGACTCTGTTTCTTCTTGAAGGGTTTGAAACTTTCTTTAAGAGGTATAGTATGAGTGATGACTCTTAGATAAAGAATTTTCAAGTCATCATAAGACCAAGTTATGACATCTTTGTATTTTGTTAACAATGCTTTGGCTCTCTTATTTTCATCACTAGTGCAGGCTTTTCCAATGTTAACCAAATAAGGTTGAGCTTGAGGGCCAAGATAAATAACATTATATTCCTTCCAACTTACTTTAGGAATCTTAGAAACCTCAACTAGATTGTCTTGATTAAATAGCCTCTCCAAAGTAATCATCCCCTTAGGGATCTTATTGTCATTCAGCTGAATGACTTTGCCGTCAAACTTACCTTCCCTAAATTCATTCTCATTAGCCTCATCAATGATTTAAGATTTAAATGTTCTTGAAATAGTCATGAAGTTCAAATTTTTTTGGTCATCACTAAAGACTTAAAAATGGTTCACATTATCTAGGACAAAAGGGAAAGGTACAAGGTTAATACTAAAGTTAGGTAAATCTTGATCTAACATGAGATTACCTACAATAGAATCAAGCTCATAAGTAGCTTTATTTTCTTCCTTTGGGACATAAATAATATTAAAGGCATCAAAATATTCCACTAGATCCCAAATTCTAAATTTATACCTCTTGAGGTATGATAGCTTGCATTGATATTTGATTCTTACTTGGTTTACTACTAGCTCTGAATCATCATAGACTAGTAGTTCTTTAACTTTATTTTTTATAGAAAATTATAGACCTAAGATGAGGACTTCATATTATGGAAAGTTGTTGGTGTAAGGGAACTAAAATATATAAGCTGCATGATAGTTCTCACCAATAGGGTCAGTTAGGATAATACCTACTCTAGATCTAGCCTTACACCTAGCCCCATCAAAATATAACTTCTATATCGAAGGCACAACATTAGGATGTTTAAGATCACACACCTTGGTAATTTATAGGGTGAAAACACCTAGATTAGAATCAATTATGTTGACCCTTTCATTGAAAACATTATACTCAATGATCATGTGTTTAATTCTTGGCTCTCTTTCAACTTTGATTTGGCTAGGAAATCCCTTCCAAGGCAGCCATAGGTGTGAACAAGCAATAGACATATATCCATTCAAAGCTTTTGTCCACTCTCTACTCAAGAACAATCCATATGTATTAGGGATATATACTACTTAGATATCTATAAATTTTTGGACCCTTGGATCAGAATCTAATTGCATATGGACATTTAATAATTCTCCAACCAACTTGACCCTAAACTTATCTAATTGGGTGACAACCGTATCGGACTTAATGGGGATCAAGCCAAGTTTCTTACAAACACATGCAGGCATGATATTGGTAGAGGCATCAGAGTCCAACAAATAATTATGCAAGTTTTTACCAAACATTTTGACTATAATTAATAAGGGTGGGGACTCTATCTTAGCTTTATACATGGCTACATTTGCATTATCAATCTTGGACACCTTACTAGACTTCTTGGATAAGGATTCTAGTAATAGATCCCTATACTCTATGATTTGGGTTAATTAATGCAAGGTAATATTAGCTTTGATTTTATTAATGTCCTCTACAATATTATAACTATTCATATTATAAGAATTAAAAGTATCAACACAAGGATTAAGAGTAATTCCCTTTGGAGGCTCTCGATTATTATCTGAAGTGGTATCCATGGGAGTACCAAAGTTGTTTGGAGGAGTAGAAGCAATCAAAGGCTACCTCTATTCTCTATTACTTAATAGATATGTCTTCTTCAAAAATTATTGAAAGGCATAGACTTCTTTAGGAACATCATTTAGCTCATTGTATTCTTATAAGGGGAAATCAAATGTCTCCACCATGAAGGTCTGATCAGTAAGCTTAGATCCTAAAGTACCTATAACATTGTCTTTGTTAGACACTACATCAAAAGTGTCTAACTCTTCTTAAAATGACTTAAAATCTTTGCAAATTTCAATGCAATCAATCTCACCATGCTTAGACGTACAATGGACTCTATAATAATTAGGCAAAGCAATGTCAATGAGATTAATATACATAGTCTTCTTTTCATAAGATGGTTCATTATTCTTATTGTTGTGGAAACTATCATTATTAAATCAATTATTGGGTCTATTGAATCTTTGAAAAGAGAAGTTCTTACCAGAAGTTTTCCCATTATTACCAACCTATTTTTGTAGCTAAAGGAATTCAGTGCTTAGTTTTTGGACCATTTTTAGGATGGACTCATTATCATTCTTAGGAGTTTATAAATTATGGACTTGGTTGCTATTGACACCAGTGGCTAGTACCAAGTTCCTTTGATCATTTGTATTAAATCCCTTATTAGCAGGGTGATTTAAGAATCCTAAATTTTAGTTAGGAGCAACATCTCGTAGAGGCAATTGATTCAGATTTGTGAACTAGTTGAGAGTAGGTACATTCTAGTTATTATTGGGAAATGCATTCAAAGTAGGCATATGTGGATTGATATTGGGAACAAAATAGGCCATTGAACCTTTAGGTTACATCTAATCATTAATGATTATAGCCTCAACATAAGCTAAAGCTAATGTGTTCATTGGACCTATATCCCTCTTGATGAATACTAAGGTTATGGGATCAAGAGCATCTTTATAAATTTCCAAGGACAATGCCTGATCAGGTTTATAAGGATCAATGGTTATATTGTACATATTTTTGAATTTTGCATTGAAATATATTATGGGTTCATTGGCATCCTTTTTTAGGGTGGTAAATTGATGGTATAAGACATAGGGGCTGATTATTTTGCCAAATTAGTCAATGAATATGTTATTAAACTCATCCCAAGTGGCGACACAATCATCAGGTAGGTTTAGAAACCATTCATATGCAACATATTTAAAGGTAAAATGGAACAACCTACATGATACATCCTCATGAACTACATTTAACAATCTTAGTGCAACCTTAAATGATCTAACATGTTCTTATGTTGTTACAATACCACTAGGACTAAAATTTGGCAAATAATTTTTAGGATTGTGAGAGAGGTCATGAATTTCACCTTTTACATTGATATGAGAACTTCCTAACCAATCCATACCTTGATGATGGTTGAATGAAAGAATACCTTAGAGTGGTAAATCTAGCAAAGACTTTAAATACTTGCATCTACCTTTGTCTCTTTTGGCTCTCTTATGGACTTCTAACTCAAGTAGAGGCTCTCTTGTTTTTGAAAGTGATCTATTCTATATTCTAGTTAGTTTTATCTTGAGAACTTTGGATCTTGTTTGAAATACGATGTGTCAAATCAACCTTCACAAAGAATAGGACTCAGATTTGCACATTAAGCTAATTTTTCAAAGATCTATGTGAAGAACAAAAAAGGGCATAAAATTTTAATAAGTTAGCTAAAAGATGTGTCTAATTACATAAATATGGCCTATATTTAAAATTCTAAGCTCAAATGAACCCAAATATATGAAAGATATACCAATCTTTGATCAAAATAAGCTATTTTAACCTCATATCTTAAGCTATCTTTACCAGAACTGAGCATCTAACTTCAAAGTCTTTGATCTTTGTCTAAATGAATCATAAAGATGAGTCAAAGACCATAAATATTGGTGATATTTACTATTATAATAAAATAATTACAAAAAAGTGCAAATATAACACCAATCTTAGATCAAAGCATGTTAAGATTATCAAAGATTCAACAAATTTGTCCCTCCTAGTGCCAATGAAGCTCATATTATTGATGCCTCCAAGTGTATCATAGGTGTTATTAGTGTTTAAAGAACACTTCTCATTTTATAATTATGGGAATTCATGGCATGAGTAGTAGGTTTTGGTACTCTAGTTACCTATGGTGAAATAGAGGCAGAGCAAATTGGCAGTTCCACAAATTTATGTTGATTGGTGGTTGGGAGCCACCATGGTTCCTATGAATTTTGAAGTATCTATGCTAATATCAGTGAATTATGACTAGAGATCTATACTAAATACTAATCTAAATGAATATTTACAATGAGATTTAAACTAAAGTGATTTGGTAAAAAAAAGAAGTAAAAGGGTAGGGAAAAAAGAGAATATGTGATTGTTGATCCTTGAATCAAACATCATGACACAGTTTCAATTAAAACTGAACATGCATTTAACTCGTATCTAATGCAAAATAGCATAATCTCATATCTCACTATACACTAGGCAAAATTATAAGGATAATATAAAGAAATATAAGTAAGAACTAAATTTACTTTAAAGATTTGTTACTACATTTAAATAGTATTTGTACATCTTAATGTAAAACAAATTATATAAAGCAAATCCAAGATCATTCAACTAATCTAGTGTAATCACAAATCAACAACCCTATATCAAAGATGAAAATTTAGAATTAATGAAAACCATTCAAATTCAAGACTTGGAACCAACAATTGAGAGAGAAATCATGAAACAATTGACACAAACAAACTTGGACAAAATTTTTAGTATACATGTTTTGCTCAAAATTCTCTCTTTACAAAATGGTAGTACCACCTTTTAGAAAAGGATAAGGTAATATACTAGTTAGTTACAAGATTACACATGTACAAAGATAAGGATAGCTATCCTTATTTATAATTTTAGAATACATTTTCTTTTCCAAATGGACTAACCTAGAGGAAAATATGCTAACAAACAAGCATGTGCCTTTACAAACAAATATTCCACTTTTAAAATGTTACAAAGCTTTAAAAAATAGAATATTATTCAGCTAGTTGGTGGGCCCTATGCTTGAAAACTTTCTTGTTATTATTGAAATATATTCATGGCCTTTTGGTGTTGCTCATTGATTAGCTCTAAGTCAACAGTCGACTTAAGGAGACACTCTTCCTCCTTGTTAGCTAGATCATTCAATTCTTTATCATTTTTGGTCATGGCTTCCTTGATGCTCTTAGACTCAGTTATCCTTTCTCTTACATTAAAGATCATGTCTAGGATCTTAATATTATCTACCCTAGATTGACCTTGAATTTTACTTCTTATTTCTTGCATCACTAAAGTAAGCTTATGCTTAAACTCATCATATTTCATGATGCTTAGGATAGTGGGCTATGCAGGGTCACTAAGCATGGTCCTAAGGAGTTTTTCAATCCTTTCTACTAATTCATCATCCCTTAAGAGTCTCTCTATATATTTTGACCAAGCACAAAAACTCTGGACCTTGTCAATAACTATTCCTATAATTGCATTCAAATGCCCCAAACTAATTATTTTGAACATAAGAATGTGCCTTCCAACCTAAATGTTTATTAACCCATTTATTACATCCTCTAAAACTTACCATTGGTTTATTAGACCCTTAGCCACTATATTCTACTATTCTAATGCACTTTTCCTCAACTTCATTGATTTCAAGGCATCAACATGTCATATAATGATTCATCAAGCATTTTGACCATTGCCTCTAGGATTGATAACACTATTTGGGTCTCTAAATTCTCATTTTCCTTCTCTAGGTTATATATCCTCTACTTCATGCCCTTGATTCCTGCTTTGATCTAAGCTAAATGAGCATCAATTAGGATTTTTATATCTTCCTCATAGATGGGGTATTCACCAAGCTATTATCCTCCAACTAGAGTTAAGCCTACAAATGGCTCAACCTTTTGAAAGGTGAATTCCTCAACTCCAACCATGGATTTTTTGGTTATGACCCTTTCCAATACAAATATATTTGGGTTGAATTAGACATTAGTTGATGACTCTTACTTAGGAGGTTTTGGGACCTCCATCCTTGTGTTTCTTAATGCACCTAGGGTATCCATTTATATGTCACCTAATACTCATGTGGAAATTATTCTTCTTTTTTTCCTCTTTCATAAAATCTAATATTCATGGCTTGATTTCCTCATGGACATCAATGCTAATTGTTTGGGTAAAGGCCCAATAATGAGACAAGGTGGGAATGTTCTAAAGTTTCCCATTTATAAACCATTTATGGATAATAGGTCCATTAATGGGGTATTCTTCACTAAACAAGTTGACCTCACTCATGGGGTGGGTGAAGGTCAACCTGGGATTATTCCTCCCAACTGGGACCAATGCTAATTTTACTTTTCTCTTATATGGGGGTGCTATTTGAACTAGGTCTAGAGAAACCTCTTTTCCTTTATCTTCACCTCCTCTACTTAGGCTTGGGCTTCTTCTATTTGTTCTTCCTCATCCTTTGACCTATAATCTTCAATAAGCACCTTAAGTGCATCCTCCACTATCTCATTTGGCTCTAAAGCAATCATATATAGATACTCAATTGGAGATGTTGGTCTTTGATTTAGGGCTAAGGATGATGGCCCTCACTAGGTCTCTCTTCTAATTTTTCTTTCCAGAGACCTTGTGCAACCTATTCTTGGGACTGTTCCCATTCTATTTGTGGTTGCTCTTGAGGGGGCCTAGATGGTCCAGGTAGAAAATGGTACTGTAAGGGCCCCATTTTCCATATATCACCTAGCAGCTTATTATCTCCCCTAGCCAATCTATGCTCAAGCTTTATGTTATGCATTTTTAATCTGGTCGGTACCTCTGGGAAGATAGAGGCCTTGATGTAGAAGGGGTCATGAACACTGGGTTGATGTTCATATGTTATATTTATGATTTTGGACTTTAGATGTTGGGTGACCACCCCATTAGGATCCCACTATCTCAAATCATCCTTCTACATTTTGAAAGAGTCCCTATGTCTAGTAATAACATTTACCTACTCCTAGTTTTGTAAAATAGTCATGTTGATTATCAATGGAAAGGGATGGGGAAGGCCTTTCCTCTTTTCCTTGTAAAACCCATCTATATTGTGAAGAAGTTGGTAAGTCACTTCTTGCTCTAGAAGCTTGGTTGGCACTTAAATGGGTAACTTGAAGGGTTGTGTCAAAGTCCATTAAATATTTTTGACTATGCATTCAGGGTAGAACCATATGTCCCCCATCAATTCCACATATTTATTAATCAATGGGCTGAACCTGATCATGATAATTCTTGTGATGGCTTCCATTAGGGCTAGATAGACACAATCACATATGAACTACATGTTGTGTTTGTATCTAAAAATGTGAAGTTTGGAATAATGATGGGAGATAATGGGTCTCCCATCAGGTGACCAATTATTAATATTTGGTATCTGGGTAGAATTTAGAAGGGTATTTAGTAAATAAGACATCATATAAAACTATTTGTTTGTTTTCTTCTCGATTACTATGAATTGTGATTTCAAATGGATGTTAATCATCTGACCCAGTAAGGGAGTGAGTCATTTCTTAACCATGAAGTAAACATATGATACCTAGATTTTATCAATGTGTGTGGTAAAGGGGGCTCCACATAACCTATTTGGTAAGGTCATTATTATCCTAATTCCCTCCCTAAATTAAATAATTTGGATTTTTCCTTTAGGGTCCTAGATAACTTGGGTCCCAGTGAGTAACCATGGTACAAGGATAGTGTTTAAATTGTGCTCTTCAGTCCTCTTATTGATGGTTGGTAGGTCTACTTAGGTTTTACATAGCTTATAATATCTCTCAAATTCTAGGGTAGAATTGTATGTTAATTTTTTAAAGCTTCATTCATGCACGATCCAATCATTCTCAAGCTTACAATCTTGTAAAAGAGGGGAAATGACATCAATATAGTGAAATAACTTAGGTTTGGTGGTAGTATAGTATATGATAGCCATATAAATGGAAACTAGGTCATTGTAACTCCTTAGAATGGTTTCATTCCTCTATTTTTCCCTTGTCAAAGCCTACATCTCCTCGATGGTCCAAAAGAGTTCAGACCAATTTTGGTTCCCATTATTCAATGCTATAGTGTCTAAGTTTATGTCTTTAAAAACCCTTCCTTCATTATCTGAGGTCAACTATAGCTTGATCTCATCCCTTTGTTGTTATCTATGAGTTGCCATGGCTGTGGAAGTTGCAACTACTCAATGAATTTATAAGTAGCCTCTAGGTCACTTGTTCTCATTTAGTTTAAAATTGAACTCTCCTTATTTGATTGTGATTGCTTCGAGCTCAAATTAGGGATTTTATGGATGCTTAAGGATTTATTAAAGATTTAATGGTGATGGTAATTTATACTTAGGCTCATTTATGCCTCAGATTTGATTGAGACCCAGGGCTTTATACCTTTGCCTTTTTTAGCACATAAAAGCTTCAATTTTGTCATTTTTTTCTTGTGTGGCACCCATGTGGCATACATTTGACAACTTTCATGTCATTTTTCATAAATGCCTTGAGGGACTAGTTGTTGGATTTTAAAAATCCAACTTTTATTTTGCATCATTAGATCTTTGTTCATGGATCAATGCGGGCTATTGATCATGATCATAGGGATCAATAATCATTGGTTACTTTATTTTGGGCTTTGTGGTTGTGCCATTTGGCACCTTCATGATCCTTCTAAGATCTATATTTTTTTTAGTGGAGACATGCTTGCCATGTGTCATTCTTATAGTCCTTTGAGGGCTCATTTAAAATCCTTTAACAGGTGTGTTCTATCTAATTATCCCCTTGTGAGAAATCATAAGTCATCGATTTTGATCTGAATAGATGCATGCAATTAGTCTGATGGATCAATTACCTTAGACTCACTAGGTCCTTTGCTCTGTTAGATTAATCTCTATAATGAAGCATGTTTCGTTGCTTCTCAAAAAGGTTGAGAGATTTAATTAGCATTGCTACTTAGGAGGGGGATTAGGTTTAAATACATTAGGCTAAGGTTTATTTCATGTTTATTAAACATGAAATAAACTTTAGGCTAAAGTCTTTATGCCTATGTTTTTTTGGATTTATATAAAAAAGGACCATGGCTAAATATGTTAGGCTAAGGTTTATGTTGTATTATTAAACACAACATATACTTTGGGATAAAATATTTATATTAAGTTCTTAGAACATGTCCAAAGGGGTCAAAATAATACAAGGACCAAATTTTAGGTTTTGACCTAGGGTTTCATTGTATTAATAAACATGATGGTACCTTAGGTTAAAAGAATTTTGGCTAAGTTTTATGTCACAAAGACCCTTTTAAAATAAGAGTCTATCCTAAGGTTTATGGAATTCAAACACATGCAATAGGGACCTTAGGATATATACTTAGAATAAGTTCATTTCTTGCATATATTTAAACTATGAGATCATTTTATTATTTGCATTTCAAAGATCTCAAGTGTTTGGACATCTTTCAAGGGATCCCATTGATCTGAAATGAAATCCATAAGCTTTTAGAAACATTTTTGGAGTATATATTATGTCTAAGCCAAATAATTTATTATCTTAAATTTGATGATCTCACTAATGTCAATGATGACCTCATGGATGTCAAATGACAGTCATGAGAATGTCAAATTTAAGTTAATAGACTACTAGGTCTGATGGGATTAAAATTGATGGTCCTACAGATGTCAATGATAGCCTCACAGACATCAAATGATGGTCGTGATAATGTCAATTTTAATCTCATCAAACCCTTTTGGTCTATAGACCTTGGATTTGATATGCTTCATTAGATCAATCTTTACATTGTAGTATAGATTGTTGATCATAATTTGGGTAGATGCATGCCATTGGTTTAATTTAATGTGTGGGGCCCTTTGTTATAAAACTTTGAATGTTGGGGTGCCACATGGTGACTCTGTGGGGCTTCTTGAGATTTTAACTTTTTAATGTTGCTTTTCCTCTATCTAATTAATCTTCACGATGAAGCATAGACCATTTGATCAAGATCCAGATACTTATACTTAGCATAAGTTTTATCATAAGGTTTCATTGTATTAATAAATATAATTATACCTTATGGTAAAACATAGGCTAATTTTTTTAATAGATGGGGCCCTTTAATTTTAATGATGACTTATAGTCATCGGATCCTCGATCCCAGTAAAGTGTAGACTATTAATCTTAATCTAAGTGGATGCACAAAATTCGTCTAATGGATCAAATCTTTGATTTTGTTAGGCTATATATACTTCATTCAATCAATATTTTGTGATGAAGTGAGATCTCTTAGATATACAAAGAAGTACGGTGCTTAAGTTAGGACACAGGTAAATAAAAGGAACTTAGGCTAAAGCCTTAAGACTAAGGTCTTGTTTATGTTGATAAATATGAATGGGGCTTTAGGGTTAGGACTTTAGGATAATTTTATTACAAAGGGGACCATGATAAAATAAAAGGACCCTATTAATATAAACATTAGACCCTGTCAGACATATAAGGAACAAAGGGGAAAAATAAAAGGGACCAAGTGGGATTTTCAAGTTAAGATTTGGTCGTGTTAAGAAACATGACCAAGCCTTAACATCAAAATTAGGCGTAAGTCCAAATTAAGTTCAAAATGTTCCTACCAAATGTGCTCCTATCAATATTTGAATTTGAACTAGGGGTTCAAGCTAGGGTTTCCTGAAGGAGGGTTTTATCACATGAGTTCAACTATGATATTTTTTTAGACCAAAGGCTATCAAAACCTGGATATAACTAATATATGAAAATCTTAGAATGAGCCATTGAAGGGAGCTCCATGAAACCTATAAATTAAGACCTAAAATTCAATTATTAGTAACATTAGGCAAGTTTCAAATAAAACCATGAAAAAAATGAGCTAGTTTCATTAGGCATGGATGATTTTTAAACTCTAATTAAGTGCAAGATATCAAGCTTTCAATGCCAATGTTAAAAATAATAATAAGGATCCCTATTTTTCAAAAATGGGGGTATGTTTACCTCAATAGTCCCCTAAGGACCATGATGATATCTCAAGACATGAGCCTCTTTATTCATTAGTCCAGGTTGGTTTTTGGTCTAGTTAAAATTGGTTGGTTTCCACACTAGTCAAAAGAGGTAATGGACCTTCCTCTATCTAGTTTTTGTTTCATCTAAAACCATCTAGTTCTACACTAGTCAAATGTGGTTGCTATTGTTTCTCCCTTTTATGGGACCTTTGTGATCTTTCATTATTGCTTCCTCTTTTGGTAGGGTCCTTTTTTCTCCCCTAGTCATTTATTTCCACCTAGGGGGAGACACAAACCTCTTGATGTGTTCAAGTTGGTACCCACACCAATCGAAGTTAGGCTTACATAATCATAACATTTTAATGAATATGTTTATACCATTGATTTTGATTATGATCAATTTTATACCAACTCTCAATATTTAAATGTGACTAAAGTTAATTATTGCCTCAAAATTTCTCACAAAAATCATGTTACCAAACCTAAGAAACCTTTTATGAATGATAAGCTACTTAAAGACACTACCACCTCTCCACCTATTTTGTATGAACCATTTACTAGTGATGATCCACCTCCATCGATGGACCCCTAGATCCTTCCAAAAACCACTCCACATAATCAACCTAAACCTCACACTCATCCTTCTTATAAACCCTACTAGAATTTATTATATTAATTTAATTATATGCCTTATAAAATACCTCTTATGGAATAAGTGTGAACTTCTCCTTATCATCATAATTTTCTTATACAATAATTCCAAGGCATAGAAGATCATGCATCTAATGAATTTAAATTAACTCTTGATACTCATCAACCTACAGAAGTGAATGCTATCAAAATAATTTCATCTATTAAACCCTCCATTGGATTTCCCAAAGAAGATATGATAAGTGATGAAATCCTCTTTTGCACTGATCATCCACCCCTCTTTATCAAAATTAACATCAATAACACTTTAATTAAAATAGTTTTAGTTGATTAATTATTAATTATTAAAGTCACCTCTCTTTGGTTAATTTAATAAATCATATATTCCAAAGAAAACCTCAAAAAAACTTGACTCACGTGTCTTGGATTTGACAATACTAGCCAAAAACTACTTGGTTGCATTTTTTCCCCTTACCATCAAACCTAAGACAATCCATACCAAACTTATGGTACTTGATCTTACTTTATCTTAAAAAATGCTTTTGGGACATCCTTAGACTCGTCTCATGTAATTTATTGCATCTTCTAATAGCCAATATATCAAATTCATATAGAATGGGAAACATTAGAAACATGAGGTTGATCTTGATCCCTACAATATCTAACTTCCAAATCCTAAATCTCAATATTATATTCTTACTATCACCCACATCAATATTCCTCCTCTTCATAAATTTATAAATATGCATTTGGATTAACATTTAACTCTCATAGATTTAGATGATGATGAACCCAATGAACTAAAAAATATTTTTAGTACCACTCGATTGCCTCTCTATATTGTCAAATGGATCCCCCTTCTCTTCTTCCATGAGATAGAACCATTCCTTTAATATATGACGCTACTAATAGCCCTCCCCCATGTGAGGCACATGAAGCTTCCTACATAGAAGATGATTTTGTTTAAAATGAATATGGGGTATCCAAACTCTTTCAAGATCCTTTAGCCATGTCTCCTTACACTTTAGTATATGGGATTATCCAATACAAATATATTCACTAAAAAAATACATGTGTTATATCTCCATCTTATGATGATACCTAAAATATGATGAAATATTAGTCTTAAGATTTATATGTATTAAATTATAAAAATTCATTAGCTAAAATACATTCCTTCAATCACAATGTTCATGTCATTTGCATATCCTTTGATAGTGAATAAAAACTAGAAGGTTGTGTACTACCTATCAATGCACCATTGATAGATACTCTATGGGTCATCCAAGAGATCAAATAATATAATATAATTAACCTCTAATACCTAATTACACTGATCAAATACATATCTTAATTCAAGATCCACTACCTCCTATTGATCCTCCTACATAACCTAGTAATTATCCCATTATCTTGATACCAACTTCTATTGAACAATCTCACACCCCTACTCCTGAAATCACCTTAGATGCAAAAGCTAAAACCATTTGATAGATACATTATGAATGTGCAAACATGGAAACCAAATTATAGATATTTAAATATATGTTGAATATTATGGACCCTTACCCATGCTACCTAATAATGAATCCATATTATAACTACTCTATGCTCATGAACTTCAACTCCCACACCAACATCACAAGCTAGGTCATTTTGAGAAAAAGGTTCCTTGTTTCAATAATTTCATTACTATTATCAACCCTAATTCACATCATGTTTCTTCACTCCCTCATGCTCTCTATTATTTCTAATATATAAATGTTATGCTTATTGAAGAAAATATGGTAATTAATTATGGAACAACTACTGCCCCTTGATAAATTCTTGTCTACAAAGAACTTCATCCTATGGAACATGCTAGTTTTAGTTTATTCTTAATTAAATATCATGATTTTTTTGCATGGTCCTATGAACATATTCCTAGTATTGACCCTTATATTTTAGTCCATAATGTCATTACTTATCTTAATGCCAAACTTCTGAATCAAAAGCAACATAAAAGTCCTCCTGAGATTTCTACCCTATGTCATAAAGAGATCATCAAACTCCTAGATGCTAAATTCATCAAATATATTGATTACTCTGAATAGGTTTCCAATATTATTCTTGTACACATGAATATAACCATGGTTTTTCTCATCTATATAGACTTTCTTAATCTTAACTTAGATTATCCCAAAGATAACTTTCCCATACAATCAATTGATGTCATCATCAATTCCACTGCTACTTATAAAATGTTATATCTCATGGATGGTTTCTTGGGATATAATAAAATTCACATTGCTCCCAAAGATCAACATAAAACTACATTTACAATAGAGTGGGGTACCTATTATTACAACAAAATGCCTTTTGGTCTTACAAATGTTGGTGCCACTTATTAATGTGCCATGACCCATATATTTCATAATCTCATACGTAATATTGTCAGAACCTATGTAGATGATATTATTTACAAATCTAAGCATCATTAAAATCATATTCATGGTCTCACTATCATATTTGACCATCTCATTAAATACAAAGTTAGACTCAATAATTACAAATGTGTTTTCTTTATCACCTCCGGTAAACTTTTAGGTTTTCTAGTTTCTCTTCGATTAATTGATGTGGATCCAGTTAAAATCAAATGCATTGTTAACATGCATATTCATCATTTTATTATAGAAATATGGACATACCTTGGTAAACTTGGGGCAATCTAAAAATTCATTTATAGGATGTCTTATCATAGTTATTTAGTTTATTCCCTTCTTAAGAAAGGTATAGCTCTAGAATGGATTGATTCATGTCAAAAATAATTCAATAGCATGAAATAATCACTCTTAAATCCTCCCACTCTCTAAGCTCATTATAATGATTAGCCTCTAATATTATACACATCCTCTACCCCATATCAATTGGGGAAATGATTTCCAAAAAATATGAAATAAGTCATGAATATGCTATATATTATATTAGTTGAGCTCTAATATATTATGAGATGTATTATACCAAAATCAAACTCGAGTGTCTCACCATTTATTTTTTAGATGAAAAGCTTCAACACTACATGCTTTACCAAATAAATTATGTCATCATCCATCCAAATTTTTTGCATCACTTATTAAAATATTTACTACTCATGATAGAATTGGAAAATGGATGGCTCTCTTGATGGAATTTGACCTATAAACCATTACACAAAAATTAGTTAAAGGCCATGTAATTACTAACCAACTTGCTTTAGCTCCTATCCTAACCACTGATCATCTTCAAGATACTCTTCCTAGTGAATAAATCTTAAATATTGAAGGTATTGGCCAAGATATTTCACTCAAATATTATTTCCATAATTTTATGGCTAATCTTGAGATAAATATTGATGAACTAAACACTACCATTTATAAACCAAAATCTAAAGCCATCATTGAATAATTAATTGAAGTTATAATTGACCTACATGAAGATACTTGGACCCTTTATATTGATGGTGCCAAATGCCTTTAAGGAGATAGGGTAGGATGTGTCTTGACAAATCCTCACGTAAAAATTATACCTCTAAGTTTCTAATTAACCTTTGATGTTACTAGTAGCATGGCTAAGTACGAAGATCTCATATTAGGTATGTAAGTCACCATTATTTTATATATACCTTACCCATGTGATTTATATTATTAATAACTCATATATTTCCAAGTTAATGGTGACTACAGATGCAAGAATGAAAATATTATTAGTTATCATCAAATTTCTATCACTCTTACTCAAGAATTAAAATAATTCACTATATAACCAGTTCCATGTGATCAAAATGCCATAGTTGAATCGCTCACTTCATCTACCTCTCTTTTTCATCCTCATCAAGATTTTCATGATTCCTAATTTCTCATCCACATACACAAATCACCATCTTCATTACCAACTAAAAATGATTCTCTTATCTTCCACATTGAGGCTATAAATATCCAAAAATATTTTGGTACAAAAACATTAAATAATTTATTGAACACCACACTTATCTATTAACACTGATTCTCACAAAAAATCAGAATTTACAAACAAATTTTAAAAACATGTCTTACGACATGACATCCCACATTATCAAGACACAAAAGGTACCTTGCTCTATTGTGTCACTCAAGATGAAGTTTCTTCCCTCCTTGAACAAGCATATGGGGGAATTTGTGGTGGTCATTGAAGTGGACATGCTATAGTTCATCAATGCCTATGCATGGGATAATTCTATCCTGTACTTGAAAATATGCAATCCATTCTAATTCCATGATGAGCTTATTCACTTTCCTCTAGATAAACTTCAAACATTAGAATATCCTTGGCCTTTTTCCATGTGGGGATTATATCTCATTGGTAAATTACCTCATTCTCAAGATGTTCATGTCTTCATCATCATGGACACAGAATATTTCACTAAGTGGGTTGAAACTATTCCCCTTATTAATCATGGGTATCATGATATCCAAATTTATACTTAATCAATTCATTTGTCACTTAGGAATCCCTGACACTATCATTTTTTACAATGGTGGAATTTGAAGAATAAGGATATGAAATAATTATGTGTTAAATTCAAAATCATACATAAATTTTCAACACATTATCATCCTCAATGTAATGTCTAAGAACAAGCCACTAACAAGACTCATAATAAAATATTACAAAAGATAATCTCAGATTATCATTATGACTGATGTCTAAAACTTTATCCTTCACTTTAGGCTTATTGCACTAGCATCTGTACCACTACTAGGTAACACAATTTTCTTTTGTATATGGTTTTAAATTTATCTTGCCTCTAGAATTTGAGTTACCATCTTTACTCATCTAATTTAATGACATTATTTTTGATGAATAACTTTGTGAGGCTTATTTACATGCTTTAGACCTTATAAATGAGTGTTGTCTAGGTGCTTTACAACATAACCAACAATACAAAGCTCAAATTTCCAAACAACACAACGAAAAATTCAAGGTTCATACCTTCAATATTGGTGACTTAGTCCTCAAATTAGATTATATCCATGATAAATAAGGCACGTATGCTCAAAAATGGTGGGGACCTTATCTGGTCAAAAACATTTTTGGTCCTAATACTTATATATTATAAACAAATGAAGGACATATTTTCAAAGAACCCACTAATGTTCAATTCTTAAATAAATATGTTGCTTAAATGTTTTGTTATTATTATCTTACATGTATTTCATATATTTCTATATAATATGGTGCTGACACTTTTTATAGGTTCTTTAAAAACTTCCCAATATGTATCATTGCATCAATCTTAGTAGCCTTAGTTATTATTGTTGGTCCTTTGGTCTATTTATATTCCTTCATTTAATTCATGAGTTACATCATAAGACCATGGATATGACCTGACTATCCTCATTAATATATTTTGTTTCTTTTTCAATTTCCCTAGTTGATATTCAAGTCTCTTTTTGGTCACTAGGTCATAGATTTACAAAATTAATTTATTTTTACACCTATTAGGTTTTTATTCTATAAGACCTTAGATAGGACTAAGAATTCCTCAAAAAATAGGATCATGTTAGTATTTATTTTTACACCTATTCAACTTATATTTTGTGAGTTGCAGTGTAAGACCTCAGATAGGACCAATCCTTCCTCATAAATTTTCATTTTCTAAATTACTTTTGTTTGTAATCTTAGCTAAGTTTCTTCCCTGAAAAATAAGTCAATAGTTAAGAATTATGACTTCATACTCTTAAAATAAGTTATATTAATTTGTGTTAACAATTTTAACAATATATTTATCATGTCTTCACTCACTTACACTATTTATTATGATATGGAATCCTGTTTACCCATCATTGTAACATTTCAAATTACACATTTTTTTCAATTTGAGGTAATTTAGTGATTCCATGTTCACTTCCATCACCTCTCCCTTATTCCATTCCACTATGGGATACCAAGGTCAATTTCAAGATATCACTCTCATCTAAAATGAAAGTATAAGAGTCTTAGACACCATGCTTCCTAAGTTATTTTCTTAGCTACCAAGTCTATGTTCTATACTGATAGTCATTTTAAGACCCATGTTTAGTTTTTTGAATCCATACGGATGAGGAATAAATAAAATCCATAAAATTCAAAACCTAAATCATTAAAATAAAAGTCAATGACTAAAAGTCAAAAATAAATATTTGAAAGTCAAAATCACACCCAAAGACGTGATTATTAGGCACTTCTCCTATTCTAATCAAAGCTCAAAATCCATAGGTTACCTCATGATATATCTGAGGTCCATTGGGGTGGGGTAAACCAATAGACTAGGGTAGGAGGTATCGTACTTTAAAAAATACACTTATAGTGAGTACCTAATTTCTCACACAACTAACCAATCTTTGCAGTAGATTGATGACTCTATAAAGAGTGCTCAATAATGGGGAACACATTATGGGAAGGTAGGTCTATTTTTATTTTCGTGTATATATCCCTCATGGGATGATATTTATTCTTCACTAGTTAACCCAAATTTGTGTGGATATGGCAAGTTATCTAGAGTCCTTAATGTTAAAATTATTTTTATCTTTCCAACTTTATTTTAGTGTCTTGTTTTAGATAATTATTATTCACCTTGGTACCGCCTTAATTTCCCCCACCACCCATTTCATATCCCCCCTTGATAGGTAAGTTTGTTTTATAACTTTTCCTAGATTTTTCATTTCTTATTTCTTCATCTCTTTTAGATATGCTTAGAATATAATTATTTTAGTTCATCTATCATCATAATTGAAACTACATCTTTGAGCAGTTATGATATCCTTTATTAATCATTGTCTTATCATTCTCAGATTTATCTAGGTTATGTTTGAGATTCTAAGTCTTCTTTTTTACCCTTTTTTGTGGACCATTTCATTCCGTTTCTCTTACATCTTTGTTAAGCTTTTCTATTTTTGATTGAGTATGGATTTTTAATTCTATTTCATCAATGTTATTTAATTTTTTTTTCTTTTTCCATCTTTATTTGAGTATGGATTGTTATTTCTCTCACATTGATGTTGATTACATTATTTTTAGTTTCATATGTCCTTGGTTTGATTTAGATTATTAATTTTCTTACCTAAGGTACATTTGTTGGGTTTGTTGGTTATTTAGTAACCTTGTATTTTTAGTTACTTTATTTAATCTCATTTTATCTATCTTCCTTCATCTTTTGGTCCTAGCTTAACTTTCATCATCTTAGCTTGCCAATTTTCTAAGTGACTTATTCAATTTTGAAAGCTTTCATATATTTTGATTTACTTACATTTGTTTATTTTTGTTCTTTAGTGTTGTATCCTTATGGTTTGTCCAAATTATTTAGTGCACCTTCCATGATCAAGACTACATATACAATAGACAACCATTAATCAATAAGGTGAGACAAGGTATCTATATGGTAATTTTTAATTATTTCCAAAAATTCCTTACTGTCATTCTAACTTCAATTTCATTTATTTTTTAATTTCTACTACAATTTTTTAGATTAACATTATGTATTTTTATGTTATTTCTTGAAGCACCATCACATTCTATAATTACATGACATGTGATGAACTTATAGTGGGGCATATTTATACACATAATATTTTAAAACTCTATCATTTACTGATGGTTTTTTTGTTGTAAGAACATATCAAGTTTTGATCTCTATGAGTGCACACCTTAAAGAGTGCATTAGGAAAGGGGTGGAAAAACCATTGGTACTTTGTAATATTATTGGTAAACTTTATCATTAGCTAAACCATTACAAATCCTGCTTATCCAACTCCCCAAGCAATCCAAAACCTATCTACACATTTCCATAAGAATTTATCCTTTTAATAACCCATAAATAATTAAATACATCCTTTTTATACTAATTCAACTAGACCAATCTTATTAGATAGGTTTATAAGAACACATTACGATATTAAATTAGCCTAGTCGACTTAGTTTGAGGCCTAATGGTAAATTTTTCCAACTAATGGGATTGATTTGGTTGATTTTGTTAGTTGAAATTTTGGAAGGGTTAAGGATTATATATTTATATAAATACAAGGCTCATTTCAATCCAATATAAAGGAACATTCATTTTTCACATCATTATAGTTCATAATTCTACTAACTCTACATTTGAAGGATCCATTACATAGATTTTGCCTTAGAGAGAAGATTACTTATATTGTGGGAAGTCTTGGATGCAAAGTAAGAGTCTTTTATCTTAGAGCTGATTTTTATAATGTGATCCCTATAAATCCACAACAACCTCTTACAAAATACCATTGGCCAAGGGAGATATTTAGACTTGAAAATTTCATCCAGGGCAAGTATTCCTAACTCTTACTATTTCATTTGATAAATAGATATTATATAAGTAATATTTTCCTACCATGATCCCTTGATTGTTTACTTATGTTCATCTATCCCCCTTTATGACACAATATTTGGTGAGCACTATATTAGTTTCATTTCATGTATTTAGACCTAGCTAGGGTTATTGCATAGTGTTATTTTCCTAGAGGCTTTAGAACTTTCTCCTTTGGTGTTGTGTGGTAAGAAATCCCTTGGTTAGGTTTAGTGGATCCAATTTGGTCATGATCTCAATATAAACATTTATTTTAATGGATGTTATTTTATTACCTTATCCGATCTTAGATTTTACTAAGTCAGATAAGCTATAGATCTATCTTAATTTGTTATATACAATATGTGCTTCAATAATTGTTTTGTTTTCATGCATGCCTACATCAAATACATGCACATTAAAGTTGGTCATTATGTAGATACTAAATTTTGGTATGAGGATTATTATTGAAATGTTTTTAACATTATTTTGTGCATATCCATCATTGTTTTGAATTAGGGTCTTATTGTCACTTTTTTATGTGCTTTCTTCCTACCCTTTCTTCTCCATGTGGTCTCATGTTGTTTTATTTCCTTTATTTTATATCTTATCTATTTTTATTATGCTTGTAGTATTTTTTTTATTCCTCTCTTCTTACATTGATTTGATTTTTTTATAATGGAAGCAATGATCTACTAATTTTATCCTAGACATAGTTGGTGGCATGTCACTTATGTCCTTTTCTAGCTCATGGGCCCTTCTACCCTTCTATTCCTCTTTTTGATGCTTGGACTTATGATTCTTGGTTCTTTCACTTTTTCTTTTTCATCTTGTGCATTGATAGGTTCCTAATTAAAATTCAAAAAAATTATATATATAAATATTCCTAAAGGCATTTCAATAACAAGTAATCAAGAGGAATTGAGTCTTCAAATTATATATTTTTTCTTTAGAATACTTTTCAAGGTATTTTAAAGTTAATTATGTGCATAATTTTATCAAAATAAGGACTAAGAAAATGATTATTTATTTTCACTTTATTATATAGGGAGAGAAGATGAACTCCTTTCTCTCACTTAGGTTGGGATTACACTCACACACATTATAACTAAATTATTTATAATTTTGAGCATGTGTAATATGTAGCTAAATATCCTCAATAGGTTTTTCATACTAGATAACATTGAATTTTAATCATTCTTATTACAACCCTTTATGGAAAATTAGGTCAAGATCAAAAAGGGAAACAAATCCAACATTTTGACCACCAATATGTGAAGTAATGCTAAAAACTTATCCATCATCATAGTACACACTTATGTATAAATTTGTAGAATTGAAAAAGGACCAGAATAAAAAATAAAGGCCCATGTGTACAATCTGTAGGATAAAAATTACACAATTGGCAACATGTTGATTTTGTCCTATACAAAATCAATGACCTATTAATTTTATCCCTTATCACAATGTAGTTCTAGATTTTTAGTGTGAAGTGTCGTTAGCTTTTATATCTTATTTCTACTTCTAAAATTCCATAATTATGCCCAAGTATGTCTATTTATATATCCCTTTGCCTCATTTTGATTTACATTACTTTTTTAATCGTTATCATACTTTTAGTTATAATTCTTATATTTTACTCTTTTATCATAGATATTTATTTTCCATAGTTTTAATTATTTATGCATGTTGTATGTATCCCCTAAACCAAAAATAGATAAAATACTACAACATATAAAAAATAATCATTTCATATTTTGATTTCATGGATGCACATACCCTTTTGTAGTAACCTTTAAATATTATGTAAGTTATAGACCCTCTGATATAATATCAGTTTCACAATGTTGTAATATAAATAATGCATGTGAATTATTTGAAAAAATACAATATTTTATTGAAGTATTTTATCAAATAGTTCATGTGCTTTGTGTATTATCTCTTATTTTACATCTTACAATCATTACAGTCCTCGTGTCCACATTTCATTGAGATGTCTTACAAATAATTCACACATATCGTGTATGCTCCCATAATTTTCTCCCACATTTTACATATATAGGGTGTTTTTAGCTACAACATATGACAAATATCTAATTCCAGTATTTATTTGATGGTTATACATATAATTTTATAGCAAACTTTTAATTTTTAGACAAACTAATGCAATGATTATCGAATATTCTAATACCACTAAATTTTTTAAGCAAACCATAGACTACAATAATTATTGGTTATATAGAAAATTATTATTTTGTTTTGTTTTTTTGTTAATATTTTATGTGTTTTAGGTCATCCTTGATATAAATATCTTGAGATGATAAATGGTTATTTTAAAACTTTGTTTTCATGTAAGAAAATTATTATTTCATTTGAGTTTTAAATCCTTTTAAATTGTAGATGATGTTGATGTTGTGAATTATTATATGGGTTGAAGACATAGGATTGCATACATAATAGGGTAACCATCGATAATTTGTAATGCCATGGTAGTGTTCAAAGGATTATTCCAAACACATTTTGATAGTGTGAATATTGAGGCCTTTTATTTATGGCATCAATACTTGTGAGGCTTTTTGGTGACACATTTCTATTTTCTCTACTACAACACTATGGATACAAAGGTTACTTGATGGTTAGGGAGGGTATTGACCATTGTGGTTGGGTGCATGGGTCCATTCCCCTCTATGTCAATAGAAGTTTCATGGAGGCTCAAGCACATGCTTTTAATATTCTTAAATTATTTGAGTGAATCATGGACAACAATAATTTATGGGTATATACAAAATTATTATTTTGATTTTTAAAAAGTTTTGTGTTGTATGAAGTGATAAATATTTTATCTTTAAGATTTAATTTTATATAATGACCACTATTATTTAATTTTAGTTGTATATCCTTTTAAATTTTAAATGTTGTTGATGTTGTGTGTTGTTCTACATGTTTAAGATAAAGGTGAAGAAACCTAATAACCTAACTAATAACAATCTATACCATCATAACAACTTTTAAACGATTGTGCCAAACACGTTTAGATAGTGCATATGTTGAGGATTTTTATTTATCCTATTAATACTTATGAATTTTTGTGTTGACACCTTAATATTTTATCTATTGTATAATATTATGGATATAAAGGTCAATCGATGGTTAGAGTTGGTATACATGACCATGGCTAGGTACATCAGTCCATTCCCCTATATATTGGAAAAAATATGGAGGTTCAAGTTGTAATGTACTTAGATAGAGGTATAATGGTAGGATATTGAATAGTAGTGAATAGTAATAATAATTCCATATGCATAAAATGGTAGAGTGGGATAGATTATAATAGTATAAATAAGAAGGAATAGCCCATTGTAAGATCATTGAAGAAGTCATTTGTAATTAAAGCTTACTCTGATTGGAGGTTTCCTCCTTAAAGAGGCTAGTGATATAGAGTTATTCCTTCCATAAAAGGAATGCAATATAATATATTCAATATTTTCAATTATATGAGTGATGTTTCTATCATCTAGTATCATAGCACTTTTTAGGGTCATTTCCATGATCGTGATCCTTGTTGCAGACATATTATGGAGAGTTATATTTGGGAGCTTTATTTTATCTTAGAGATTTTTAAAATTAAGATACATATCTTTCTTTCTTATTCCAATCTGAATTTGAAGCTAAAAATTGTCATTTGCAAGTGTAGATTATTTTTTAGCCCTCAAAATCATGACTATTTTAATTCAAACTACTCTTAGACTATAACAAATCATGTCAAACCATTTTTTTGTGCACCTCATTTCTAGCCTTCTAGAACAATTTATAGTTCTAATTTTCATTTAGTATTTTAAAAGTTATCACAATTTTAGTGATTGCCTCTTTTGTAAAATAAAAAAATGAAAAAATGATTATTCTTTTGCATACTTCTCTCACAAATCAATGAATTGTGCCAAAAATTTTTTAGGTTTTGTGTACCTCTATCTCAAATTTCCATAAAAATTTTAATTTTTAAATTTCATTGAGTATTGTAGAAGGTATTGTAGTTTTAGTGACTGCCTCTATTGCAAAAAAAAAGAGGTCACTAGAAGTCTTTATGTAAGGGTGCATTTTCAATTGAATTTGACATCTAATTAATTATAATCATGGGCCTTCATAGTTTATCTAGAACATTGATGCACCTTCATTAAACTAGCATAGTTAGAGAATATCAAATAGAATTTGATAAACTCATCAATCCACTTGATGACCTATCTGATGATTTTTACCAAAGATGATTCATCAATAGGCTTCATGATGAGATTAAAGCATAGGTTATAATATTCCAACCTCAATATATAATATATTCATGAGGCTTAGATTTGATCACAGAAGATTGTATCTGCTATTATCATGGTAAGACACCTTTATTTTTGTATCCTTACAAAACATCATCTTTTTAGGCCAATAACAAACTAGACAATGACCCCATTTTGGATGTACCTCAACATGTTCTAGATGAGCCCATTTAATAAATCACCATGCTTGCATAGGCCCTTGATGAGCCCAAGCCAAAAATCATAGAGCCCAAGCATGGAATTGAGTTTTTAAATCCACCAGAAAAAAATGCTAAGGGGGATGACATGTTGGCTCACCAAGCAACGTATTTTATACACCCTTGTTTTAGATTTGAGATGTTGATTTTTAAGATTCAAATTTTAGTGATCAAATCTAAAATCATTTTTTAATTTGAGGTTACTCTATCCATCGATTTCTATGCACTTCACTCTCATATTGTAGTGTTTGAGTTCACATTGTTGTTGCACATGCTCATATCCTAATCCTGGAAGAAGAAGTGAAAGCCTAAATGAATGCATGGTCGGACATTAATTTGGTTGGAATCCTATTTTATCAAGTAATTCTTATCATGTTTTATGGGTGAAATATTTTTAAGGGGGATGGAATATAATGTAACTAGATAGAGGTATAATAGTAGAATAGTGAGTAGTAATAATAATCCCACATGCATAGAATGATAGAGTGGGATAGAATAGAATAGTATAAATAAGAGGGCATATCCCATTGTAAGATAATAAAATAATTCATTTGTAATTAGATCTTTCTCTAATAGGATGTTTCCCCCTTGAAGAGGCCTATGATATGGAGTTATTCCTTCCATAAAAGGAATACAATATAATATATTTAGTATTTTCAGTTATATGAGAGTGATAAGCACATGCTTTTAATAAGCCCTCAAACTCTTTGAGTAATTCATATACTTCAACCATACTTATTATAGTTATGCTTATCATATCTTATAATCATTATATTCAATGCAACGATCATCCTTGTTATAGCCAAGCTTTTTATGTCCCATAATAATTGATTTTAATTCAATGATATATATATATATATTTTATATTTTGTAAGTCATCCTTACTATAACTATGCTTTTAATATCATGTAATCATTACATAAATAAATTTATTTAAATTGAAAGCTTACATTTGAAAAAAGGGTCTCTAACATGTACTATATTAAACCTCTATTCAATTTCAGCTACATGAAAATTTGAAACATG
Source organism: Torreya grandis (assembly GCA_037957365.1). Lineage (NCBI taxonomy): Eukaryota > Viridiplantae > Streptophyta > Pinopsida > Cupressales > Taxaceae > Torreya > Torreya grandis. The sequence goes on along the minus strand of JARHVA010002810.1, from coordinate 831,135 downwards.
TTTTACACCACTATTATTGGATAGACACCTATGAAATTTTGTTGCACAAGTTAAATTGGCTTCTTGTTGTACTTTTCAACACACATTGAATAGAACCATAAGATCCGTATTTATAAGCGGTTGATATTTTCTTGTTAGAAATATTTAATTTATAGAGATAGATATTGATTTTTTATGGGTTTTTGTTTTGAAACCTTGTGAATCTCTTTATGTAAAATAATATTTACATCTTGGAGGTAAATATTCATCATTTTGATATTTCATGAATTACTTATGCAAAATAATATTATGATTTTAGTAATTGTTAGAGTATGAATTTCATGTGTATTTATCATGTTTGCTAGTATCTTAACTAGCTATTTCATATTGTAGTGGGTTTTTATTTATCCCACATTGGTTAGATTAGCTAGATTAGTATCTCGCCTTGCCTATATAAGCAAGTGCTTACCTTTGTAATAGCATGATGTAGGGGTATCCCTTGAGGACCCCAAAATGATTTTATTTTTGTCTCTATATGGTCTAATAGTTGGTTTATAGTTGATATAGGTCATTAGAGGTCCATTTATGGAGTCTAGGTAGTCATATAGTGCATAGAATTTGAATTACTCATTTTCTCGCCAAAACCTTCTTTGAGCAAATTTAAGTTTATAAGTTTTATATAAGGACTATTTTATGAATTTATGAATATGGAAAGATGTAACAAGTAATTCTAAAAGGTTTTGAACATTATAGTAGGTTCATACATGTCATTTTTATAATGTCATAGTCTTGGAGGGGTCATATTGTGAAAATCAAGACAAAATATCATGTATCAAGTAACCTTTACGTATAAATGTGGAAAAAAATAGTTACGCACATATATAGGAATCTTGGAGTCAGTTTAGGAGGGTGATTATTGATATTCCATTAAATTAATTGAATGGAGGATGGATGGAAAAAAAATTTGGTAAGAAGTAATTGATGTGTTTTTTAAACCCTACTACTATTTTGGAAATGAAGAAACTGACCTCTGTTTGAAGGTCATTGTTGTTGCAAATTTTACATTATATGATTTTGAATAGTTAAATAAGTGAATGATATTTTTTTTCAAGAGTGAATTATGGAAGGGCATGTATGTTTTGAAGAACATACTCAAATTAATGGTAAGAGGTAAAAAACCCTATTTTACAGACTTCATATACAGGCCCTTATTGTGCTGAGAAAGATGACATTTAGTAACTAAATATGATTTGTTGATAAAGTGTGATTGTGTATTTACTTATTAACATGTTTGGAAGATATGGGAGAAGTATGTGTTTCTATTTTTAATGGAAAGTTGCAAGCAATAATATGAAAGATGTCTGGTATACAAATAGAACCATAAATATAACCTTATTATTGGTGTTATAGACTATGTTTTGAAAGATGAAAGGTTAAATGACATTGAAATTATTTACCCATGTTATTATAAGGATAGTGTAATGTGTCTAAGACTAAGAGGTTTCAAGATTGGTATTCATATATAACTTCTGATCAGACCCCTGCTTGGGGGGTCATTCTTTGTGGAACTGTCAGTGTGTTTACTCCTATGAAGGCATAATTAATGCATCAAATTATATTGTGTTATAAGCATGACTATAGGTACTTTAATATTTTTCAAGAATGTATTTGAGAAGGAAAAATTCATAAATTTTCTTGGTAGTTAGAAATTGGTAGAAAATTCTAAGTTTTTTGCAGTAAGAGTAGAAGTTTGGACTGTTTATTTGATGCAAAGAAAGATCAATGAGATTTGGATCAAGTTTCAAATACTTGGATAGTGGTAGTAAGTAATTTTTAGGTTTATTGAGGTTTTTTATGTTATTCTATTGATTTTTTTTTTCACAAGGCCCATCCTCTTAAGACATAGACTTGTAGACAGTTATTTTTGTAACATATTCAAGAACATTTAGAGTGGAAAGTTGTGACATAGGATAGAAAGGGAGAGTACAGTGATTGGATCAATTTATTAGGATATTTACAGACATTTAAAACCTAAATTGGTTATTTGAAACCATTCTAAATGTCCACAATGCATTGTTGTTGCTCTCGACTAAGACAATGTGTTTGAAAACCCTAAATTAGGGTTTAAACCATATATATGTTTCTAACCATCTAAATTTCATATAATTTGGTGGAAAGTTGGGTAATGAAGTGATCTTATATATTTTTAAGTTTAAAATGTTTCTTTATACATTTTTATATGTTTGTAGAAGATTATTTTGAATCAAGACCTAAATAGGCCTAATAAGCCTAAATAGAAGCACAAATTAAGTTTGAAAGAGGGTCATAAGGAAGAGTTAGGAGATAAAATTTTAGGGAAAAATAGATATTGATAAAGGGTATCTAAAAAATTAATTTTTTTTAGATTAAAGAAGGTACAATTTTGTATAGAAGAAAAGTTTCTCAAAATAGAGATAGGGTTATAAGAAGAGTTGACAGATTTGTGAAAGGGGTTGAGATGAGTCTTGGAAAGTGATGGGAAGGTGGTGAATGGATTGAGAGGGTTAATGTAACCTGTATGAATAGATTAAATAACAAATAAACCATAAGGAAATAAGTGAACCTCAATTCTTACTTGAGGAATGTATTAGGAACCCATAACAAGAAGTGTAATCCATTGTGTTGAAGAAGTATATTGTGAGTAGAGGTGTAGAGTGCGAGTGTTTGGTATCTTTTTTACATCATAGCATCTCTCATTATTATCATATTTTAAATAATCATTTGGTTTTATTTGTGTTATATTTCATTTATATGTAGCTACTTGTGATGTTCTTTTTGTGAACTCTTTAGATCTTGGCCTCATAAAATGCTTTTACCATTTCTAACATGGTACTAAATCCTTGAAGAAGTTACAACCATCCATTAACTTATGCATCAAATTTGAGAGAGGCTGGGCATTGGATTTATCTCCTTGTTTGCTTCAGATCTGAGCTTAACACCTTTCTTTTATTCTAAGATCTATTTTATTACATATGTCTTAAGCTAACAGATCTTAGCAACTTATTTTGGATCTAAGAAATTAAAGAAGCTTGGTGTCATAATCTATCCAAGGCATTGAGATCTTGTTTTTTGACTCAAGTTAGCATCATTTTTTGTTTTGATGTCATTTGTTATCTCTTGTGAGGATTTTTTATTGTTTTCTTATTTTAGATTTAAGAAAGTTATTCTATATTAAGGTGTCTTTTGTGTCAAATCCATGGCATCCTTTTTTTAGATCCATTTTAATCTTGGCAAGTGCTGCACTTTGACCTACGTTGGAAATAAGAGATTTTTTAATCATAGATCTACTCTTTTCAGCTTGGCATCCTCCTTTATTGGCATCATTTTCTTCTAGGAGGTGCATTGGATCTACTGGTGAGAGAAATATCTGCTAGTATGAGAGAGAAGCAATTTTTAGATCTAGCTTTTGGCATCATGCTTTGACCTAAAGTGTTGAAATCTACAGTTTTTTTCCTATTGTTCTTTTTTCTTTGTAGATCTACCTTTCTTGCCTTTATAATTACTTTTGAAATAATGAATTAAAATTATAAAAGTAATGTTGCATTGATTTTTCTCTTTGTTAATAGAACATGAAGGCTAGGTGTTGAGATCTTCATGCTTAAAGAAAGATTTGAAGCACTAGAGTTTCTCTACTATTTGAGATATGGCATTGAAAATTTTATTTGCTACCCCTGATCTATTATGTTGAGGATGTAATGGTTAAATATCATTAAATGGCATCATGGTCTACACTTGGTATTAAAACTCTTTGCTATTGCATTTTAGATTTATCCTAGCCTTGGCATCATCTTTTTCCACTACTGCATTAAAGTTTGCTGCCATTCCTTTTTTCTCATATCTACCTTCTTTTTTGCATTAAAACATTTGGGCTAAGCATTGAAATCCAAGCATAGTCTAGAGTGGAGGCGCACGGAGCCTTTTTGGGCTTCATTGCTTTTTATGGAATCTTTTTTTGAAGTTTCTTAAAACCTACACCATTCTTCTCATTTCTACATTGGTAGTTAGAGAGATCTAAGCCTTAGTGGGAGTTTTTTATTCCTTAGCCACTTACTAAGTGACAAATAACTAAAAATTATCTTATTTCCTCCCATAATTAGATTTTTTCATTTTATTTTCCTTATTAGCTATATTTTTTTTAAAAAAAGAAGTAAAACTTGCTTGCACACACACTGAGGTCACCAATAGGGTTATTTTTCACTTTCATTGGATTTTCTAAGTCTGTGGAAAATTTTTGGTTCCAACAAGTGTTTGCATGCCTATGTTCTTTTTCTTTTAGTCACTAATTCTAGTTTGTATTTTTTTTAAATTATTTTGATCCATTTTTATGAGAAATTGAAATGCTTATAACTTTTTAATCGTAACTTAGATTTGAGTTATTTTTTTAAAAAGTGAATATTTTTTTATTATCTATCCATTGGTGTCATTAAATTATAACAATTCACTATTTTATAAAGTTCCAAAATTTGGAGGGGTTTTATAATACAATTTTTTCGGGGGTTATCTCGGTGCTGATTTTTTAGCACCCTTTATATTCTTTTTGATCTTGGTGTTTAGTTGGAATGGCATCTACATATGGAATTGATCATTGTGAGCCTTTGACTACATACAATTACCACACATGGAGACCTAGAATATAGACAATCATTAAGTGCAAAGGATTATGGTCCCTAATGAATGAAACAAAACCATAGTTTACATGGGAATTCGAAAAAAATTAGCATCAGTGTAAGTTTGAAGAATGCATGGGATTGATTGGGAGTTATGTGAGTGATAGTCTCTTATTTCTTTTTGATGGGTGTTATTCTCCATTTAAAATGTGGACTAAGTTAAAATGGTTGTTTGGGAAGGTAGACCACTTGAGAGTGATGTAAATTGAAGTGGAACTTACTTCACTTAATCCATATGATTTTATTTCTATTATATACTACCTCACTAAATTTAAGCATTTGTTGACATGAAGGGGAGTAGATGAGATAATAAGGATGAAAAGTGTGTGTACTTAATCTTGTCTAAGTTGAGTGGCCCATTCTAAATCTTTGCATCTACCTTTTTCTCTAATATGGATGCCCTGGGTATCACATTCAAAATGTTAGATCTTAAGCTGTTTTGTGAGAGACTCACTAAGGAAAAATCCAAATTGTCTCACCTTGAGTCTTCCACCTTTCAAAAAGCATTAGTGGCTTCACATCCTAAGTATAAAATAAAATCTAAGGGTAATAAGAAAAATAGTCCTCCTCCACCTCAAAATGCACCTATGCCTACCAACACTTCTACATATAAACCCAAACCATCTTCTAAAATCTAAGATCAAGTCTAACCTATATTGCTTCTATTGTGGGGGGATTGGTTATGAAGAGTTTAGGTGTTTCAAAAGAATGCAATCCTTATAAGATGCCATTAGGAAAACATCTCATGAGCATGGGAAAACACTTAATTTTGTTAAGAGATCATAGTTACTTATTTTAGACAATTGGGATCAAGATTTTGGTGCTTCACACCATATGAATTCTACCAAATAGTATTTTATATCTCTTGGTATGTGTCCCACTTCCAACATTGAGGTTGGAGATTGTTTATTTTTGTTAAGGGGAAGGGTGAAATATAGTTAGATGATGATCATATCAATGATGCATTATATATTCTAGACATCCCCACCAATCTAATTTCAATTTATTAGATTTGTCATTCTGGTCAGGGCTAGATAGTGACTTTCACACCATAAGGTGACGAAGTTCAAGATTTGTTAGAGTCACATACACTCATTACATAAGGTGTTGTTAATCATAGTTCTCAACTTTAATATTTTGAGGGTTTTGATGATACTCCTCCTTAGGGACATGTTTAGTTTCTCATGCAAATTTTGAGAGTCAACTTTAGCATGAGAGATTTGGACACCTAAACTATATATATTTCAAGGAGTTAAGCACTCAAATTATGGTAGAGGGTCTTCCTACAATTTCATGTCTTTATAGAGTCTACCCCAGTTACACATTGGGGAAATAATATCAGGACCCGCTTCCTAAAGACATATCCACAAGAGCTTCTTCACCACTAGTGCTTGTGCATAGTGATTTGATGGTCTTTCCTACTCCCTTTAATGGAGTTAATTATGCACTTACCTTCATTAAAAATTTATCAAGGCATACTTGGGTTTATTTCCTCAAGTACAAGAGTGATATCTTCAATTACTTCAAATTCTTTAAGGACTTGGTCAAGAAACAATCATTGATTTACATCAAGAATATTCATATAGATAATGGGGGGAGTACTTCAGATGAGAGTTCACTAATTTTTTATTTTCTCATGGTATTGTTTACCAAAATTATGTTTCACATACTCCATAGTAGAATGGATTAACAAAGAGGAAGAACTAGACTTTGAAGGAGATGGCTACCTACATGATGCATTCATGGGATTTACCTCCTATCTATTAAGAAAAGGTAGTTACTTATGTGAAATACATTCATAACCACACACCACATCGAGCACTTGAGCATATGACTCTAAAGGAGGCTTGGTCTAGATCCAAGCCTGATGTCTCATTTTTTCAAGTCAATAAGAACCTTTCTTGGGAATTTATACCAAAGAAGAAAAGGAAAGCATTAGACAAGAAGAGCAAACCTTTGATCTTTTTAGGGTATTTCAAAGACATGAGATCTTATTGTATTTTAGACCCTAATACTCATGATGTTAATTTTTGAACACATGTACAGTTTGATGAGCATTTCACATATCATGACTCTTCATCTTCTTTCATGCCTACTTCTTTTCATGATTCACCTCCTCTCAAGGATTCATTCTTTGAGGACCTAATTCAGGATATTCATGAGGAAGTTATCAAGGATGAGGATCTTGTTCATACTAGTGTTGCCACTATGCCTAGGTCAGATCATACTATAGTTAATGAGGTAACACCATTCATATAAGATATTCCACCTACTCACCATCATCATGTATATTCTATAGGTATTAAACTTTTGTGTCATGCTTTATTTGGGTATCCATAGTATTTTTCATAGGTTCATGGAATATAAGAATGGGATGATGTGATGACAGATGAGTATTCTTCATTGATAAAGAATCACACTTGGGATTTGGTCACTCTTTCTAAGGGAAGAAAGTTGGTCAGGTGAAAATGGATTTACCACACTAAGTATGTAGCTGATGGGTCCATTAACAAGTATAAGGAAATTCTTATTACAAAGGGATCATTACAAGTCAAAGGTATTAACTATTCTGAAACTTTTATGCCCATTTCCAAGATGGATTCTATTTGCCTTGTACTTTCTCTTGTTGCATCATAGGGTTGGCCAGTATATTAGATGGATGTTAAATGTGCTTTATTGCATGGAGACTTACATGAATAAATATATATGGAGTAACCTATTGGTTTGTTCATAATTCTTATCTTTTTTGTCAACTTAGAAGGTCTCTTTACAGTCTCAAATAGGCCCCTTAGGCTTGGTATGAAAAGATGGATTCTTTTCTTCTCTCTACTTATTTTGTTCACTTCCACTCTGATCCCATAGTGTATATTCAACATATTGGGGAGGACATTTTTATTCTAGTCTTGTAAGTTGATGATCTACTTCTCACAAGAATCTCCTCATCTTAGATTTAGGTACTTTTAATATAATTTAACATGATATATCTTGGTCTTTTTTACTTATTTCTTGATTTATAGATTTTATAATTAGATACAGGGATTTATTTGAGTCAAAAAAAGTACACCCTTGATATTATTTAGCATTTTAGCATGGTTGATTAAAGGTCAAGTCCTACTCGTTTTTAGTCTGGAGTGACTCTCACTACCTCTTTTACTACTCCACTTTGTGATCCTACATTGTATAGGTAGATGTTAGGAGTCTTATGTATTTAACCCATATTCACCCTGATATTTCATTTAAAGATGGCTTGTATCTAGGTTTGCACATGATCCTCATGATAATAATTAGTAGGCTGGAGGATTTTGAGATATTTGTGAGGCACTACTCATTTTGGATTATATTACACATAAGGTTCTACTCATTTAGTTGGATATAGTGATTCAGATTGGGAAGGTTCTCTTGATGGCAAGCGTTCCACTTTTGGCTACATATTTTGTCTTGGTTTTTCACCTATTACTTGGTTTTGAAATAATTAGTAGGCTATTGCACTTTCATCTACAAAGGATAAGTATAGGACAATAGTTATAATGAGTCAGTAAGTTCTTTGGATTCATCAATTGTTGACAGAGTTTGGATTTATATAGGATTCACCCATTGTACTTTGGTGTGATAACTAGAGTGAAATATATATATCTTGTAACCCAGTTGAGCATCAATAGACCAAGCACATTGAAGTACATATGCACTTCATTTATCAACACATTCAGGATGGTGTTCTTATCTTGGATTACATTCTAACTCAGTAGTAGGTTGTAGACATCTTCACGAAGCCTTTTGAATCACCTCATTTATTTGAGTTATGTGGCATGTTTGAGGTTTCAAAATTTGTCCTTGGGGGGTTTTTATAGGAAATATTATTTTTTTGTTTCATGGATACATATTATACATGAGTACCTTATCAAGCCTTGTTACTAGGACTCATTTTATGGATATGCCACTATTTTTTTTGGCTTTTGTTATCCCCTAGATTCACTTGAGGGGGGGTGTTAGAGTAGGCATTTCATGTGTATTTCTCATGTCTACTAGTGTCTTAGCTAGCTATTTTGTCTTGTAGTGGGTATTGATTTATCCCACATTGATTAGATTAGTTAGATTAGTATTTCACCTTGCTTATATAAATAAGTGCTTACCTTCTTACTAGCATCTCTCATTATTCTCATATTTTGAATAATCATTTGGTTTGTTTTGTGTTGCATTCCATTTGTCTGCATCTACTTGTGATGTTCTTGTTGTGAACTCCTTAAATCTTGGCCTTATGAAATGTTTTTACCATTCCTAATAGTAATAAGTGTCAAAGTTTGAAAGTATATATCAATGTAAAAATACATATCATCCTTAGGTAAGAATGTGTAATATTAGTTATAATTTAACCATGTGCTAAAAACATCATCAATGAATTTAGTAGATATTTTTCTCATGACTTCCCATTAGTTTAAGGAGTTTGAGATCATCCTTGTAATATCCATTTTGTCCAATTCCTAATTTCTTATCAAAAGTATAATGTTCATATAGTTTTATGTTAATTTGGATTAATACAATCAAAACTAACCCTAATAATATAAAATAATGTAATGTAACTAAGATATTAAGATATGACATTCAATCATACATATAAATGTAAAATCTAAAACTGATTATAATGATTTGACAAGTGTTATATGTTAAATATAATAAGTATAAAAAATGGATGATTACTTAGCTTTTATAGTTAATTATTTGACTATGACTATTTTTTGGAAGTGGAAATTAAGATAAAGAAAACTTGTGATTTATTCAGTTTTTAAATTATTTCTATGTCTACGCCAGGTCAATTCTACTAACCTAGGCCAATATCATTGGTGGATACTAACATGTATTAATTAGTACTGACCTATATGAAAATGGGAAATTATGACTATATGGTCTCATGTGCCTATCTTGATAGATTTCACCAAGATCTCTAAATAAAAGCCACACAATGAATATTTAATTCTTGTAGAGGTAGAATGAGAGCTCCGAAAACAAGAAAATTCCACAAAGAAATTTTTTGCATTATCCACTTTAGGAAAAAATAAAATACATATAGGGTGAGATTAGGTCACCAAAAAGGTAAAACCATAACTCATAATTAGAACCCACTTAAAGGTAAATGACCCCTAATGACTTAATTAATTAACCTAAGTAAGTTGAAAAGATGTGTAGATAAAACCACTAGGTGGGAAAAAATCTACACTAACACCCCCTGAAGCATAGCTTAGGTGGGTAGAAGAATTGGGTCTCATTAATGAGGCCTGATGAGGTACCCAAGTATAATGTAGCTCCCATAAACCAAGGTAAAGGAGAAAACCCATAGGAAAAAAACTCCTCCCTAAAAAGAGAGCAAAGAAGAGAAGAGGGATAAAAAGCCCCACTAAGGTATACAATTGACTGTAGCCATCCAGTGTCCCCTAGAAGAATGTTTGAAAGTGATTGTGAATTAGAAGTAGATGTAGTGAAGAGTGGATTACCCTAGAACAATGAGTTTGTCTACCAAGTGCCCGATGGATCTTCAACCAAGGTGTAATTCCTATGAAAGGAATGATCTAAATACTATGAGGTAGGTGGCCCAACTTCTCTATGCGAAGATGGTGTAATAGAAGTAGAGGCAAATAAGGTATATGGATTACTCTATAAATATGGAAGAGACTACTTAATGCCTGATGTGTCTTGGATCAGTACACTATTACCCAAAATATAAAAAGTAGACCAGAGCTAGGTAGATCAAGAACTAACTCTTGAATATATGGAAGGTGACAAGGATATGGTGGAGGTGTGTCCACTTCACTAAAGTAGTCATCTATAGAAGAAGAGTTGTCACTATTAGAAGAATGATCAAGCTTAGAAGTGTCATCAAGTATAGGTGATTCTAAAGAGGAATCTAAAGAATATAAAGGAGAGTCAGGAGTAAAGTGTGAGAAGCTATATAACCAAGTTTGATGATCGACCATTCCCATAGCTAAAATAGTATTACTATATAACTCCTTGATGTATACTAAATCTAGAGTAAATTTAACTTGCATGCCTGGACCAAGGTGAGTGATTTGGTAGACTGATAGGAGATTAGTTGAGAGTGAGGGCACACTTAGAGCATTATTTAATGTTTCACCACTCACTTCAACAGACCCTCTCTTGAGAACCTTTTTAAAAGTGTTATCATCTAGTTATATAGACATGTCATATGGTTCCAAAGAACTAAACTCAATCTATGAAGAAACCATATGATGTGAAGCCCTCTATTCAATGACCCATATAAGAGGAGTTAAAGGCACAACTATAACTAAGGATTTGCCCTTATGTTTCCCCTTGTTATTCTATTTAGCCTTTTCTTTGCTAGAGTTATTTGCCTTAGTGAATTCATGGGTTGATGAAGATGGTTTGATAGAACTTGGAACACCTATGTTGATCTGAATAAGAAGGCTAGTAAGGTGGTCAATTTATTTCTTCAAATGTTTACTCTCATCATGCTTACTTGAGCAATTCCCACATTTGATCCAATCTTTCTTAGGCTTATGATTGGAAGAAGAGGTCACATTGATTGATTTGGATGTGGAAATATTTTCACTCTTCTTATCCTTTTTATTGATTTACTTTCTCTCTCAATTTTTAGAAGCCTTATCTTTCTTATCAAGTAATGCATGAGATTTATATAACTTCACTGTGCCCATCTATATCAACTTATATTGCTCCTAAATCAGGTTGACAATAAAAGTATCTAAATAAGGCATCTTCCATGTGGTGTCAAGATCACTCTTAGTGGCATGGAAAGTAGACACAAATACAAAATATTTAGGACCCAATTTAGAGAGTATTAACAGAATATTTTTTTCATATTTATTATCAATTCGACATGCTTTCAACTGCAATATCAAAATTTTAAACTTGGTAAAGAAGTATTAAAGAGTGTCAAAGTCATCTAGGATCAATCTAATAAGCTCATTTTCTAACTCATGTCCTTTCATCACATCCCGTACTGTAAAGATCTTAGTGAGTTGGGTCCATACTTCAGTAGCTATTTTGGTAGATCTAATATGAAAGAGTAGATTTTAGGAGATGGAAAGACATAGTAGTCCATAAAATTTATCACAATGGTTAAACCATTTTATTTTTTCTCCAACATCAGTAGGTTCAGTCTCAGTGCCCATTATAATTTGATGGTAACCCTTGGATTGCAAGATAATTTCCATTCATGATAATTAAATGGTGTAAGCGAACTAATAGAGAGTGAATCCATAGTGCAAAAGTAAATATTTTTGTAGTAAGTAAAGAAGTAATGCAAAAAAATAAATATTAAATACATAGCAAACACACAAGTACCCCCTTAGAACTATCAAGAAATGACCCCCTCCTAAATTTCTCAAATACAATCATGCTCGTATAGACGTTAGATTTAAACAAAAATGCATCTTGAGTAGTAGGTGCATAAGTACAAGAAATTAGAGGGAAATCAAATTCAATTGATAATGCATCCAAGAGTGTACAAAAAATGTGAAATTTTTTTATAGCTATGGAAGGCCCAATGGAAGGTCTAATGTGTAGAGCATAAAAATGAAGCATTGTTGAAGAAATTGGCACTCAAAAAGGATTTACTAATTAAAAGTTATGGCACTTACAATTTATTACTTTGACATATTCATGGACCCAAAAAATCAAAAATGGAAAAAACTTTAGTGTATTTCTTCATTACCTTTCACTTGAAATTTAATACTCACTTAAACGTCATGCTCGACTTAAAAAAAGTAATAAGTTGTCAACCTTTGAAAACCTGAGTGGGTCTTTCTAGTGTAAATCAAGTTTATAAACATACATGAATTATTACTTATAAATTAAGTAATGAGTAATAAGTAGTTGAAATTCAAAAACCCAAATGGCTCTTCTCAGTTTATTTTGGGTTCTTTACCCTGCACAACTTTGGAGCTTCAAACAACTGTAACTTATGAAACAAGTAATGAGTAATCGACCTTGGAAAACTCAAATCGGTCTAGCAAGCAAGTAATAAAGGTTGAGAAACCTAATTAATTATAAGTTATCACCTTGGAGAAGCCTGATTACTTATAAGTAGAAGTATTTGAGAAACTCGATATGGTCTATGAGCAAGTAGTTAAGTAGTTGGGGTTGAGAAACCCGATTACTTATAAATTAACACCCTGGAGAAGTTTGATTACTTCTCTAAAATGTAAATTGGGTTCTTGAATAATTGTGACTTAAAAAACAAGTAATGAGTAGTCATACCTGGAAAACCCAAATTGGTCTTGGGAGTAAGTAATGCACCCTAGAGAACTTGAATTGGTCTTGGGAGCAATCAATGCACCCTAGAGAACTTGAATTGGTATATAGGTACCAAATTAGAGATAATAGACTTGATTACTTATTTGTATAGCACTATACTAGTAAGAAGTAATTGGATTTTTAAGAAAAATCCATGAACTTTCTAAAAAACTAAAGACAACCTATTTGAAATCTTGAAAAACCCAAAAAAATATGTAGATAGATTTTTGATAAAAAGTTATTTTGACATGAGTTTTGAATTAGTTTTTAAAAAATACCTCCAAGGTCAAAAATGGCAGTCATACAGTATGAAAAAATAGCAAGGTGAATGTAAGAGGATCTTACCAAAGGAGACAAACACATGAGGCTATCAAGAAAGCTTTGATACCATGATAGATTTCACCAAGATATCTGAATAATAGCCATGCGATGAATGTCAAATTCATGTAGAGTCAGAATGAGAGCTTCAAAAATAAGAAAATTCCACAAAGGAAATGTTTGTATTAGCCACTTTAGGAAAAAATAAAGTACATATAAGGTGAGAATAGGTCACCAAAAAGGTAAAACCCTAACTCATAATTAGAACCCACTAAAAGGTAAATGACCCCTAATTACTTAATTAACTAACCTAAGTAAGTTGAAAAGATGTGTAGGTAAAACCACTAGGTGGGAAAAAACCTACACTAACATCTTTGTATGTTTTGTATTTGTGATCTTAAACCATGATGATGCACATAGCTCCAGAAATTAATCTCTTTTGCTTTGAAACCCTAAGTGTGCTTATGAGGGATAAAGACTTATAAAAAGTAGGAAAGTGTAATGGGTTGAGCTGACCCCAATCACATTTGTTTCATGATTTACTATTGCCTATGTATTTTATACTTTAAGGAGGTAAATCAAGACATATGTTTTTCTCCCACCTAGTGTGATTGTGTAATTGTGCCCCTTCGTTATATGCATGCAGCTAATGATTTGTATTTTATACTTGATAATATTTTATTTGGCTTGGTTTTAGTTTGATTCAAAATTGGCTTATGAATGCTCTTAGTGATAGGTTTCTAATTTATAAAGAATGGGGAAACTTTTCTCAATGTGAAAAAGTGTATAGATGTGTTCTCAATAAGTGTTAAGTCCCTTTTGAATGAGACCTTGATTTATTTATATATGATTCTAATTGGATAATTTATCACATCATTGAAATTCTATGAAAATGTGCTAACACTAAGGAAAAGTTTTTAAAAAAAAATATAAATAGTTGGGAAAGGGTTAATTTTGAAAAGATCAAGTTTATACCAACTAGTGATAATGATCGAATATAGAAGAACCAAGCTATGTACTAGTGGACTAAATTGAAAGTTTTTAGATGTTTGTGTGATGTATTTAATAGGTTTGAAATAGAAAATGAGGTTCTTGTAGGTGTGTAACAACATAATGGAAGGTTAAACTCATAAGATAACATGTAAGTGTGAGTGAATGGAAAATTAAAACCTTAATTATGCATTGAAGTCATGCATGGTAAATGTGTGTCAAGCTTGTCATTATTAAATATCAAAGACCATATTCTAGTATCTATAAATGACTCCATTTTATTAGAGTAATGGAATTTATAGAGTAAAATGATAAAATATACTTGAATATTTTTAACACACTTTTTCTTTGGTATGAAGCTCCAATCATGAAAGTCATTTAATAGTAAAACTTACAATCATGTGTATTCAATGCCATAAATTGATAGTTTTAATCTAAAATTGAATTTTTTAAGTTTTAAAATAAAAAATGGTAAGATTACACTTGTGTGTTTGTGAAAACCATGTTTCCCTTACAACTTATTAGAGATAATTCTTCCTTGGTGAGCATCAAAAATATTTATGCTTCCTTATTAAAGCACATGGAGAGTTAAGGTGATTGTACCCCAAATTTATGTAACTATAAAGGCTCTTGGGTTAGAAAGATAACATGTCTTAGGCATCATGAATATGGGGATAAGTACACAATGCACTAACCCAAATAGATATGTAGGTAAATAGAGAACCACCAAGCTAGGTTGACTCAAAAAAACTAAATCAACCACTATAGATGGATTATAGACTCAATTGTATAGTTTCACTCAAGTTTACTTAAGTCTGCTCAAGTTTACTCTATGGAAAAATAATCATGATTGAAAATAAATAAACAACCTTCATGCCACCATCATGAATGTAGATTTGATTATATATTTTTTCTCAAATAATGCATGATCGAAAGAGAATGAAAAATGTTCATGCCCCCATCATATAGATATGATAAGTTTGAAGTGGAATGATAACCACTTGCCGTTTAACTGTAAATTATATTATTGTATATGTGTGCATGAACCACTATCATGACTTATGAATCTAAAAATGTGTATATATGTGTATGAACTAGTATCATTCCCCATTAATATTTACCAACATATATAGAGTGTTATGCATCTATATGCTAAATTTAAGAGCATCTATCTCAAATTTATGTGTAAGTAGAAACATCTAATTCATGTTCATGAAATTTTGTGTATATTCCCATGCTTATGCATCTAAGTGCGGATGAATTTTTTCTTAAATTTATTTAAATTGGGTTATATGTGTGGCATATTCCCCCATAATCTATGTCAATGTGCCAATATATGTCATGTAACCGAACTATATAATATCTAAACCATTATGAATCTTTGAAATATGTACTCTAATCTTATTTTCTACTATCAAAGGATTATGTCTCTATGACAGGCCTAATTTAATGCCCCATTTTTTGGATGAGGAATGTATCAAGTGAGTCACTCATTTAAAAATAAGATTTAACTATATGATGTCATATATAAATATAGCATCTTGTAATATCATGTAAACATGTGGATAATATTTTATCATAGTAATGTATATGTCAATCAATGTATGTATGTAACATATGTAATGTAGGGCATATAGGTATCATGTTTTATAGATGTATCAATGAAGAAAGAAGTAGTAGAATATTTTAATATTTATACATAATGTAACCGAATGATATAGATCATGGCACCACTCAATGATATAAAGCTCAACATGTTCAAGCATTATTATCATACATAAGGCCAAATACTTCATATAAGGGACATAAATAGGTTTCAATAAACAATTTTTAAAGACACATGCAAGGGGACATAAATATTTTACAAACTAGGGACATAATAATGTTGCATAAACCAAGGCCAAGGGCCATAATCATGGGGACGTAAAGATGTTGTAAAAAAGACCAATAGATCACACACAATAGACAAATACAAATTGGCCTATCATAAGATAGTAAAAACATCAATGGAGCATATAACAAGGGAACTAGTCTAAACCATTTGTATATTCTAATGTCACATCATAGTATAGTAGCATATCCATGTAGCATTGTGTGAGATTTGAGGTACTAGAAAAGCATGTGTAAGAAATATAAGTATCTCAACATGGTAGAAAGGTCATAGAAATATACAACCTATAATATTGGAACCTATGAAATAAGATGCCCCTAGCATTAACACGATCATTGGCTAGAGTAAATTCTAGTATCTATATGTCCATGTGTAACCTATATGTCCTACATCACACTCATATATTATGAAAAACATGTGTATATTAAAATAATATGACATCTACCAAAAAAGTGATAAATAACATATGTAAATAGTGTAATATAGTAATCATGTCATGTTTAAGTCCTAATTTTGAATTTTCTGAATATTTTTGTATTTTCTTGATTATTTAATTTGAATTTAGCCAACTAAGGCCAATTGGAAATGGTTTTGAAAATATAATAATGGGAGGGATATAAAAAATCTATAACATGTTTCAAGGAATAATGTTCACTAGTTTTGATAGTATGGCTAAGTGGAGAAAGAGAAATCAAATACTATGCTCTGACTACACATTTAAATCGTACAATGTAGTTCAAGATAATATGTGGAGATAAGGATATACATGCCCTTAGTGGGAAATAATCAATGTTTTCTCATGTAATATGTATATATAGATGTATTTTATCATTTTAGTTCAAAGGAAACCATATCCTATAGTCAATATGAGCAATTAGAATTCCATAAAATATGTGCACTAAACTTACTGTAGGATACATGTCATATATGTCTCGATCAAGATAATGAACAAGAGGAAAGTGTTGGGTAAAAACAAATATTAGGGTTTTAATAATGGTCAATAAAAAAACATGTGTACATGTGTATCTCAGAATATAATGGATGATCAATGCAAGAGGACATGTAAAACATATTATGTTGTGGACTAATCTAGGGCATCACTCCAACCACTTAGAAGTAATAAATGTGTACAATATGGATCCTCATGAGTAACTAAATTTTAACATTGTAAATAGGATACTATACTATTAGGAACACTTATAATAACATGATTTACACTACATATGGTATCTTTCATAGAATATGTAGAAGCAATTGTATTGTGTATTAGAATTTGTTTATCAATTATATCATCCTATAAATAAGTAGTTTCTATTTTTTTTACTTTCTCTGAAGATGATTCCTCTCATGAAATGGTAATAGTTATACACTAATGATAAAATATATCATAGTCATGATCATTACCCAATGTTGCCCCTATTTATTTTATTCATGATCTTCCTAGTTTTGTATTATAATGATATAAATTATAGTAAATTTGAAATATAAAAAAATATGTTTTTAGCCCATGTTATTAGAAACTCAATGGATCCAATGCAGTGTTGAGGCCTAGTAATACTACCCAAGTGTTGATTTTATATATGAGCTATTAGAGAAGTGTCATGTTGCATAAATTGACATCATTAAAATCTATAATCTTGACATTAGTGTATTTCTTGTCATTGATGTGAGGACTAAGAATCAAAGGCTCTAGATATGAGGAATGTTTTTTAGTTGTCTTATTTCAAACCACTCTTGTGATATTAGCCTTTTTAAGTACATCTTGATTTTGAATTTCCATTCTAAGAAACTCTTTATCAAGGATATTTTATTAAATTTTTAACTTCTCTTTTAGTGATATCTCTTTTAGTAACTTTTACCTTTTAATTTGTTCCCTTTCTAAACTTTTCTTATCTAATTATTATGTTTGTCATTGTTATTTGTTCAACCTTTATTTTTCCTCTCATTTTTTTTCTAATATTTCCTTATCTATTTGTTCCCTTTGCAACCTTTATATAACCTTTCCATATATGACCTTTATTTTTCTAATTTTTACTTTTAAAACCTTTCCAATTTTTCATTTTGTAATCTTTCTTGTTCTAATTTTATATTTTATAACATTTGTTCTAATTTTGTCTTTTATAACCTTTCTTATTCTGACTTTTCCTTTTATAGTTTTTATTGTTTTCTTTTTTCCTTTGTAATATTTATTTTTTCATGTGTTCCTTAAGATCACCACTATAAATGATACTTTATATTTTGTTATTCAAATCCCAACAATTATATATATGATGTCCATGCATTCTATGATAGGCACAATAGTATTTTTATCTTATTCAAGGATGTGTAGGAGATAATGTGATCAAATTGTTTGGAAAAATTTCCTTTAGAATCTCACTTAAACTCTTATAAGCCTTATGTACACTTTTTGGATCACGAGCTTAGATATATCCTATTTTGGCTTCTGATCTTTAGATGAAGCATTTTAAGGCACAAAATATTTAGATAAATATATAGATATATGATTTAGATTGGATTTATTTGGAATATTTTTATACATGATCTTATTTTCAATTGATGTGATATTTTAACTAAAATATTGATTTTGTTTTTAAAACTCATCAATGGATGTTCTCATAGTGACTATTTAATCATGAATGGATTCACAAGCATAATTCCTAGGAATTTCTAACTAAATATGCATACAAAATCCATCAAGAGAATTTATGGGAGGTGGTTCATGATGAGGAGGGAAATTTAGAAGACATATTTTATATTATATTAAGGGTCATCTTAACTCTTTGGATAGTGATAACATAGACCTCATTAGAGGCAAAGTAGCTATTAATACCTTGAGCAAAGGTGGAAGGAAGAATAGAAGAATTCATAGGAGGAAAGTGCATAGGGTTTTATGATTGGTTTTCTATTTTATCTTTATGGAGCCTTATGAAATCTTATCTAAGGCCCAAGAGGAGACGCTATGGATAACCTACTTAAATTAATTTAAGATGGAAATGAATGCAAGTGAATTTATGAATGATAGATAATATGAAATTGCAAGGTGTTTAAATAACAATGAAAGCAAGAAAGAGATGATAACCAATGTAAAATTGTAATAGAAACATTTATTATGATAAATTCTATATAAATTTGAGAGATTAGAGGTTTCATGTCTATGTGATTTCTAAATTCATTAATCTATGTTTATCTTATAAAAATAATGGAAGTATACATTAATATACAATTAAGGAAGATGAAGCATCAATTGAAATATAACAAAAATTAGTAACAACTGCTTCATAATTGAAGAGTGTAGTGACATCATTGGTTACCATTACTGATGAGCTAAGAGATAAAATATTGGCAATGTGGGAGTTGTGTGGTAATGTAGGAGTGCAATTAGATCAAATAAATTGACAGGTAGGTACATCACCTAATACTAATGATGTTGATGTTAGTACTGGGTTAGATGTGAAATAATAGTAATATTAAGTAATATGTAGTGACCCAAATCCTCTTGGATAAATTTACACTCCTTGAAAAGAGATGGCCTTCATTGCGTGTAATTTTAGAATAAGGTGTGGAAACAAATTGGCAACATGTACTTCTATAGATAATTTTCCTTGGGAAGAAACTTGACCTTTTTTGATGATCTAAAAGAGAGGGATGTCTTGTCAACATGTATTTTGACCCAAGCATCAATGACTTGATCTGATTTTACTAGAATGCTCCAATATGGATTGATCTCTATCTAATGAATATTTTATATAATATATAAAGTATCCAACAAGGGTAGAAAGTAGAAGAACAAGCATTATACATTAAAGACTAGATGTAATGCAAGGTAGTATGGAGGATTAAGCTAAAAATCATTATCTCCTAACTACTTGGTGATGGTGTAGATCCCATACCAAAGTGGGAAAATCTTGTAGTAAGGTTCTATCATTATTTCCTTTTTTAGGAATATACATACGTGATGATTAACCTAGAAGGTGTGCAGTGTCCAATGCTTGTATTTTGCATTAACATATTATATAATGGTTTGCACTTATTTTCAAATGTGTTGAATGTGCTCAATGAAGTGAATAAATTTTTAAAATTCCTTTATAGATGAAAGAGTTTCCATTATTGATGGTGAAATAGGATAAGCTATGTTGATGAGTTCCAAAGGTTAGAATCCCAAGTAGACATGAAAAGGGTTATGTGTAGTAGAGATATGTAGAGATCTATTGTAGTTGTGTTGAATGAAAGGTATGATTTAATCACAAGTGCATTGATTCTTAGAATTATACACTCTCAAAAGATGAACTATCATTCTATTTACCACTTTCATATTTTCATTAGTCTATGGATGAAATGTGGTGGGTTTGTTCAACTTTGTGTCTAGCATGGATAAAAGCACTTTATAAAAATTACTCAATAACCTTGTATCTCTATAAGATATAATAGTATCTTGGATTCCAATATGGATCCAAACATATTAAAATTAGAATTGAGTTTTTTATAAATTTGATATTTCTTTTTTAGAGGGTATGATAATTGCCATCTTTGAGAACCTATCAACTAGTACATAACACAATCATTACCATGATTGGTAGTATGGTAACCTGAGAGGAAATCAATGGAAATGGGTTCCCATAGACTCATTGGAATCATAATAAGTATATACAAACCTTGATTATATTTTATTGGCTTGTATCTTGTACATCTAGTACATGACTTGATATATTTGGATACATTATACCTAAGAGTGGCTAGAAAAAGAGATTTTACAACATCACAAGAGTCTTTTCAACTCCTAAATTCCTTAAAACCTATATAAAATGAGATTTCCATATTATTTTATGTCCATACCTCATGTGGAATGCACAAGTTCCAAATATTATATAAGATTTCATCCTTCAATTAGAAATCTAGAATCAAATTATCGTAGAATAAATTTTAATAGATATCTATAAAATCCATGTCAGATGGATATAATTATTATCATGTTCTGACTTCATGTCCACATGCATCAAGTACATAAATGAGATCTAAAACTAGTGGTTGGCTCAAATGATTTGTGATATGATTGACACTTCCCTTATTATGCTTGATGTTCAAATGGATCTACTAAAGATAAGAAGACCAATTCTGATGCCACTCTTGTTACAACTTGTTTTAATTCTAAAATATTTGAGTTGGCTTGTGACTTATGTGGATCAAATTATTCTTTCCCAAGTTATAATGATTTCAATGCTTACATTCTTGAAGAAAAGCATAAAACTTGCAATCATAGGTTGGGTATTTTCTTACTAGTGTGGTGATTTTTTCTCTTTTGTAAGCAACTAGGTGACCATGTTGAGTGAGGAATAATCCAAGTGCAAATTTAAAAGCATTTGTCTTATAGTAAAATAAGTACTAGTGTGGAATAGAGTTTGAATTTTAGTTATTTATATGCTTTATATTATGTGGATTTTCAAATAAACTTTAATTAGTGTCACCTTTAGTAACTTGGTTAAGAATCTAAATCACATGAGATAAAACAAGTAAAATATCCTATATAAATTTTTTAATCCTAATAAATTATGAATCTCTATGAGATTATTTGGTTGTGTCCATTCCTAGATGACTTGAATACTAGGAGGTTCCACATACACTCCTTGTGAGTATACTATGTATCATATATATTGTAACTTTGCATAAAAAATGAAGATTTATACATATTTTCATCTAACTTGTGTTTCCACAAAGTGTCAATCACTTGCTCTATATGGGGTAGATGTTCATCCCATGTTTTGATAAAGATTAGGATGTCTTCAAGGTAGAGTGTAACAAATGAATCATTGAATGGCCTAAAAATTCCAATCATCATCTACATGAATGTGGTTGGTTCATTGGTCATATTAGAGGGCATGACTAACCATTAAAATTAACTTTTATGAAGTGTTAAAAATCGTCTTCCATACATCTATAGGTCCAAAAATAATCTGATGATACCTAGACTTAAGATTAATTTTGGTGAAGTTTTTTTCACTATGGAAATAGTCCATCAAGTCCTCTATCATTGGAAAAGGATATTGTTTCTTCACTATGATAATATTAAGATGTTTATAATCAATGGACAACCTCCATGTGTTGTCTTTATTTAGTGCAAGCACAATGGGGTTTCTATAAGGTGATGAGTTGGACCTGATATGTACTTTTTCCACAAGATCATAGATCTTACACTTTATTTATTTATTCTCCAAAAATGATCTATGGTATAAATAAGCATTAGGTATAGGTTTTCTAGGAATCAAATCAATAGTGTGCTTCACCACATAATGTTTATGTACTTCCTTTGGTAACTAAAAAATATCCTTGTATTCTTCCAAATTATGACTAAAATATAAGGTGTTTTTTGTTATTGATGGAGGAAATATGGTTTAGATTGGTGCCATAAGGAATTTCCTTCATTCGGGCCTTACGATCAAAAACACAAATTCCTTACTAGATGTGACTAGATTCTTACACTGCTTGGTGAGAATGAGTGATATCTTTGGGACTATTTTTGGTATGCGGTATCTCATATCACTAAAATATATGGTAAAATTTATAAGATATGTATTATATACTACATATAAATGGTAAAGATATAGTTAACTAGGTAAAACATCACATAGCTCTAATGGAGTGACATCACAAAAGATAGTGTCTTGTAAAGGCTTGATGTTGTACACAAATTGACACTAATATAATAATCCAATAGAATATGGTTATAGGGATGTGTTAGTGGCATGCTCAATTTACAAATTAATTTTGGAGAAATCAAGTTTTTTGTACTTGTTGTTAACAATTAATTGATATTAGTTGAGCATTGATCCACATTTGAGAATGGAAAAATGTTTCTACTACCTCTATTTTTTCATCTCAAATCCCACATTGAATAATTCAATAGAATATGGTTGTAGGGATGTGTTAGTGGCATGCTCAATTTACAAATTAATTTAGAAGGAATCAAGTTTTTTTTACTTGTTAATAATGAATTGATATTAGTTGAGCATTGATCCGCATTTGAGAATGGAAAAATCTTTCTACTACCTCTATTTTTTCAAGGGTAGTAGAGGTGTTTGTGGTACCCACCATGGTTCTAGGCTCAAAATCCATGATTTTATTACTTTATCTAATGATGTTATGTTTGTTCTTTCTACTTCAAGTTGTGAAAGTAGAGTCTTCTTAGCATGGCATTTTTCATTGGAATGGTTGTTTTAGTTGTGATCTGAAAACCACTTACCACTCTTAAAATGTTTAGTTTGGTCATTTGATGATTGTTTCTTATTTTTTGGAGGGTGATTGGTGTTATTTCCTAATTTTTAATTTTACTTAGAAGATTTAGACTATTTCTTGGTTTGAGACTTAAAATCTTCTACTTAGTCTTGGCCTTGGCCTTTGATTCAAACTTACAATAAAATTTGTAGGCTTCTTTGATTAAAGAGATCTAAAATAAATCCAAATATCACAAGATATAAGGTCTCAAGCTTGATCTATATTCTAAAACAAGAATTTTCTCCAAATCTTGAATCCCAAGTTTGGAAACGAAAGTATGAAAGGTATTTATATATTGTTGCATAAATTGCTCTTTGTCTTGGCAAAACTAAGAGAAATTGATGTACCAATCATCATAGTTTATTTTAGTGCTTCTACAAAACCATTCTTGTTGGTGTATACTTTTGTCCCACTAGGTTTTATCTACATAGTCTAGTCAAGCTTGCATAGGTTTAATAAAGGTCCTTAGTGGAAAATAATCCCACATGCATGAGGATGTTGGGACATGTCTATTTTCCACCTATATAAGTAACCTTCCTATGTAATTTTAGCTAATGTTTTTTTTAATTCTTGAATCCTTAATGAGATAATTCTCTTTTGCATAATTTTCCTTGTGCAAGTTTTTTTATTTCAAGTTATGAGATTTCATTTTACAAGTTCTTCATGCATGCTTCATTGTTTAGTTAATCATGGTGAAATCTAACATGGTATCATATCCATTCTGACAACCATTTTCTATTTAAATTTGTGAGATCCTTCTACTACATTATCACTATTTTATGTGGTTTCAATTTTTTGGGTTTGTTGGGGTTTTTCAAAAACTCATGTATATATTTACAACTAGAGTTTCTAAACAAAAAATAGATAGTGACATTGGATTCAGAGGCTACCAAAACCTTAAGACTAGATGCAAACACAATCTAGTTTTGTGATAGCTATTTTTGGCCATTTTTGGAAGGTTTTAGGGAATTTTCTTAGTTTTACACATTTTTGTACCACTAGAGTCTTCAATCTAAAAAAACTTTTTATATTTTTATGGGTTTTTTTAGATTACCAAGTGAATCTTTTTTAGTTTTAAATAAGGTCAAACTGATTTCTATAGATCTGAGTTTTGCTTGCAAGCTTTTTCATCATTTTCAACTAGTTCAACAATTTTCTTTTGTATAATTTTAGACATATAATATTTTTGGGCTCTTTTTAGGCCCTCTTCAACATGATGATGTATCCCCATAAATGTGTTTGTGTTTTCACACCTTCATGAAACTGAAGGCCCATTGGCCTGACCTAAGATGACACAAATGTGAAACTTTGCATGCTCATACGTAGCACCTCCATGGGGCCCAAGGCTAGTTAGCTTGACCCTCGACCACACAGTGATGTGGTAACATATGCACTCATGATTTTATATGATTTATGGTTCATTATACCATTTCTAACTCACATAGTGATGCAGTGAAGCCAAAGCCATGTGTTCTCACCATTGCATGACTATGAATCCTAGTCCTATGACTTGGCCTCCAACATCACAACAATATAGATAACCCTTCTACATGCTCATGTGTGCAATATCTAGAGGTGCAGGACTCTCCTAAAATGTAGTGATGGTCTAATAAGGCATAAATTTATCATCCTATCCCTTATACCCCTGGTTATATGGTGTGGTCACATGAAGGGGGATTAAATTTGGATTCTTACTAGTGGGGATTTAACTTTAACAACCAATTTTCAACTATTTTCATATCAAAAATTTCTCAAATTTTTGCATCTCATTTTTTCCAACACTATTTCCACCAATTTTGTAATTAAAAAGTGCACTTCTATTAATAAAAAAAAACTTATAGTAAAATGTTATCCATATAAAAAAAATGGGTGTAAAAGTCACACCTCTAATGCCAAACTAAGCTAAGATAGCCTTGGGAGAAACAAGAGTCCAAAATAACAAGCCACAACCTAGCCAATAACCATAGTTAAATTAACTCAAGTGCACATCAATAAAAAATAGATAATGAAATAACACAAACATCAAAGAACACACTAAGCAACAACTGTAAACATGGTGGTTAGAGGAGAAGGCCAAGGTAGAGGGTCCTGAGGTTCCCTCTATATCCATCTTGGGATGGGGGATCTTCATCCACAGGGAGGGGGTCCCAACCATCAGTGTGCTTATTAATTTTAATATCATTCTACATCTATGAATCCTGATGGGGAGGAGAGATGGCCAGATCCAACCATAGTAACTTATCCTTTATATGGGGCCTCCATCCCCCCACCACCATTATCTCTACTTATATCATATCCTCTCAGAGGAGATGGCCAACAAGAGTGATGAGAGGAAATCCTCCAACTTTAACACCTATGGCTGCAAGAGTGGTGACACCTCCCCCCATGCCCACAACCCCCATGAGGAGATTGACTAGGTGGGAGATTGGGTGGCTCAAGGATAAATAAAAAAGGAACATTTCACCAGTGGTCTAAGAGGACCTACAAATGATGAATCTCAAGCTAGACCTTGTCTATTTGACTCTGAATCTAAAGGGTAACATTAACAATCATAGTAACTTAGTTATAGAAAAACTTTTTTCCATAATCTCATTATTGAAACATGCTTTATTTCTAAATTTCCATATATAAAACAAAATATCATTATGTAATTTCTACTAAAATTTGTTATATCTTATAGGTAACATGTAGATTCCCCTAGGAGAGCCATTTTCCAAGTGAACATTTCAATTCTAAATGTTTTGAAAAGGGTATAAATCCTAGCTATAGGTTGATTGGGCATGTGGGTAAAAATAAAATAGATGTTTGGTGGTTTTTGGGTGATGATAGACCAAGAAAGTAGAATTTAGAAGCCCTATGTGCTTGAGAAAATTTCTCATGGGCAAACCCTGGTAAAGGATACACTAAAGGAAGTGTGCCTTTTTGGGCTCAATACAAGCCACCCAAATATTATCAAATATCTGGCCCTAAAATTGATGGAAAAATTAGAGATACCATCAATGGTTAGGAGCCTTTATGTCAATATGTTGAGGGGCTAACAAATTATAACCTAGATAAATAGAATATCAATAGAATGGTGTGTCCATAGGTTAATACTAGTCCTTCCACAATAACATGAGAGAGGAAAATCCAATCTTATACAAATATTCATTAGGTATGGAACTCTACAATTTAATAATGGATTTTACATATCCTTTGTTAAGATAAAATTTAGCCTTTATCATAGTCCAAGGAAGCTACTCCATAGAGACCTTATAAAATAGACCACCAAGTTTGATAATACCTTTCTTAATGAACATCAAGCTTTTGATCCAGGGGACCATGACAGAAGGGACATTATGGAAGGTCAATCGAGGAGACCACCATAATGATTGGGATTTTATATATAAACCACTTCTAAATACATCCCCCACTTAAATAAGGTGAGGTTTGAGATTTTCCTAGGCCTTCCAAATACTTTGCATGACAAAAATTACCCTTACTTTGATAACATTGGTGGTATAATCACACTATGAAATCCTATGACTTGTTAGTATTTTTTGCCAAGAGGTAAACCTTGATAAAGTAGTGCCATAGTAAATTTTTCTAGGTTTCATCACCTTCTAAGATTTTGATGATCTATTTAACCCCAAGATTAGTTCCCTAAGCTTGATGTCAATAAGCCCCAACCCACCAACTTCTTTAGGATGACAATAGATGGCCCAAGAGACTCGATGAAATCCCTAGTTTCCTTTAAAATTGGCCCATAAAAAATCTTTCATAAGCTTTTAAAGCTTTTCATAGGAATAATTTTAAGGGTCCCAACAAGATGAATAGTAAACATGAGTAGTAGTGAGTACCTTAGAACAAATATGGAACTTTCCAGCCAAGGTCAAAGGCTTAGTGATCCATAAAGAGATTTTTTTCTCCACTCTTTGAACCACATAGGACCATAATTCTATAGGAGGTTCTCTAAAAGCAAAAATAATGCCTAAAAAATTAAACTAAACCCCTAAAAGTATCCATTAATACATATATCACTCCAACCAATGAGCTTTGGGTGACAAAGATTGGTGGTAGTATTGGGTTTTATGCAATTAGATAAATGATCTATAATTAAGGAAAATAATATCTAAACATTTCATGGCATGATTAATAGAGCCTTCATCCTCCTATAGGGTGAGGAAGTAGTCATCAATAAAGTTCCCTTTGATTAAATGGTGGTCTGAATTAGGTAGAGATATCCCTTTGACTAAACCCTTAGGAGCATAATTGTCCAATAGATAACTAAAACCTTTAACATCCAACACATAAAGCATAGGGTCCAGAGGGAACCCTTTTGGATGGACTTGTGGATCACAAAGTGTTAAGACTTGGATCCATTGATGGTGATACAGGCCCCAACATCCTAAAAAAACATATTGATAGTATAAAAAAACTTGGGTCCAAACCCCAAAGCCTGTAACATAGCTATAATAAAAGGCCACTCTATCTAGTCATAATATTTCTCAAAATCAATCTTAATAAATAAGACCTTCTGGTTAGATATTCTAGCCCATTCCATACCTTCTTATATGGCAATAACATTGTCTAGAATATATCTATGCTGAATGAACCTAGTTTGCTCACTTTTCATAATTAAGGGAAGTAAGTGCTTGATTCTGAGAGTTGATGCTTTGGCTATGATTTTTTAGGACACATTCAACAAAGTGATGGATCTTTAGTTGGTAATTACCTCAAGATACCCTACCTTGGGGATGAACTTGATGTTGCCCTGATTGATGAGGTGACTTACATAATTGGTCAAGAACGCTTCAGAGTAAACTCTATAAAGATCAGGTCCAATAATATCCCATAAGGTTTGATATAATTCATAGGGAAAGCCATCAATACTTGGGGCTTTATCATAGGCCATATACATAATAGATTCTTTAAGGTTATTGATATTAAGAGGTCTATCACATGCAACTCTATGAGCTTCTAAGAGTTTAAAAGGGA
This sequence comes from Torreya grandis, assembly GCA_037957365.1. Lineage (NCBI taxonomy): Eukaryota > Viridiplantae > Streptophyta > Pinopsida > Cupressales > Taxaceae > Torreya > Torreya grandis. The sequence goes on along the minus strand of JARHVA010002810.1, from coordinate 802,725 downwards.
CCACAACAAGGCATTGAAAGAGGGAAACCTCACCAGTAGGAGACAAAGGTTGTGCCAAAAAGACACCATGGTAGTGATGTACAAAATCTTGAAGGATATCTAGGAGTATGGTAAGCCTATGTGAAGCACTTATAATGGATTTGATTTTATTAGCAACTTGTCTTGACCAAAGTAGAGCAAAAAAGACCTTAGTCACTTTATCTCCTACCTTCAACCAATGCATCCTTTCTAATAGTTTAGATCCTCTAGCCTTATAATCCTCTGTAACCTAGAGTTTGTGTCTTCACATGATGACCCAAGTCTATAAATGTGATTTTAAAGGTGCAACTTCTAATTCATGTGAAAACCTAAGGTATTCACAGTTTGTAACATTATGAATGTACTACCTAAAAATAGCTACTTGTTTGTCATATACACATAGGAAGGAAGTGGTGTGGGCTATATCATCATATCACCACTCAATTAAACCAATGTCCCCTATGGGTTTGGGGGCTAGGTTCCAAATCCTAGTGATATGCTCCATAGTCCACTCATTCTTGAGATGGGTAGTGTTGATCTAGAACTGGGAACACTTGGGTTTAACCTAAGGGGAGGTCCATTAAATGAAAAAATAGATAGGAAGGTGGTCAGACAAAAAGGAGTCTAGAATGATATATATAGGTTGCCCATGAATATGAGTGAAGAAAAAAAGATCTTATTCAACAAGGAGGGTATGACCAAGGCATTCGAGGACTTGATCATATCATTGATCAAAGTTTGACCAAGTGAACCACAAGTAATTTTAATCTCCTCTTTTGAAATGATTTGGGTTGAAGATCCCAAGTTTATTTTTCATATAAAACCAAGCTTCTCATTATCCTTCACACCATCTCATGGGGAGGTGACTTTCTTTGTCTTCCAAAAATTTGATCATGTTAAAGTCACCATAAGAAATCCAATGTGCATCTAAGAGGGAATCATCCAACCATATCAAGATTAGGGTGTGTTTCAAAACATCATTAGAAGCATACATATTGACAAGGCCAATGAAGTGATTATCAAATTCAAAAAGAGTCTAGACCACTCGATGGGTGGGGTTTTAACCCTAAAAATTATATTTTAAGACATGTCAAGTGTTATTAGGGTGATAAATCCACCACATATAGAATCATGATAGGTGGCCTAATAAAGGGCCCTAAACTAGATAGTGTGAGCTATAAACTAAAGAAAAAATCCAAAATTTTAGACTTCTTACATGCATAGAAATTTCATGTGAACAAAATGATGATAATTATTCTTAACCATATACTTATGAGTCAGATCAGTGAGTCCTTGAACACTCCAAGAATAAACTATCATTGGGAAACATCTAAATTCATATCATTTCCCTCAAAGAGGTCTAAGAGGGTTGTGAACCAATTGAAATTTGAGCTAAGAAGAGAAAATTCTCCCAAATTGAAGGGTTGCCTTTTATTTGGAACATAATCCTCATCTATAGAGGGAGAGGGACTATGTGAGTAGCATATAATATCCTTTTGGTTGAAGGTTTTAATCCCTAGATCTGATCTAAATTATTCACCTCTAAAAGGGGTTATGATAAGGGGTTTATAAGAGCAGGAGATGGGGAAGACACAAACTGAGTGACTTCATGTGAGGACCAAGAAATGGGAGGTGTGGGTTTAATTTGTGATGGTGTGATGCATTGCCAGAAGGGGCTAAGGAATTTGGCCTCCCTATGGGCTGGTAGATAGCTAGCTAAGCTCTAATGTTACCATAATCAAAAGTATTTTTCTTATTAGAAACTATGGCCCACCTATTAGAGGATTGGGGTTTTGTCTCAGACCCACTTTTGTCTTAAGGGACTGAAGGAGTGATGATCATTAAAGGACATTCTCTAATCATTTTTTCTAAATTGTATCAGCTAAAACAAGTGTTTGAAAGGTTAATATAGATCACACACTGAGAGAACCAGTTGTTTCCCACTTGAATGTTGATGAACTCTTTGAGTTCTTTGGTGAGGTCAATTTTAACACAGACCCTTCTTTGAGGCTGGGCTACATATAAATTTGGTTTCTCATGGTAGATAAAGTGGCCTAGAGGCTTGATAAGTTGGTTGATAAAATTATACAGAGGTAGAGGTAAGCTTGGAAACTCTACCCATACTTGGATTTTAAGCTTTCTTGTTCAAAGACTTGGAAGTCTTAGGTCTAATGGGGAAAACAACTAGGGTGTTGAGAATAAACCATGGTCCATGGTTAACAATGGGTCTATAGTGTTTAGGGTTTGTTAGTTGAAATAGGAAGAAACCTTTGGTGAGGTTTTTGACTCCTTTTAGTTTCACCCCATGGCCTTGCCAATGGTTTTAAACCCATTATTTCAAAAGGCTCTCCTAAGGAACTCAACCCACAAATAAGGCAACTAGGATAAAATTTTCAAAAAAATGATAGGCTTTATCAAACTCTAGTAAATCTAGAACCACATCTAGAAGAAGATCATCATAGTTAGAATTAATACCTCATGGTAAAATTTTAGGACAAACTTCTAAGATTTTATTGGTGTCATGGCTTCTTTATTTCTTACCAGTGGCACCTACATCAAATGATGTATAATGTGTGGTGATGGCCATTTAATATAGGGTATGGTGACTAACCACCTAAATGGTATATGGGTAGCCTAACTTAGCACATTAAATGTATTATCAATAGCTCTCACCTAGATCAAACATATTGGCAATGTGACAAAAGGAGGGGAAACCCTAAAAGCCCATATACCATAAGTATTTCATACTCTCCTCCATCAAATTAAAAAAATAGTCTCTGTTATTTGAAATATACATAATCCAAATATATTATCTTTCCCACCAAATTTTTCATGCAAGTAAATTTTCAAATATGCATAACTTTTGATTAGTATATTGGCTTTGAGTGCCATATTTATCAAAAGTGCTTTTTTTCATACTCTATGCATTGGTGGTTTTTTTAGGCCCTATAATTATCTCTTAAAGCTAAATATTTTACACTCTTAGATGCATTATTATCTGAGTCTGATATTATTCTAGTGATTTCATACTTACACACATTTTCTCAAGATGCATTCTTGATTGAGTTTGATGTCTATACGAGTGTGTTTGTATTTGTAACTTAAGGGGGTAATTTTGATAGTTTTAAGAGGGTACTACATGGTGTTGTGTGCTTTTATTTTATGTATTTATTCTTTACTTTTTGCAACCTTTTTTCTTACATCATGGAAAATTATTGGTTTTTTCCTCCTCTACATTTAATTATCATGAATGTAAAATCAACGTGGAAAACAAGGATTCTAAAGGATTACTATGAATGAGGAAATTAAACCTATAATAAATTTAGAGAAAAAAAAATGGTTTAATATATGTGATCAAACTCATGGTTATCTTAGCTTGTCTATTTCTCCTGACTTATGTTTTCACATTAAAACTGCTAAAACACCAAATGAAGTGTGGATCACACTGGAAAAACTCTTTGAGAAGTAGGATGTGATGCGAGGTTATGAAATAGAGAATGAGCTCATTAGTTTGAGCCTAGGTGACTTTGAAACACTACATGAATTCCTCATTAAGTTTAAATCTTTAAGGTTGTAGTTAAAAAAATGTGGAGTAGATAAGAAAGATGATCAACTTGTTCTATCTATAATCTCCAAACTGGGTCTAAACTATTTTATATTTGTATCCACTTTCTATGCCACAAAAAGTACTCTTGGAGTTGCATGGAAGATGCCTTATTTAGATACATTTCTTACTGACCTGATTTGGGAGAAAGATAAGTTGATATAGATGGGCACAATGAAGTCCTCAAAATCTCATGCACTATTTTATAAGAAAGAGAAGGCTTCAAATAATAGAGAGAAGAAGTAGAATAAAAAGGATCAAGAGACATATGCAAATCCTCCCACCTAAAACTCCAACCATGAGACCTCTTCTTCCAGTTCTAAGCTTAATAAATATTTAATAAAATGTGGGTTTTGCTTCAGAAAGCATGATAAAAGAAAATTGTTTGAAGAAGCAAATTGACCAACGAACTAAGATGCTCGAGAAGCACAACATTAGTGTCCCTAATTATACTAATCAACATTCATCAGCCCATGAATCCTCTAAGGCAAATGACCATGGTAAAAAAAAGGCAAAGGAAAATAGTAAGGTGAAATCAAAGGCCAAGGCCCTAGTTATAGTTGTACCTTGTAATCTTACATGGTTCATTGACTCTAGTGCTTCACATCACATAGATTCTTCATAGATTGAGTTTAGTTCCTTAGAACCATGTGACATATCTTTTACATAATTAGGTTATGACACTTCTAAAATGTTTCTTAGGAGAGGGTCTATTGAAGTGAGTGGCAGAACATTTAATACTATTCTAAGTGTTCTCTCCCTTTAAACTAATCTCCTATTAGTTTACCAGATCACTCACCTTGGTTTAGGCATGCGAGTCGAGTTCACTCCAGATTTAGTGTATGTTAGATAGTTACATAGTGACACTATATTGGTAGTGAGAATGGTCAATCATTAGACTTGACTATATAATTTCTCACACTTTTCTCCTGACTTTCTTTGAGATTATTCTTCTTCAAACTCCCATAAACTTGATGACATTCTTTATCCTAAGCATAATAATGATATTGATGACTCTTCATCTATATATGACTATATTAGTGATGGGGACACACCTCTACCATCTCCTTGTCACCTTATAGATATTGAGGAGTTGTTTCTTGATCCACCTACCTTGAGTCCACTTCATACATTATAGGGAATAGGTATTCTGATATAGGACACATCAGACATTGGGTAGTCTATTTTGTAGTTTCAAGGTATACTACAGTCCTTCTTACCCTTTAATTATAATACACCATCTTGGCATAGATAAGTTGGACCTCCTAACTTGCATAAAGAGAACGATTCCTTTTATAGGAATCACATCTTGGTTGATGGTCCATTAGGGACATGGTAGACTCATTCACTATTCTAGGGTGATCCTCTATTCATTGTGTTAGGATTATTTTCCTTACACAAGCATATAACTTCCCTAGGTGAAATTTGAAGTGATTAAGAGTATAGCATGCTAGCATGTTGGCATTTCACATAAGAATAAGTTCTTACACACTCACCTGAAGCACATAGTAAGGGACTAGTTCTTATTGGTTTTGTTTTATGAGGGTGTAATAACAAACAAGGGTGTTCAAACATACACACATTACTAAGCTCATTATATAATTTATCTTAACACACGATCATTACTCAATGATTAGAAAGAAAAATATGGCACAAATGGTAACTATTAACCTTAACTTAGTCAACACAAACTTCATCCATCATATTGATAAGTGATTTTCAAACATTACACAATTCTAGAGTTACAACACAACTCACTCTTATAAACTTTTTTGATAAATCCAATTGAACAACAACATTACAAAGTATATTCTAGGGTATTTATACTTGGTTTTCCCTAACCAAGAAGTTACAAAATTAAATATACTCATGGTGAATCGCTAATGATCATCAACACACCTAAGTCATGGTAGGTAATTACATTAATTTACTAAGGACTTGGTCTTTTTTGCCCCTAAAATCTCTCTTTGATGTTGGATCTTCATCATCGAGTGCATATCTTCCCATGGGCTAGTGTTGGATTTGTGCTTGAATTATTCTCTTTCATCCCTATGAATTGTTCCATAATTGTTCTCCATTTATTGTACGCTCCCTAAGTCTTCTACTAAGTTTTAGGTCCTTTATTCTTGATTTCTCTAAACATGCACATTTATTACATGAGACTTGGTCCTTCCGTGCCATGGATTCTTGCACCATAGTCTTCCATGCCATGGTATTTTATACCATGCCTCTCCATGTTGGTTATTCCAAAAATTACTTAGCCAAAATTAGGTCCTAACATCACCCCACACTAATCCATCAGTCTATCTTAGACTAAGCATTATTCTCAGGCTCTACCAAAAACTTTGGTTCTATCTACTCAATTTGATTCTTGACACCTTCCTAGTGGTTCAAGGTGTTTTTCATCTTGTATTTTATTTATTTAACTACCACTTTGAGATTTTTGGTCTCTTTAGGATATTGGAGACACTCACCTACTTTATTCACCAAACATTCAAGGGATGTGGAAGTATCCTTATGAATGCCTTCAAGTGTAGTGACCTTGATGATAACCTATCCTTGAAGTGCTAAAATTTTGAATTTATTTCTTGATGGTGAGTGCTTATTATTTCCTTTATTACCTCCACATCCTTGAATACTTTGGCATGCTTTGTGCAGTCTTTTATTAACAAGGTATTATCTACCAATTATTATCATTGAAAATCTTCTGCTTAGAGCTTAGCTTCCAAAATCTTACTGGGTTGCACCAGCTTTTTAAAAAATCCATCTAAAATGGGAATGGTGTCCCAAAATCTATGAAGAAAATCTTGCATACCTCCACTATTTCCATGAACTACCTATTTCCCAAGTTTATTCATTCTGAGGGTCAGGTTGGTCATTACACCATTTTAGTAGGAGTTCCACCAAGGTCTCTAGTTTATCCACTGCCTTATTAGAAAGAGGTAATCCTTCCATGAGTGTTGGTTCTTAGCTCAAAATTGTTTAATAAAAGTTCAAATTCTTTACCTTATCCATCATTTCAATTTACAACTAGTGCTTATCCTTGGTCAGTTATTCATCAAGCTTTGTTCTTACAACGACCTCATTTTTATATAAAACAACCATCTCTGCATGTTTCTTCTAAGATCATCAAACATCAAACTCAACTAAGGCATTCTACCTTGTGACCTCATTTGCCAAATTTAAGAGTGTCACGCTAGCCTATAAACTACCATGGGTCTATACAAAGGGTATTTGGAAGTAACACCACTTCTGGATCTAGTAATAGATTATTTGAAAGCATATAAAAATGGTGTTATTCATTATAAATATTATGGATAAGGACAACTCCTGCCAAGTATACTTAGGTGCATCCTCTGGTGAAAAATGTGAATACATGTATAAGAACTTTTTTGGCACTCCCCTCTGATACTAGACACATAAGGTCATGGTCACATTAGTTTTATCTGGCCATAGGATGGAGGCATCAATCGGCTCTTTCCCCTTATAAGGATCTAATTTGAGTATCTCAACATATGTGTCTTCACTATGGTGACTAGCCCTAATTTCAAACTCACCCATTCCCAAAGTCATGTCAAAACCATCCTTCTCTTCACCAAGGACATCTTCAACTTCCATTTATGCCTCCTTGAGGGTGGTTTCTTTACATTTTATTGGTGAAGGTGTTTTCTTAGAGTTTGGGGTGACCTACTCTTCTTTTATAACAAATTTTTCTAGTACCTCCTCTAAAATATCTATTTTCTTCCAAGTCATAGTCCTTAGGTACCAATGTCTCATGTTCTAAATGAAAATTTTATGTTATTGGCTTCAGGCATTCAGGTTGACTTAGTGGTAGATTCTTCTTAGATGGTACCTAGGTAATCCTTTATCATTTTGTAGGTTCTAGATGGGTGTTTATGTTGGCATCATTCCCTAGGCACTTTTGCTTCTTCTCTAGCATTGGTTCTGGTGGGCTTATCTCTTTTTATCATTATACACTCCTTGAAGATTTATTTCTAGGATTCAACATGTAAAATAAATAATGAATTGAATTACCAACCAATTTTTTTTGTAATTTGATATTGGTTTTATCTGACTCCATCTTTTCCCTGTATGTTTTCTTTTTGGGATATATGTACAAATGGTAGAGGGTGTGAATATTTACATCAATCTTATCTGTATCAATGTTCACTATTTTCATGTATCAATGTGAATATAACATTCATGAAGTACCATGCCATGAAATCATATATTAACTTTAACCATCCATACAACTCTCTAGAGGGAGCCATTCAGATGTGCACTAAGGAAAAATATTACTTCATTATAAATTTCACTTGGTTTTCAACCTATCTATCCAAGTCATCTATAATGTGTCACTTGTTCCTAAAGGCTTCCTTTATCTCATCATACAATCCCTTAATTTTGACCTTGTGATATGGGTTTATTGGTCCAGGGTAAATGAATACTTTGAACCACTATGTGAGGAACTTATTTTCACGATGGTATGCCCATTTTAGCTCTCCAGTGGTGTAGTCAGGTACACCAATCTCATCAAACACCATCAATAAAAGTAACATGCCCTATGCAAACCTTTGGTTGGGTAGGTGGTGAGACTTATCTGCATCCATAATAATTTTATCAACAAAGTATTGTGCCTATTTATATTGTATTCCTTCGATGACTTGTTGAGAGACATAAAGTAGGCCATATCCACATCTTTCCACCTATCACTACCTCTAACCTTGGCCATTATGATGCATGTGGCCACTCTGAGGCTAGGATCTTGGAGACTAGTGATATGCATATCATGGCCTTATTTACAATACTCAAGTGCCATAACAATCTTTTTAATTTCATTCTGGTCCTCCAAATCATAATCAAGGTCTATGATTGAGCACTATAACCCTATGACTTTACTTATCATCTCTAATGTAATCCTCAACTGACACCCAACAAAGTATATATAGTCTTCATGCACTCATGAAATCAAAAACTTTACTACTTCAATCGGATTTCCAAAATATGGAAGATTGAAAAATTAGAAGAGTTCAACATCATTTAGTGCATTAAAAATTTTCAATTCATATACTATCTCACTCCTTATGTTTTATAACTCTACCTAGTAGTCCCACCATAGTTCCACTTTGTTACTAGGTTGGTAGTGGTTATAATCAAATACATTAAAAATGGGCACATTTGATACCTAATTCTCCATGCATAGTACCACCTCTAGGCACTACATTTCTTTGACCAATAATAGGGGCGGAGGGGGTATAATAGCCTTATTCTTTTCCTAATGTTCCATTTCCAATTCTATGTATTCCACACATGCTCTAAGATCTTTAAGTACCTCCTCTTTAATTAACATAGTCTCACCACCCACACTCTCCAACTCTTCTTCCTCTAGTATTACAGGTAGAGTCTCACTTTGATGGGCCTTTCTCTTTGGTTGCATAACCCTTCAAAGAATCACAAGGTTGATGTGTGTCCATCCAATCTTCCTAAAATAATACATGGTTGCCTTGTTATCCAACTCAAATCTCCTACTTTAATGCCCTCTACTGGTAGATGTCAACCTCTACAACCTACAAATTTGAAAATTTGTGCATCCTTACACTCCTCCCATCACTCTTATTATTTCCCTCAATTTATCACTCTAAAATTATTATAAATAGTCTCAATCCATTAATTTCACTCATTTTGAAGCCTGTAAATCACTCCATAGTAACTCAAATAGGCTCTATCTCTATAAGTTTGCCATTATGACAATAGTAAAAGGTGAAATGGCATGAATTTAACCTTTTATATGCTCGAGGGGGTAAATTGAATTTACTACCCCACTACTTATACCATCAATTCATGTAATAAATGTTGATAATGGCATTTCCGTTATGCGTATTTGGCACACTTACCATTACCATTGCTTTCTTTGTATTAAATACATGTCTCATCCTACACTTTTCTCAAAGTGCATGATAGTTATAAATAATTTAAATATTTTCCATTCTAAAGGCAAGAATATTACTTATTTACCATATCCTACACACCCTTTTATCCTTACACACTTCTACTTACATGCATTTTCTCCCATGCACATTTCCATTGACCATATCCTTGGTGCTTTATAGATGTTCTACCCTTACCCCACACTAAAAGTTGTTCATGGTCCTTAAAAATAGTCTAAAGATTTATATAAACAAAGTGTTGACCCTAAAACTACTCAAAGGAACACAAGTAGTTCCATAATTTATTAATAAAAAATAAAATCCTAGACTAACCTAATGCCATACACCTTAGTTTTACAAAAAAGAAAGACTAGTCAAAATAGTAGGTCCTCAACCGACTACCATTAAAATGGCTAGGAAATAATTGGCCATCTAGTTGCTTTAACCTAAAAACATCAATGGGATGGATACTATGAATGATAAATGGGTCATCCCAATGTACACAAATATTTCTTGAGTGGTGTGAAAACTTAGAGTCATACTAAAACTTGCATGCTTTGAGCAAAAATCTTGTTTTTCAAATGATAATAGTGTCAAGATTTCTATTTACATTTCTTCAATCCCTAAATATAATGTGTGAGAAAATGGGTCTCATAAAGTTTTAATAAATCATTAAAGCATGATTTAAGGATGCTTCATCATCCATCCAACCAACATGTGCAATGTGAAGAGAAGGGATAAGGAATTTAACCAGAAGAACCACTTTGGTATCAAACACAAGATTAAATGGTGTGCTCTTATTTAATCAATTTTAAGTGGTCCAATACACCCGAAATACCATAGATACATGATCATCCCAGTTAGTGCATCTAATATAACATATCTTGGTTAACGTATTACCCAAGATATTGTTAAACGCCTTAGCTATACCATTGGCCTGAGGATGATATATTGTTATTTTATGGTGCACAATCATAAATTCTACCAAGAGGATATAGATGGTATCACTAAGGAAATGGGTGCCTCGATCACTAGTTAGACTTAATTAAAATTTGAAATATGTAATGATATTTTCCTAGACGAATCATAAAGTAGTGTCATTGGTATAATCCCTTGTTGGTGCAGCTTTAGCCTAATGAGTAAGATAGTCAGTAGCAATGATAATATAGCTTACATAAATGCCTCTTTGTTATGTTGATGGGGAAAACAAAGTAAATAGACCACTTTTCAAAGGGTTCTTATGATAAGATAAGATGAAGGGTAATTACATCCCTTCTGTTTGTCTTTCTCATGCACTAAAAAATATCACCTTGGTATGCATAATTCTTAGCATCTTTAAACAAGTTAGGCCATCATAATCCAGCCAAATTAACCTTTCATGTTGTATCATAATTGACATAGTGTCCTCTGAAGACACCATCATGAACTTCTCAAAGTACCTTAGTAAGCTCGTGTTGAATCATGCAACATCCTAGCACTTCATCTTGGCCAAGCTTATAAAGTTGACCCTATAAGATAGAATGGAATGACATAAATAATGAGTTGTTTCTTTTCTAGAGTTTTGAGGTGAACTAGTGCTAAACCTATATTTAGAAAGGTGATGATATATTTTAATTCCTTAAGCATGCATGTGACATGAAATAGTTATATGTCAAAATAGTCATCCTTAATGGTGCACTTCAGTTCTATAGATTCAATGCATGAAAGATTACTTGGACTACAGTTATCCTTACCAAGTTTTACCATCATTAAAAATTAGACCTCTTAAAATAGCATAATCCACCAATAAATGCACCCATGTGGTACCAATTTATTTACTAAGTACTTTAGTGCCTCATGGTTTGTGAAGGAGATTAATGGAGTAACCAACAAATATTTATGGAAGTTTCAGAGGGCATAAACCATAGATAATTAGATTTGTTTAGTTAAAGTAAGCTTTCTACTTACAAAATAGATAGGGTGGTCTAGGTTGTGCTCACTAGGTTAAATAAGGATAACACCAACTTCCATGCCAAAAGCATCGACATGGATGTGAGAAGGTTGTATCCAATATATAAAATAGAGAATAGGGGTGGTGATAAGCTCAAATTTTTAGTGTAATAAATGCTTGTTGGTGAGAATTAGTCTCGACAAATTGACCATTTTATTTTAGTAATTCCTCCAGAGGTACAACAATCCTATCATATCCACAAATGAACATATTATAATATATAGTATGCCCTAGGAAGGCATGTACATCTTATTGGGTGGTCGGCATTGGAAGGAAAAGTATAATAACAATCTTGGATGGATCCACTAAGAGTCCATCATAGAATATGACATGACCAAGTAGAATGCTAAAGGGTGTATCAAATAGACCTTTTTTTAGATTTAGGGAAATTTTAAGGTTCCATCAGTGATCAAGAATTACTCATAGATTTTAACAATGGTCCCACAGTGAGCTATAAACATTCTAGTCATCAAGGTAGACTTTAAAAAACATATAAATAAAGTCCTTGAAAGCCTCAAATATGATATAAGAGAACACAGTAGGAGCATTTTTCAACCCAAATGGCATTACATTGTAAGCAAAGGATCCAAACTCAGTTACAAATGTGATTTTTGGATTATCTTCTTTTTTGATATGAACTTGATGGTATCTAGAGAAGCCTTTTGTAACTATATATATTTCACACCCAAAAACTCCCTCAAGTATCTCTTTAGTGAAGGGTATTAGAAAGGGGTTGGTAATACAAGTATCATTGAGTACCTAATAGTACACATAGACCTGAATGTGTCTATCTTTATTGATACTTATAATCATGGGATGCACCCAATCAAACTCATCTATAGGAGTAATGAATCCTACATATAACATGCTATCAATTTATTCCTTGACTTGAGCATGAACGTTAAGATTCATTAGATAGGGCCTCTTCCTAAGAGATAGAGCACTCTCCACCAACTTTATGTGAATTTTGCTTAAGGAAGAGTGCATACCTTTCATTTCAATATAGTTTCATGGGAAGACATCTTGATACTCTTCCAATAGCTCAAATACCTTAGATATATTTGTATCAGACTAGTAGTCTCCAAAAATAGCCATCTCAAGCACTTACTTCATACTAATATTTCATTAAATAGTTTAGAGTGGCTCTAAGTATGGGTGTTATTCATCCTAGATGGTATCATAAACATTATGAGTGCCATACTCTATGTGTATAGCCAAATGATCAGTTGATGGGTCAAGCAAATTAGATTTGGCACCTTCATCAACCTAGTACATGGATTTCTACTTACCTTTATGGATTTGTTCTCTTAGTGCATGGTTTAGTATATGTTCAGGTGGTGAAGATGATGCCTCATCATCATATTCTATAACATAGTCAAGATCTCCTCTTATGCACCATGTATGCATCTAATTTGATCTTTAACTAGTATCAGGTCACCTACTATAACCTAACTCATGTTTTGTAATGTAAAGTGTAAATATATTTGTGGGGATGAATAGGACAACACCATAATCATTTTACTCTTAATAAAATTCCAAGAACTCATTTCTATATGGCACACTTTATGGACATGCCATGCTCTATCCCAAGTGCATAGAGTGTCATAGAATGTGTGAAACCATAATTACTTAGAAAAAATGTTTCATCTATCATCCACATAATCTCATAAGATTTAAATGGAACTTTAGGATATCTAATTCCACTATAACTGATGGTTCTTGATATAAAATTATCATGGTGAAAGTGATGGTGTAAATCAGAATGAACTTGGTCCTAAGTAAGTTTTTCCAATGAGTTATCCACCACTGAGTAGTTGTGCCATCAAAGATATGAATAATTGATCATACTCGATCTACATCAGAGTCATATAAGGCTTCGAACTATTGTACAAAATCATAGACTTCCATCTAATCATGGAAGTTTAGATCTTCATATAACCTTTTCAATGGCATAGCCATAATTTATCCATGAAGGAGATGAACAAATTTATTGCATTTATGATTCTTTCATGGAGTATCATCATAACTTCTTATAGCACTATAGATCCTCCCAATAATATCATAGTCACCTTAAGCCCAATAGTTTTAGGCATTATTAGTGGTGTTAGATAGAGATTGTGCATCCATCCAATACAATATTCCATTTGGGGTGGAGTCAAGGCGTTCAATACCCCAAGTTATGACATTATAAATGTGGTTGATGTCCTCATCATCATTGACCGGCTCAACATAAGGAGGCCCTTGAGCATGGTCCAAAGGAATGCAAATGCATTGTTCATCATTCTCAAATATGATGTAGCACTTATTAAATCTAAAATTAGCATTATTTATGTAACACCATAAGTAACCCAATAGAGTTAGGAAGTCATCAGCTTCGGCAAACTCTATGACTTAAAAATTAGCTTTTAAAGTTGTTTACCAAATTTGACCCCAAGTCAAATTGATCACCCCCATATAAATTCAAATTTGTCATGGTATTGTGATGTGGTCATGTCATACCCTATATGGTCCTAGAGTCTTAATTTAACCTTTTTAACATTATTTAAGGTTAGTTTGGAGAAGTTAAGGTAATCTCATGTTTTGGTCATATAGTGGTTTAGGCATGTCATGGAGAGATAAGGAATGGTAAAGTTATGTAGTAGGTTATTATGGGTTTATTAATGTAATTTTATGTCTCAAACATCTTATCATAATGTTTCATGAAGTTTTGGAATGTTTAAAGTTCATTTATAGTTTTGGAGGTGGTAAAATGAGTGAAAATGTGATTTTGGTTAATATTTGTGTTTTTAAAATTTATATAAATGAAAAATAAACACTACACACCTTAAAAAAATCTTGTATAATTTATTCAATTATCACACCTATTATAGGAATCAGAATAAAGTTAGATTCTTGAAATTCAATGCCAATTTGAAGAGTTAGAGAAGTTGTACAAACTTCTTGAAGTCACTTACAAGTGAAAATAGCTTTAGAGTGTCCTTTGAGATTATATAGGTCAAAAAAATATTTTAATTAAGTTTTAACTCTCATAATTGTATATTTTTCTCTCTCTCTCCCATCACTTCATTCACAAACTAGTGAAGGCCAATTTCAATCAGATGGTATAGGTCATACAAGTAGAGTTGGGGGCTGATATTTTGGCCAAATTTTAAGACCCCTATGAAATTCAAATTTGTGGAATTTTTTGTTGTATTGGTGCTCTTATCTCTATGAAAAATTGCTAAGATCCTAGACTACTTTTTGAGAGCTTAAAACCTTATAGATTGAGTTTAGAGTAACTCCCGTACAAAGTGTGAGATCATTGATGCTTAAAAATAGCTAGATTGAGTTATTATATGTTTTTAGATGACTCACACATGTTAATTCATCATGGTATCATGTGTGGACGTCTTTTTGGCATGAAAAGTGGTTTTTGTGTATTGTCTACAAATGATTGTCATCTTTTATGTGTTTTTGAGTTCTTCAGGTGGTTAAATGCATCTAAATGTTTTTCCATGGTCATTTGACCTCCAAAAAATCCATTCATGGCTTCCTCTAATCACTCAAGTATTACTTACAAGTCTCAATAAAATCATATCTTCATTCATATTTTATGGACTATGTTTTCTATGGGTCTACATAATAATTTTTTTTTAGTGTTTGGACTTGTATCTCAAGGAAATTGAAGTTGTGTTTCATGTTTAAAGTGTTGTTTCCATGAAATTAAATGGTCCTTGAGCACTATCATACATATTAATACTTTTCATGGTTCTTACACAGATTGGAAACCTACAGGTTTGTAGACCTGTAGGTTTATGACTTCAATGAGAGATTCATGTTGTCAATGATAATAAAGGTTACCTAAGTATGAATCATTGTGATGTTTCAATTTTAAAAGGTATGTGGACTTTATGAAGATATCCAAGGCACCTAAAGGATAGAGAGTTAATGACAAGACTATTCCTAATATACACCTACAGGATGCTATGTGTGAAGGTAGTGAAAACACCAAAATTTGAAAAGATATTGAGTAGTCTATGAAGTTAGTAATAAAGTGAAAAGTATTTTTCGTGAGTTATAACATTGACAAGACATCATGGTATAGTTGGCAAAGGGCTAATTCAAGACCATACAAACTCAGAATTTCAAAATAACACCTACAAACATTATTAAAATATGCCTCAATGGTGATGATGGAAAGGTTTAGAGCCTTCAATAAATTGAGAAGGTTTCAATGAAATAAAAATATAAAAATTGAGCTATGGATAATTTTTAAGGATAATTTTGAAGATCTATAAGTCCTTGAATATAGTCAGCCACATACCTACAGTCAAGATGAGAGAATTACCTTGAATAGATACTTGTTCATGAGTTTTGGAGTCCTTAGGGCATTAATAAGGTCTTAAGACATCATAAAAACAAGACATATCCATTGAGAAGTTTGAGATTGGAAATAGATAACCAAAAGGCTCTAAGATGCACTCAGTCCTCTCTAAGAGAGACCTATATCTAGCCTAGTTGAGAAATGTGCCTTAGATAGTGATGTGGGCAAGGTTTAAAGTTTAAATACAGTAAGAGAGACTTGATAAGACCCTAAATAATAGATCAAAGTTATTAAAAATTTATAGTGATTGGTATTGGAGACATAAGAAACTATGAACTTCTAATACATAGTCAACTGTCTAAAAACACCACCTATAACCCATTGATAATTGGTCTTGAATAAGGGAATGATGATGAAAGTAAAAAGTTTAAAAAGTGTTGAGATGAGATAATCAGACATTCAAAGCCATTAAAATGTTTGAGGAGAGTTATAGTGTTGTAAATAGGGCTCTTAAAGCATCAAAGTTACAGACCAATCTCTAAATGGATGCACACAAGCAATTATCACCTATAAAGCTCTGTAAAAATAATCAAGGGTCCTTAAAAAAGTAGAGACTATGATTTTTATATGATTTAAAATATATTCAATTTATCAAGTCATTGAGACAAAGGGGTTCTAATTGGAACAAAGGAAAATACCAAAACAGGGGTTATAAGTTAGGCACACATAGTCCTTGATAACACAGGTCTACTTACCTAGGTTAATGAAGTTATTTGATTGAGAGGGAGGTATATGTGAGTATTTATGAAGATTATTAAGGTGAAAATAGATCCTCACACAAATATTTTATTCACTTGAAGATTATAACAAGTTCAAACCCTGCCTATTAGTCATATACAATCTTGACACAACCTTGCATACCATTTTGAGAAGCTTGTTTGAAGGGTCTAAAGAAATATAGAAGGATTGAGGGAGAGTATGATGTTATTATTATGATTGGAAAGTAATGACACAATTTAAAAAAACCTCAATATAAATCTCAAATTGAAAGAATCACAACAGACCCTGTTCTAAACCCTGCATAGTCTTAAATGGCATACATAGGCTTACAAGATAACCAGTTGAAGAGATGATGGTCAAGTGAGATGGAAGTAAGTAGAGGTTGAGATGGACTTGGAAAATAATTAAATGGGTGTTGAAATAATTTTAAAATATTTAAAAAATAACATAGACCTTGATAGAGAAATAAAGGTAAAAATAGGCAACTAAGGTCTCTTACGCTGTTTAGCCCAAGAACCTTAGGCCTAGAACAATGAGAGTGTAGATAGGTTTGATGAAACAATGAAGTTATATATATATTTAAATAGGTTAGGGTATATTTATTATACCTCATTTATGTGTTTTATGATAAAATCAAACTCATGAAATGCACCTACAAACCTCATTCTTGCTTAGAATGCCTCCTACTAGCCCAAGAAGCTTATTTCTCTTGCTAGGTACAGATCACATATGTTGTATGGGACCTTGATATTATATGAGAATTTTAATATCATATTACACTTACATATTTTGGAATTGGTTGATTTTTTCATGGCCTGAGCTTTATGAACCATCCTTAAGCACCCAAAGCACTTTCAAGTTGCCTAAGAGAGCCATAAGGACCCGATGAGAAATAAATACACTTTCATGCCTCTAGATGGATCATAAAAACTTCAAAACCAAAAATAAAATGTTAAATACTCACTTGAGCATCCTTTCATGACATTTTTTGGTACATGCCCATATAGAAATGTATGGAATAAGCTTAAAATGATTAATTTTTGATATTTTTCAAGTCCATACAAGTTACCAGATCTTTAAATTTGGCATGGAGAATGGGGAAGATGTTTTATATGTGAATCATACACTTTTTTTGGGTTTTTAATGAGTGGAGATCCTATAGAATCATTTTTCACTCTCTTGGTAGAGAGGCTTAATTGAGGCCTAGTTAGGAGAGAGAAAGGGAAAATGAGATATCTCCACTCACTCTCAGAGCATGAAATTTAACCTAGATATGTAAGGCCATACTGGGTACTGAAATATGCTTTCATATTCTCACCATACTCTATAATTTTCTCCACATAATGAGGTTTGAATTATTTTAGGGCTACAGGGAATGAGGCCTAATTAGGGATTTTAGTAGAGAATGACTTGTTGGGGATAGTTTACAGCCTAAAAATGGATTGATGCAGGTTATATAAATCCTAAATTGGTCAAGCAACCACACATATCATTTCTTTTCACAGTCCTTTCATAGGAGACTCTGACTGGAGAATATGATCTTTATTCACATTTAGCCATGTCTTTCATTTTATTCATTTAGGGCCATGTTATATGATTGAGTCACCTTTTTACCTATTCCCTATCATCTTGATCCTTTCAAATAGTCATTCCACCTTAGCCAGGTCAAGTTTCTATCCTCTTCTCATCCCCCTAGGTCCCAGGACTATGGGACAGGGGTGTTGGGTTGGAGTACAGTGTCAATGCCACTAGTGTCTATTTCTAATGCTCTTATCTAAGGTCATTTTGACCTCCAATGGTTAGTTTATTTTTCTATTTAGATCCCAACCCCTTATTAGCTTTGTCCCTAAGTTTTCCCATGTTAGCCAAATGTAAATATGTTGGTGTAGAGTTTTTACCCTTGCATGGGTTATTACTACACCTTGTTTTTCATTTTTCTTAGGTGGATTTATAGGTTTATTAGAGACTTATTATGATGTCATAAATTCACTTACACATGCCTATTTGTAGTCAACATGGTTTCACTATACATTTGGTACCTAATGTTGACATGTGGGGCTTGGCATGTTACACATGGGGTTCCTATTCACTTGGAAATTGAGACATGTTCTCATTGACATATGGATGTGGATTGATACCTCTCATCTACATATATAAGGACCTATCCTCAAAAGAACTTATGACATGAGGGATCTTGATGAGCCATTGAGTTAATTGTGGAGTATTGCAGTATAGCAGTTTATCTAGTGTAGAGTCCATAGGTTTTTTAGCTTGTAGGCCATTTATTGTTGCATTAGGGAGCCCATTAAGCCTTTGAGCTTGGGTGCATGCCAATAGGATTTTTTTAAGTTTCATATAGAAACCTTATTCACTAATATAACTATTGAAATCTCTATTCTACTCTCATTGTGATTTCATATTGCAACATTATCATGTGTTTGATCTTCCAACATTCGGTCTTGGACGTCTCATTAGTAGATAATTCTAACATGGTATCAGAGAGATGGGATTGGTAAAAAAACATCATTATTTATTTTGTTGTTAATTTGAAATCTTGATTAGATTATCTATTTTGTATTCTCCATCAATTAGTGAGAGGAACTCATCAACTCTGTGTTTCATCTATGGTTTATTCTCCTTATTGATTTGCTTGTTATTCAACCTAGGCAATTGCATTTGTTTATATGCATGTTTCAAGATAACAATCACATTAAAGGGATATTATATTTTGATATGGATTTTCTTTAGAATGAATTAAGCTTTGGTTGATCTCAGTTTACATCTTCTATGTGGAGATCTTCCCTCGAAGGAGCTCTATTTGAATGAGTCACAGCTTTAGGCTTGCTTCATAATTTTTATCAGTTGAAAAGCATTAAATATCAATTTTAATCTAGTGTAGTGAATGTGTAAGCTACTAGGCTCACTGTGAAATCTACGTGGATTCTATGAAACCTACAACTCAATCATTTGATCAAGCTTTTACTCAGTTCTAACATGGTTTTATAAAACCACTCACCATTTACATACTGGCCTTATGGTGAGATAAATATTCATTTGAGCATGGAAATTTGTTGTTGAGATAATTGAAATATTGGTCTTCACCCATTATTATTCTCACACAGTCATCTCTCCATGAATATTGTTCACTCCACTATCCCAAACCAACATATAAAGAACAAGCGTGAAGAACACATTTGGAGGAAGCAAGGTTTATATTATTGATAGCTAATACACAGCCTTTATGTTGTTAAACCAACCTTTCCTAGTTTCTCTTTCTGTCTACCTCCACACTCTATTCCATTCCATTTTGGCATCTAACAAGGAGTCAAACTCAGCTAGTTAAACCCACACAGCCACCCATGCACTCTATGCAATTGTATACATAGTCCACAATTTGAAAATGTGTGCCACACATATTTAATTTAGAAAACATTAGAACAAGGAGGATTGGAGAGATGTCTTGGACTACATATTGGAGAAAAGACTATTTCACCTAATAAATTGGCTATATTAGACTGAGTGTAACACACCTTTTTTGAATTCTGTGCTATTTTCCAAGGTTGCATTGCAATTTCCTTAAAGGTGAATGTTGAAGAAATAATCCCAACACTTATTTATGTTTAAGACATGTGCATAACACTAATCCATCATTTTATTCTCTCAATCATGGTTGGAAAATCATTATTTTTTATTAAAGTTGTAATTTTTTGCTTGAAGAGGAAGCCACAATTGCTTTCACATATACTGAGGCAACTGGTCAAACTATTTTTCACATATATTGACTTTATTAAGTATATGGAATTTTTTTGATTATAACGAGTGGTTGGAATGCAGATTTAATCTCACCCAAGGGTATTTTTTTAATCATTTAGTGCAATTTTTATTAAAAATGGGCTATTGATGAGAATTTGTTTCATTAATATCTTGTAAGTGGTAGCTTAAAATTGAGTGCCATCTTTTTAAAAAGTGATTATTATTCAATTTCCCACATATCTAGCCCATTTTAATTATAAAATTCACTAATTATAAAGTGCCAAAATTTGGGGGGGCTATCTGAGTAGTGAAAAGGGGGGTTGTCCTTGTGTTGGTTCTAGTCTACACATCTTATTTTTTTCACACATGCTTTCTACATCATGGTTAACACATTTAATGGGGTTAATTATAATCATTAACTAAGATAAAGTTCCACTTTTGAAGTTTAATCATGTGTATTATTAATGAATTCTATAAATCTATTGTAAGGCTAAATTTAGAGAACTATTTGTCTTAGAAGCACAGGATAAAGAATAATTGCCTAGAGAAGATCTACTACCTTATCTCCTAGGACTTATTCCTAAACCAACTACCTATGAATAGAAAAATACATGGTTTAACAATGACATGGTCTATGGCCTAATATGTCTAACTATATTTGAGGATATCATGCATCATATTGAGCATACTGAGTGACCTTTCACTGCATGGACCATCATCCAACAATTATATGGAGACATTTGATATTCATCTAAAAGTGATGGTTTCTTGGATGACCAAGCACCTACCGAGATTCCTGATACCTCTTCTTGTGTGGGCATATCCTCATTAGATGACTGATTTATATGGTTGACATACATTAACACCCCATCTATTATTGAGGATAGTTTGCATCCTCTTTCATCTATTGATACTTCAGAGATCAACATTGCTTCATCAATAGCTTTCAATGATTCTTTACATTAGGACATACACAGTCTTTTAGTTTCAACATTAAGTGACGATTTCTTGATATGGGTTTTAGATTTGTTTGTGGAAAATCATATTGTAGACATGGAGGACACATTTGAGGATTTATCTCTCTTATTTAATGATAACCTCATCACAAATATTGTCACATCATCATCATCTCTAGATATTGTTCATCAACAATTTCTCCATGATCCTGATTTGTCACCTACTCCCTTAATTAGGTATGTACCTATTTGGATAATAGCATCTTCACCTATGGACATGGAAACATTTGAGAAGTTTTTAGAGGCATATTTGATGATATTTCTTCCCTCATATTCCTTTTTATAATGGGGATATTATTTGCACTCTTATGTATTTTTATTTCTTCCTAAGGGGAGGAATGTTGTTCAATGTAATTGGATCATCTTCAACATTCAGTGTCAGGCATCTACTATCACTACAATAGGATCTCATCTTTTGAGGTGGATTCTTAACTCCTTTCATTCTCTCTCTTATGGGGGGTTTTTTTCCTCACACAAGGCTTTGTCCTCATCATTATTCATTGAGAGCATTTTGCATATTTTTTCTCTCTTTTGGAGGGGAGTTTTTTCCTATGGGTTTTCTCCCTTTCTCCTCTTTGTGAGAGTTTGTTTATATTGGGTACCTGATCAGGCCTATTTACTAGGACCTTTTATGTTGCACTGCCCACCTATGTTGTGCTTAAGGGGGGGGTGTTGGTGTAGAGGTTTTACCCTTGTATGGGTTATTACTACACCTTATTTTTCATCTTGCTTAGGTAGATTTATAGGTTTATTAGAGGCTTATTATGATGTCATAAATGAACTTGAACATGCCTATTTGTAGTCAACATGGTTTCACTATTCATTTAGCAATGAATATTGACATGTGGGGCTTGGCATGTTACACATGGGGTTCCTATTCACTTGGCAACTGAGACATGTTTTCATTACCACATGGATGTGGATTGGTGCCTCTCATCTACCTATATAAATACCTATCCTCTAAGGCACTTATGACATGAGGGAGCTTGATGAGCCATTGAGTTAATTATGGAGTATTGTAATATAGCAGTTTGTTTAGTGTAGTTTCCATAGGTTGTTTATCTTGTAGACCATTTATTATTGCACCAAGGATCCAATTAAGCCTTTGAGCTTGGGTGCATGCCAATAGGATATTTATAAGCTTCATGTAAAAACCTTATTCACTAATACAACTATTTTAGTCTCTATTCTACTCTCATTATGATTTCATATTACATCATTATCATATGTTCGATCTTACATCATTCAGTATTGGACATCTCATTAGCAGATAATTCTAAAAAAATAAATCTCCCAAATTTAAAATGAAGAGTCCCATATATAAATTACTTTACAAGCCATTTTATATCTATCACTTATTACTTTTACATATTAGACATAATAAAAATCAGGCAATAGTATAGCTCATCATTTTACATCACACATAGACATGCATGTTTGATCAAGGAAGGGCCTAGGCAAAAGTCATTCTTGCATCTATCATGTGCATTGATTATGTATGTTCCCTAATGGATAAATACATTTGATCTGAGACCCTAGCTTGAGGGTTAATGTAGGTAACAATCAAGACAACAAGGGTTCTAGATCATGCGATCATTGTTCCCCTAACCCAAATTTTCCCCTTATTTCTTTTAATGCATTTGTTGTTTGCATGTGTAGATGAATACAAGGTTTAGAGATTTAAATGATCATATAATGAGTTCCATTGACTTCTAACCTCTAAAATTTTATACACAATCTCACATTGAGGTGGTGAACAAAACCTAAAAAACTCAAATCTCTTGGACAACAGTGGCAGAGGTAAACTATAGCATCAGTTCCACTCCTATCTTCTTTCTACATTCCTATCCAATCATAAAACAAAATCCAAATCTAGATTCATGACAATGTCCTAGTTCTACACCTCAATTTCTAGCTCTTGAATCATTCATTTTAGTCCATTTTTAGATAAGTTCATTTCTCTTCCCCATGTAAATTATTTGATAAAAATCTATATTTTTATCGTATTAAACTATATTTTCCCCCTTACTCCAGAACCTTTATTCTTTGGGAACTAGACACTAGCTTCCTAAAAATAATAAAATATTTGGTGAGCTCAACTTACTTCGAACAAATCTAAAACCCTAGGTACCCTTAAAATTTTTCCTCCATATTTTGTGCAAAATTTTAATATCAAATCTCTGATTTTTATATTTTTTTTTGCATTTTTTCTATTCAAAACTATTTTTAAAATTTAAATTATTGGTATAATTTTAAAAAATTCTAAAACCCTATCTCAAAACCCTAGATTTCCAAACTAGGTCCTCAAACCCCAAGCCTTCTTTCCTTGCCAATTTTAGGAAAATATTTTGGATTTTTTGCAAATTGTTTACTTTGTCAAAAATAACTTCAAAATTTCAATATTAGTAGTTTTCTTGTGCAAAAATTTAAATTTCAAATCTCTAATTTTTGTTCATTTATTCTATTCAAATTTATTTTTATAATTTAAATTATTGGCATAATTTTAAAAAATTCTAAAACCCTAGCTCAAAACCCTAGATTTCCAAACTAGGTCCTCAAACTCCAAGTTTTCCTCCCTTACAATTTTTAGAAAATTATTTTGAATTTTTTGCAAATTATTTGGAGTGTCAAAAATATTTTCAAAATCTCTATGTTAATAGTTATTTTTGCATTTATTTGCTTAATAGTGCTTTTCAATATTCTCTTTGGTGAAAGAAATAAAATGGCCACTAAGGTACTTCTTCCCTCTCATTTCATAGATCAATTTATAAAATTTTCTCATAATTATGACAATGAATGGACAAATTTGCAAAATTGCACATTAAACTAAAAATGTGAAAAATGATTTTATTTACAATGAAGATAATTATTATTATTGTAATGAGGAATATGATGATATACGTGATAATGATAGTGAAGCACAAATAGATGCATCTTCTCCTCTCAAACCTATCTCTTTTATTCCTTCTTCTAAAGAAAATAATTTTGATAAATGGGAAAGATACTTCTCCTATGCATAATGCACCAAATGAACAAATTAGTCATGCACTTCCAAGTGAACCTCTTATTGGTGATAATTTTATTCCATGTGAACCTAATCTCTCTCTCTTTTTCTACTTGTATGTTCAAACTACAACAATAGAATAAAATTGTCAATGCATAGTCCAAATGATGCATCTAATGATCTTAACCTTACTTTGTCAAAAGAAGATCTAAATGATAAATATATTTATCTTACTTCTCAGGAAAACAATGCATGTACTCCATCCATGGATAACATAGATGCACATGATATTCCAATTTCAAATGATACTTTATTGCATAATAGAAAAGAATTAAATTCTTCTCTTACACCTCTCCCTAGTTACACTGAAAGTGATAATGAGTATGATAGTGAACATGCAAATGAATTTGAAAATGAGAGTGATTATGAACAATATTCCAATGAGGAAAATTCAAGGAACAATGATGATTACTATGCACATAGTGAATAAGAATATGAATCTCATGTTTCTAACTCTTTTCTCACTCCTCTCAACCATAATGCACTTCCAAATGTTGCTTCTACTTCTATTCATGATTCTCTTTCAAATAATGCACAAGTTAATGCTAATATCACATCTTATACTCAATTAGAATGTGATAAACTAAAAAATAAAGATACAAATTAATCTCCCAAACCACCCTTCACTGCAGTAGAACCCAGTTCTCACTCTTCACCTAAAGAGAGTGGAAGCCTATATCCCTCTAGTAAGGTCCAAATTACCATTACTCCCAAGGTTCAAGTGAGCACATCCCCTCTTTAAGATCCAATTACTAAATTTAACATTCCTATGTCTAAAATTAACAATCAAATTCAATGATTAAATGAACCACTTCAAGATGTTAATCTACCATCCTAGGAGATTATCTCTTTAATGCATGTAGTTGGTGAATTAAAACACCAAGTAAATATCCTTAACTTAGAAAACAATGCCTATAAGTCTTGGATGGGTGATAACTATTCACATGGTAACCCTCTTCTGAAGACATTTATAAAATCTTCATTGCCTAAGCATTTCTAGATACCATCATTGCCTCACTTTGATGGAAATCGAGATCCATTCGTACACTTTCAGGCCTTTTATAAGACTTTGCCATCTAATTTAAGTCCTTTTATTCTACTCAAGTTATTACAATAGACACTAGTGGGGGAAGCACATAATTGGTTCTTTCATCTACTCTCCATTGGTTCCTTACGTACATATGATGACTTAAAAGAGGCATTTCTCAGATATTACATAGCAAACACAGGCCCTCATGTTTTAGATTAAGGTAAAAGTAGGTTTTGAAGGGACCCTGAAACCCTTTAACAAAAATAAAAAAGATAAATAAATTACGTCCGCTAGGAAGAGCATTCCTAAAACCTACTAAAAAACAACAACAAAATCAGGTTTTACAAGGACCTGAAACCATAAACCTAAACCAATAGAAGTACCCAGGTTTTATAGAGACCTGGAAACTCAAAATAAGTTTAAGACTAAGAACCAAGTATCAGAACCAAAAACAAAAACTAGTTAAAACATCCAGCAATAAGGACCTGGATAAGAACAAAATCAACAAAGAAGACCCTAGTCTTCTATTGCAATTCCAGGATCATCTTAACAGCCTCCTTTCTAATTGTAGTAGTATCCTGCATGGAGATAGCAGCTGAAGTAGAAGCATCTAGCAGGGATTTCTTCCTCGAGCTCTGCCTGGTCCTTTTACTTGGACCCTCTAAGGATATTATTTCTTCATTTGCTCTTTTCCAAGATTAGCTACAGCAGCACAGATGTTGGATGTAACCTGCTCCATCTTAGTTCTGCTTTCCTTGATGAACATTCTAAGATTATTCTCATAATCTTTAAGTTTATTTGGGATATCTATCATTTGCATCTCCATATGGTTTATTTTGATCCAATCAACTTCCTGATTGTGTTGCATTATTTCCACTTTCTTCTTCAGCCCCATTAATTCATTATAGTTCATGAATCAACTTGGAGAATAGAATCGGCTTTGAATTTGGTAGAATGCAGGAAGGAAAGCTTAGTGTCCCTTTGCCAAGAGTCACGAATGTCTTTTGTATTATCATGTGGAGGAGAATCAACCTTTTCATTTTGTTCCTCCCTTTCCATATGTTCCTCCTCTTTAATCTCAACAGGGTCTTCATGTTGAACAGGGACCTCCTTTTCTTGTTCCTCAATTTCCATAGCAGGAGTAGAAACCAAAAACATATGATCCTCCTCTCTCATAGAAACTAAATCATCAATTAAAATATTATTATCTTTAACACATCCCTCCAACACAGTCTGATTATCCTCATTATCAAAAATGCTCTTTTTTGAGTTTCCCTCAGTTATATCCCCTTCATTCCCTTTCTCAAATTTTCCTTTAATTTTTGGATATCCTTCCAAATTAGAACTAAACTCCCCATCATCCATTCCTTCCTCTTCCTCCAAGACATCCTTCTCAGAACTTTTAGTATTTTCCAACTCAAATTCCTCTTCAACAATTTTTTTTTAGAACTAGAGGGTTTTGGTTTTGCCTTTTCTTTCCCTTTAACTTTATCATCCTTTTTACACTTTGTGGATTGAGAATCCTTATTTTTGTCAAAATAAGGAGTCTAAGCTATGGAATTATTTTTACAAAAACCCTCTATGATAAGTATCAGGCCTTCATGTGAAATGGGGCGAGATTCCTTCTTTCTATGGGCAAACAAGCTTTGAAGCAACAAAAAATGCAGATAGAAAGGAAAAGAAATTCTATCCTTATGCCTGAAATGGTTTAGAAAAACAAAATGAAATTTGTGAACTCTTTTACTCCTACCATTAAGGATAAAGTACTCATGGATGCAGCATAACACATCTCTCTAAATTCCTTTTATCTGCTCCAGATCAAAGAAATCTCCATTCTTTTCCAATTGCTTCTCCTCTGCATCTTTCTTTGGAAATTTTTTGTAGGCCACATTGGAGATACTGGTCTATTTTGAGAACTTAATACCACACATGGGAAGCCCTGTGACCTCAGCAATGAAATCCTTAGTAAGCTTCACAGTGACTCCATGAAGAGTTACTCTATCATCAAACCAATTTTTGAAGAAGGCAGTAGTGATGTGGGGTTTACATCCATGCAAACGCTCCAGATAACTAACCACCTTGCCTTTTTGAAGAATCTTCCATACATCTTGTCTAGCCTTCCAGTCTTCACATTTTTTGGGCTCTTGCTTCCATGGTTCACCCTTCATATTGTAGAGCAAAAAAAGACTAGAAACACTGAAAATAAAAGGGTTAACATGGAACCAATTATTTGTTACTTGAAATGGAGTTCGCCAATATGATGACACATGCAATAACCACACTACGTTCTCATGAATGTACCTACTCTAGGAAGATAATCTGTCCACCATAAGCCCACTCCACCAAATCATTAATAGGCCCTCATGTTTCATATGAGAAACTTGAAACTTTACATCAAAATAATTGAGAGCCAATTAGTGATTATATATTACAATTCAAGAATCACATGTTAAGATTGCTATATAAACTAGCATATTTATAGATTCAACATATTTTTATTAAGGGTTTTTTACAACCTCTACTCGAGCATCTACTATATCAAATAGACTCTTCTTTCAAGAACTTATGCTATACAGTTCTAGCTTTGAAAAATAAATAAGGATTGATTAAGGTATATTTAGTTCATCAGATTACTCTAGATTTCATAGAGGTATCTACAACTCCTAAAATCTAGCATCCACCATGTCCTAAACAAGATAGGAGACCACAACAAAAAAACAACCAATTAAGAACAAAGATATAGTTTCTAGAGCACAACCTATAGTATGCACTATGGAGAATAGTAGCAAGGTACCATTATAATTTGGTTCAAATCAAGATAGCCTATGTGTCATATTATCAACACTATTAGATAGGAGGTTAATTTCATTGCCTTCTACTCATTGATGAGATCCACATCTCCTACAGAAATACCCTCATCAACCCTTTTGTAACTATCATCATATCTGTGGACATAGAGATAATGATTGCTATGGGCTCATAGATTGCATTAATATATGTGTTGATAACGGTATCATATCACACATAGGGACCATCAATATCTCCTCTAGCATGGAACCATAGACCTCATTCATCCATGACTGAGTCATCCCAGGATATTCCTTCATAGGAATCATCGGTCACTCATCATGAGAGTAATGTAGGTTCTAGGATAGAGCCTCATAGGAGATATCCTATTCCACCTATTTAGAAGGTTTAGAAACCCACACAGTGAGAATAACCTACATATAATAGTGTAGTATGAGGAGTACATAGTTTATTTCCATATACATATCCAACAGAGTCATAAACACCACAACCAAATACTACTCATGAGAAATATTCACTATGGCTAGATTTTATGGGTCCTATCTCATGTAACAATCCACTATGGTTAATATTAAATTAACCCACGTCACAGAGTATTGCTCATGAGAAATATTCACTATGGCCAAATTTTCTAAGTTCTATCTCACGTATCAATCCATTACAGTTAAGATTAAATGATCCTTCATCCTAGGTTTTAGCTCTAACTTGATCTATGGCTCAGTCATATACATCATAATAGAGGCCACATGGTATATGATTACATATAGATGATCCTTCTTCATAGCACATAATTTCAATTACATGACCAATAAATTTACATTTTTCAAAATCTCCATGTCTAACTACAGTTAGTACACAATAGATAGTTTTAGATATAGAGCATATCCCTACACATCATGAGTAATATTCGCACCTATTTAGTTGGCCAATAGGATTCAGATAGTGATACAACACATAGTGATATGATGCACATTCATATCAACATTAGTTCATAGCTTCACTTAGTAGGTCAATGATTTAACCAAAGGTCTCGCTAGCCTTTGTATTCTTGAGCCACTCTCAGAGAAGTAACAAGCACAAAGTGCTATCTTATATCCCCATATACTAACAACTCACATTCCTAATAACTATCCATAGCCAAAACCAACTTATAAAAAATATAGATCTTACCAAATCTTACTTTACCAAATAATTTACCAACCTCAAACCAGCTCAATTTATCCCAATAATTTCCCAATTACAAAACCAAATTTTTTTTTGCTCACATATAATTACAAACTAAATAAAAATTATTTACTTACATATAAATCAAAATACAAACCTAGCATCATACTTATCAAAAAATCAAATCAAAATAACCCAAGTACCATTTTTCCAAGCATACGAAACCTTGAAATCAATACCAAATCAACTATTTCTAATCAACCATTTGTAACAGATATAACAATATATTTCAAATCCCATAACATAGTATGCATGATTTAAAATCTAAATAATATCCATATATATAATGAAGTTTTTAAAACATATACATCATACCAAGTTATAATCAATCATGGATTGGCATCATGCCCTCACTCTCAGTCTCACTCTCTCATCTAGTACTAGTCCCATAATCTAGCCTAGCACTTGATGACCCTGCACCTCCTTGAGCTCCCAAATACCTCTTACAATGACTATCTCACTCTAGCAACTAACCATGATCCTCACACAAATTTGTATACTATATATAAAGATCTATGTACTCATCTATAATCCATGTACTCACTGATCTATAATTAGGTGGAGGCATCCTATGCCTATCTAGCTCAGCCCTCAACTCATCTCTCTCTCCCACTACTCTATCAAAAAAATGAGCATAAACATCAACTGTAACTATCACATGCTTTAGCAAACCCTCCTCCACTACATCATTAGGAACATGTTGTGTAAGCTCTCAAAGTGTTGACTTAATGATGGTCTCCTAGAACCCATCATCTCGACCTCCTCTCCCAGTAGGTGCTTCATTCTGATCACCTCCCACTCTACCTGCACACTAAAGTACCACACTACATTGGATATAAATTTTTTAAACAAGTTAAAACAAGCACAAACCTATACATAATTTAAATCTAATCAATGCTTACCTCCCATCATTTGGATCAGAGTAGGATCCTCATACTTGGGGGCATCCTCTTCATCAATAGGATACAATGGAGCCCACTGATGCCTTACCCACCATGTGGTATATGCCTTTATGCATCCAACATCATCTACATCAAGAATGTCTATAGCCACATCTTATGCATCCAAAGGTAATGGTACTAACTCCGCCTCAGTAGGCCTCCCATGAGCTCTTACTCTCATTGGTGCCCATGCATTCCTCACCCACACCCATGTTATAGGGGGCACATCTTGTGGTACCCCAAACTATCTAGTCATGCATTCATAGTGAAAGTGATCATACACTCCAACCCAGTGGTCATACAACCAACAACTGACCCTCATATACCATAATTATTAGGAATAAATACAAATTTTGATGTAAAACAATTTCACAAAATTGTAATAATAATATATATAAATAGAGATGTAGAAAGAATATAAATAAACATGCAAAATAAGAAGACCAGATTTAACGTGGTTCACCCAATGTGCACTACATCCACCAAGAAACACTTGCTAATTTTTTATTACAAGCCACCAGAGTATAATCACTCTCAAATCTTTCATCACAATTACAATGCACAAATATTATTTGGAGTTACACTCAATAAACCCTCTTGAATTCACACTTAAATTCACACACTCTATTTTTCCTTCTCAAACCCCTATTCTTATGATGTATTACCTATGAAATATCTATTTATATATAATACATCAACAAAGTGGTATAATAAAACAATGGGTACCAAAACCATGGGCAAAGTCAACCCAAAAATGGTTTCCCATTAAAGGGGGTCTTGAACCTCGATAAGAATACATATAGAGTATATAGTACATTAAAAATATAGTATTTAAAAATACATTGTAATTTAGAAATAGGCTCCACAACACAACAATCTCCCACTTGGAGATTGATTTCCTCTAAGCAAGATTCTCAACCCTTCACTATCAACTATGAAGGCCAACTGAAACTGAACATAGGTTCAGTTTCTCCCTTGTGACTACCTTGGTAATCATATCTACAGGATTCTGACTAGTATGAATCTTTTCTAGCTTCAAATTCTCTTCTTCCAAATCTATCCTAATGAAATGGTACCTCAATTGTATATGCTTAATCTTAGAGTGGAAAGTAGAGTTCTTTACTAGATGTATAACACTCTGACTATCACTATATAGCTTCCCTTTCTCCTGCTTATGCCCAAACTCTTCAAGAAACTGTTGTAACCAAATCATTTCTTTTCTTACCTCTATGGTAGCAACATACTCAACCTTTGTGGTTGACAAAGCCACAAGTTTCTATAGCCATGAAATCTAGCTCACCATTGTGTCACCTATAGTAAATACATATCCTATTGTACTCCTCTTGCTATATAAATCTCCAACCATGTTCTAATCTACATAACCATGTAAATTAGTGTCCAATCCACCATAGCTTAAAATTTTCCCCATGTTCCCTCTTAAATATCAAAGGATCCACTTCACTGCCTTCTAGTGTTCTCTACCTAGATCACTCATGTACCTACTTACTACTCCCACTACATGGGTAATATTTGGCCTAGTACACACCATGGCATACATCAAGCTTCCAACAACTAATGAGTAAGGTACATGTGACATCTATATTCTCTCTTCCTCTATCTTGGGACACTACTTCTTTGATAACTTAAAATGGCCTACCAAAGGAGTCTCAACTAGTTTAGCATCTTATATACTAAACCTCTCCAAGACATTTTGATGTAGTCTTCCTGGTATAAATTTATCTTTCATTCCTTCTTATCCCAATTTATTCTCATACCAAGGATTTGTTTTTTTGCTCCCAAATCCTTCATAGCAAAGGAATTACTAAGTTGCTCTTTGAGTACCTTTATTTATTGCATGTTCTTACCTAAAACCAACATGTCATCCACATACAGACAAAGGATAATGTAATTACCATCATCAAATTTTTTAATATATATGTAATGGTCTGAATGACACATGGAGTATCCTTGCTCCATCATAAAACTATCAAATTTCATGTACCACTATTGTGGAGCTTGTTTCAAGCCATGCAAGCTCTTTTTAAATTTTCATACCATGTTCTTCTTACATGTGACCTCATATCCCTATGACTAATCCATATACAAGTCCTCCTATAAATCACGATGAAGGAACACAATCTTCACATACAACTACTCTAAGTGCAATCTTCCACTGCCACTATCCCAAGAATAATCCTAATAGAAGTCATCTTTACCACTGGGGAAAATATCTCATCAAAATCAATTCCCTTCTTCTATGCAAACCCCTTTACCACCAACTAGGCCTTATACTTTTTCTTGCCTCCATCATCTTCTTTAAATCTATACGCCCACTTTTTTTATAATACTCTCTTACCTTCAGGTGGGTTTACCAAATACCAAGTTTAATTTTTCATGAGAGACTGATGCTCCTCATCCATAGCTTGCTCCCACTTCTTCCTGCCATCTACCTAAATTATTTCTTCAAAGGACTTTGGCTCTCCATTTTTAGTGAGTAATAAATAATTAAGATATGGAGAAAAATGTTTAGGTTCTCTTCTTACCCTAGAAGATGTTCTCACCATAGGATTTTAGGGTTATTATGGAGTAGGTTCTTGAACTAGTTGCTTGGACACTTTATCACTACAATGTCCTCTAGTACTTTGTACTCTTTTCTAAAATTCTCTTTCTAATCTTGAAACTATTGTTTATACATGAATTTTTCATTAAATACATCCCCATACCTAAATATTTTCTTACCCTTAAGACTCAAAATCTGGAAACCAAAGTCATCCTCACCATAACCTATAAAGATGCATTATTAGACTTTGCCTCTAACTTGGTCCTATCATCCTTATCAATATGAACAAAGGCTTCACATCCAAATATTCTAAGAAATAAATAATCAATATTCTTACTAGACCAAGCTTCCTTAGGTATGCCTCTATCTAAAGTAGATGAAGGACCTCTATTTATTAGATATACAATCATGTTTACTGCTTCTACCTAAAACTAAAGAGGTAATCTTACATGCAACCTCATACTCATAGCACACTCCATGATAGTCATGTTCATACTTTTTGACACTCCATTCTACTGTGGAGTTCTTGGAACTATCCTCTATTTGTGAATTTCATTCCTTGAATAGTAATTAAAAAATGCATTGTTGTAATATTCCCCACCATTATCTAACCTGAGACATTTTAACTTGAGACCTATTTCATTATAAACCAAGTCTTTCCATCTTTTAAATGTATCAAACACATCATATTTTATCTTAATGGCATACACCCAAACTTTCCTAGTTACATCATCAATAAAAGTGACATAATAAAATAACCCACCAATAGAAGATACCTAAGTCAGCTCTCATACATCTGAATGAACAAACTCCAACTTATTTCCTTTCTCATAGGTCTAACCTTGATAAAATTTACCCTTTTATATTTTCCATACACACAGTCTTCATATAAATCTATATCATATCCTTTCAATCTAGGTAAGCGATCCTTCAAAATTTGCATACCCTTTTGGCTCATGTGATCGAGTCTATTATGATACAAAGTTACATCTACATCTACAACAACTAAATTATAATAATCAACACTACTTGATAAATATAAGGTACCAACATTCTTACCTCTTTCTACCATAAGAGCACCCTTGGTCACCTTCCAAGAATCTTTTGCAAATGTCACCATACAACCTTCACTACCTATTTGTCCTATGGATACCAAATTTCATCTCAACTTAGGCACATGCCTGACATCCTTTAGTAGACAAGTGTTCCTATTCTACATCTTGATCTAAAAACTTCCTTTTCCTACTATGCTACAAGGCTCATCATCACCAAGGTAAACATTTCCAAAATCCCCTTGAACATAATCAATAAAATAATGCCTATATGGTGTATAATGAAAAGAAGCCCTGAGTCTAAAACCCAAGACTCAACAATATTACCAATGAATAGAATTAATGCATCCTTTAAAATATTACCTTTTTTCACATTCACATTCTTGGTGTCTTCCTAATTTTTGTTCTTATTTTGAAGATACCAACAGTCCTTCTTCGCATGCCTAGTCTTTCCACTGTGCCAACATACCATCCTAGCCCTTGATTTTGACCTTCTAGGACCATTTGATTTTCCATGCTTTCCTTTTCCTCTAATTTTTTTTCTTCCTCTACTCTCCACTACTAAAGCATCACCTAAATTAGAAGTTTCTTCAGAGCTTTTCAATCATATTTCCTTATTAAGGATTGCTCTTATGGCATCCTCAAACTTCAACTTAGCATTATTAGAGACTGAGTTACTCACAGCCATTACCAGGCTATTCTAACTCTCTGGTAAGGAACACAAAATAAGTGAAGCCCTAACTCCATCATCAAAATAATTTTTTTAATAATTCAAAATACTCACAACCATATTGAATTCATTTAGATGATCAACAACTGAACCATTTTCAAATATCTTCATATTAAATAACTTTTTTATTAAAAATATTTTATTAGAAGCATAGGGTTTCTCATATAACTTCCCTAATGCATTCATGAGAAATTTTGTGGTTTTGTCCTATTATATTTTAAATGTAACCAAATATACAAGGCACAACCTAATGGCCCCAAGTGATTTCCTATCAAGAAACTCCCAAGCCTCATCTATCATACTCACTAATTGCTTTAATTTTCCTCCCAGTGGAGCATGGAGGTCCTTATGATAGAGGTAATCCTCCATCTACATCTTTCATAAACTAAATTTTTATCCATTAAACATTTTAACCTTTGATCTGTGATCATAAGCCATAGCTCCCACTTGAACTAATAACCCTTCCTACGATTCAACAATTCAACAAATAAAACCTAAAGCTCTCATATCAGTTATTATGAATAAATACAAAAATAGATGTAGAACAATTTCATAGAATCAAAATAATAATAGATATAAATAGAGATACAAAAATAATAGAAATAAACATGCAAAATAAGAAGACTAGATTTAACGTGGTTCGCCTAATGTGGGCTACATCTACCAAGAAACACTTGCTCAATTTTTATTACAAGCCACCAAAGTACAATCACTCTCAGATCTATCTTCACAATTACAATACACAAATATTGTTTGGATGTGTTCTCAACAAACCCTCCTAAATTCAAACACTCTATTCTTTTTCCTCAAACCCCTATTCTCATATGTATTACCTATGAAATATATATCTATACATAATACATCAACAAAGTGGTATAATAAAATAATGGGTACTAAAACCATGGGCAAAGTAAACCCAAAAATGGTTTCCCATTAAAGGGGGTCTCAAACCCCAGAGAGAATAGATATAGAGTGTACAATACATTAAAAATGTATAGTATTTGAAAATACATTGTAATTTAGAAATAGGCTCCATAACACAACATATAATGTACTCCATACTCAGGCCATCTAGGGAATCCTCTATAGGGCCTCCATATGATATCCTACACCACTAATCTATCTAAAACTCATCTATAGTGATCTATCCTAAGAGACCAGATATCCAACGTATTCATCCATTGTTCTTTAAATAGTTGTGGAGGTGCCCACCTCTCCCTTAGTAATCCTATCAGCCACACAATTGTTGTGTGCTCATAAGACTAATAATGCAATAAAGTAGCTACACTCACACCACCACTAAATGACCCTTGAGTAAACCTATAAAAGTCCCTATATATGTGGGAAATCATAGTCCTACCCATGATAAAATAGTGCCATATACCTCTATACTATGCATGATCCTATGCATCATGTACATAATTGACACCCTACTCCCATCCATAGTAATAAATGAAGCCAACAACATGGCCAACCACTTCCATAGATTTGAAACACTCAACTGCATAATAATTGATAATAATACATCCTTATCACTACCTTTCCTATGTATCCCTAAGGGCACACCAACAAAATATAATGATGCATGATCAATAACATCAACACCCATGTCATCCTATAAAGTCATGTTTTGTCCACTAACTAGAAAATGCAAAATATGATACACATCCTCTAGAGTAATCATAATCTCTCTAGTAGGAAGATAGAAATTATATGTGTCTACATTCCACCTCTCACATAAGGTGTTAATCAGATACCTATCCCACTACACATTACCTAGGTCACACACATGACACAACCTTTCTCTATCCATCATAGCTCTTTCATCAGCTGATAAAGATAACAACCATAGTGTCTCCATAACCTAACCTCTATGGAACTCTCTCATCCATATGTTGCCCTATAAAAACACCAAAAAATAACATATACATTAGTTAACTAAGCCAAATAAATACCTAATAAAAAACACATCAACTAAACCAAGTAGCAACCTAGAAAATTTAGCCTCTAGGACAACAACATTGGGTTTAGGATAGTAGCACTGGATAGGAGCAATTCAACCTAGATAACAGTAATAGAGGAGGGACAAGATTGCTGAAACTAGTTAAATTTTTCCTAAATCACTTCAAAATAGCTCAAAAACATAAAAAATAGGCTTCTAAACAAACAAAAATCATGTGTTTCAGCTACTTACCAAGGTGATCTCCCCACCAGCCTCAACTCGAGCTACCAACTACTCAAATCGGGTCACGATAGGTGCTCATCTCCTTGGAATATCTCCTACTCTATAGCTCCAAGTCTCAACCTAGTCAAAACACAAATGAATCAAGAATTAATCCAATTATCCTATATCAAACAACTTTTTCATTCAAAATAAAATACCATTATTCTTATAACTTCAACCCCGTAGCTCCATTTTACAAACCATTTTATTCCAAAAAATCATAACAGTGATACCTTCTACATCATGCAATCTTTGATCTCTAACTACATCATATACCTACTATAGAACACACATAGCTATACCTATTTTATATCCAAACATACAACTTAGTCTGAACTAATTAAAGACTCATTCAACTATCAAACAACTTAGTCTAATCAATCAGGCAACTTCTCAATCAATTCAAACTATACCAATCTTACTTCTATCATTATACCACTAGTCATCACTTTTGGCTCAAAATCCTCTATCATGAGATATTATCCCTATCCCCAAAATGGGATATCATTCCTACACTTACCCAACATACCCATCCATTCTCATAAGTGGATATACCATGGTTTTTACACCTCTAGCAATCATATCATTAGGTTCAACTCAAATCAATTGAAATATATAGTGATTCAGACTATATGGGTCACTTAGCATGGTTTTTAAACCTCTAGTATTTAGATTATCAAATTTAACTTAGATTAGTCAAAATATATAGTTATTCAGATTACATGGGTCACTCAAAATTACTCAGGACATTCAAGGGGATATATCTTTAGTTTACAAATACATAGATTAGTTAGATATATAGTGGTTTAGATTATATGAATTCATAGTGACTTTGATACAGATTTAGACTAGCTACCAAATTTAGGGGGAATGTACATTACTACATGTATCACACATACAAATTCATATAACATGACAATTATAGGACCAAATATCAGATTATAGGCATAGTGGAGAGCACATTATTTTGATCTCCAATTTTGCACATGGGATATGGTACAATAGCTCATATCACATGTGGTTATATAGATTACCAGACTATACAAATGCATCACTCACATACCATATTTAGGGTCATGACATAGATATTCATGTTCTTCATCATCCATGATTATATAGATTAGAATGGTAAGGCCCACACTACACAAGTTTATACGCAACAAAGGACAAACATTGGTTTTGGGCCTCTGATTACTTATTGGTTCTAGTTCAGATTATTTAGAGTGGGGGATTGACAAACTTTGCTCTTCATATTATAAATATTCTATGCACACATTCCAAATTACATGAGTTTATGTGGGACAAAGGATAGACATTGGTTTTGGGTCTTTGAGTATTTCTCATTCCAGTTAGATTCAACACTAGGGGGCAATCATTTCCCTCCTTCTCCATGTTATATAAATTTCACTTTTAGATTTAGTACTAGGGGCATTTATTTTGGGGATTCTTTATTTATCCAAGAATTATTCAGTTCTCCATCCATTTCCCTGGCTAGGAAGTGAGTTGGACCCTTTTTCAGCACACTTATCTCCACACAAGTAGGTTTAGGTACGCATTTTATTTTATTTCTTTTACTCTAGTATATCATTTCATTGCATCACTAGATTAAAATGGGGAAAATGTATACACCCTAAATTGGTCAAGAAACCACACATATCATGTCTTTTCATAGTTCTTGCATAAGAGACTCCAACTAGAGAATATGAGCTTTGTTCACATTTATCCATGTCTTTCATTTCATTCATTTAAGATCAGGTTCTATGCTTGAGTCACCATTTTACCTATTCCCATTCATCCTAAGCCTTTCAAATAATCATTCCACTTCAGCCAGGTCAAGTTTTCTATCCTCTTCCCATCACCCCAGGTTTCAAGACTATAGGACAAGAGCATTGGGGTTAGACTACAACACCAGTACCATTAGTGTTCAATTTTATCACTCTTTTCCAAGGTCATTTTGACCTCTAATGGTCAATTTATTTCACTAATTGGGTCCTAACCCCTTTCTTATCTTCATCCCTAAGTTTTCCCATGTCGGCCAAATGCA
Organism: Torreya grandis; assembly: GCA_037957365.1. Taxonomy (NCBI): domain Eukaryota; kingdom Viridiplantae; phylum Streptophyta; class Pinopsida; order Cupressales; family Taxaceae; genus Torreya; species Torreya grandis. The sequence goes on along the minus strand of JARHVA010002810.1, from coordinate 763,657 downwards.
AATAAAGTTCCCAAATTCAAAATAAAGAGTCTCCTATATAAAGGACTTCACAAGGCATTTTATATCTAGCACTTATTTATTTAACACATTATACATAATAAAAATTAGTCAATAGTATCGCTCAGCATTCTACATCACACATAGACTTGCATGCTTGATCAAAGAAGGGCCTAGTCAAAAGTCATTCTTTCATCTATTGTGTGCATTAATTATGCATGTTCCCTAAGGGAGAAATACATTTGATTTGAGACCCTAGCTTGAGGATTAATGTAGGTAGTAATTAGGATAGCAGGGATTTTAGATCATACATTCATTCTTCCCCTAACCTAGTTTTTCCCCCTTTTGATTTTGATGCATTTATTGTTTGCATGTGTGTAGATGAATACAAGGTTTGGAGATTGCAATAGACATATAAAAATCTCTATTGATTTTTAGCCTCCAAAATTTCATATACAAGCTCATATCAAGGTGGTGAACAAAACCTATAAAGCATAAATCTCTAGGACAATAGTGGCAAAGGTGGACTACAACACTAGTGCCACTCCTGTCCTCTTTTTTCACTCCTATCCAATCATAAAATGAGGCCCATATCTAGATTAATGACAATCTCCCAGTATTTTACCTCAATTTATATCTCCTAAATCATGCATTTCAATCCATTTTTAGATAAGTTCATTTCTCTTCCTCATGTAAATTACTTGATAAAAATCTATATTTTTATCCTATTAAACTAGATTTTACCCCTTACTCCAAGCCCTTTATTGTTTAGTAACTAGACACTAGTTACCCAAAAATAGTAAAACATGGGTTAAATATGATGTAAATATGCCATCTATATAGTTTTGACAAGATAAAGAAAAAGACACCAAGTTTTGACATGTGTGTAAAATAGGCCTAAGGAGATGAAGAGTCCTCTAGACACCTTGCAAGAGAAAGAGATGATGTGTCAAAGAGAAATTTATGGGGTCAATTGAGAGGTTTCAAGATTAGAGCAAAGAGGTAGGAGAAATTGATCTAACCATCAAGAATGACACTTATCCTTTAACATGTCAAGAAGAAGGGAGGTTTCAAGAAGCTATTTAAGGTGTCAAGCAAGCATTTCAACTCCCATGCCACTTAGATATTTAGAGGATCTAAAAAGGAGCTAAACATGGATTTGTAAGTCTATTATGATTGTTTCATAACTCCTCTCTTATTTTTAACTCATATGACACTTGTCTACTCTCTCTCTCCTATGCCCTTCTTCTCTTATCTTTTGCTTGTGCTATATATTGAGTCATTTTTGGCCAAGTTTGTATCCTCCACCTAAGTATGGAAAATACATACTAATTTTCAGCCTTTGATCAATAAATAATGATCTATTTTATCTTTTCCATGATTTATTTCAATGTTTTTGTTAATTAGTTGATCTTGTTAAGTGATAGATTCTCTTCCTTAGCAGTATGTCCTTGTTTGCATTCATATTCAGATTTGAAAGTCTATTGCAAGTATCTTGAAGTGTTATAATGAAGTGTTTCATGAGTTTTAGTGAGTTGTCTCTCCACTAGTGTCATGTCATGACCTTGTGTTTAGTCTTCCTAGCTTAAGTTTACTTCACAAACCTCCATGAGAAATACTCATGCAATAGGTAGATTTGGATTAGTTTATATGAAAATTAGGCTTTCTTTTAAAGTGTAATTGCACTTGGTGTAAGTGATCAGGTTAAAATTGGTGCATCACCTCATTAGGATAAGTTTTATTTATGTTTTCTCTCTCCCTTTTCATTTAAATAAGTTGGTACTTTAGGTGTTGAGCTTCAATATTTAAAACAAGGGAGTTATCCCTTTAATCTAGAGGTTTACCCCCACTATAGGAAACCTATAGGCCTAGGGGTAATCCCATGTTCCACTCAATTTTGAGAAGGATTGAACTACCTATCTAAAGGTGAAAAATTGAGTGACAACAAAATTGACATCGAGGATATCCATGGTGGTATATTTAAGTACACTAATAGGCAAAGCATGAGTATTGTTTTCCATAAATAACACATGGGAAAAGGCTAAAAAATTGGGTTGACCATCTTCTTCCATGCATCCTTAGTAAGAAAATTCACTTCAACACTAGTATCATCTAAGATATCCTAGATGACCCATGCATCTATAGTGGCATTAATCATTATCTCATTATCCCCCTTTGAGCTAGGCTGGATGTGAGTTAATTATTATCATGCATGGTTTAAATGATGATATTTAGTAGGCCTAGGTGTATTATGCCTTAGACAATTGTGTAATAAGGGTACAATGTCATCATCTAGTATTTTCTTTCACATCTCTTAAAATGATCATGTGTTGTGTCATGAAGATTTTTAGACTCCTACATATCGACACATGTAACATCATGATATTTAAGGAATTAGATATTTCCTTATAGTTCTCTTACAAAATTAATAGTGTCATAAAAAACTTCCTTTTGATGTTGAGAATTTGGATAAGGAGTAACATGAGGCTCCTCTCATTGAACTTTCTCAATGGGTGGATTAGACATAGACTAGGATTGACCACCATTCTATGTTGTAATATTGAATTTAGGACCCATTAGAGTTATAGAGCCCGGTCTCCATTATGGATTTTCAATCCATATCATGATTAAACCCTTCTCATTTATTTCCTTCATACTATTAGTGTATAAGTTAGGTCACTCCTCCAGATGGTGTTTGTTTTTACAAAAAGTACATGTAGGATATACCAGGTAATCATGCTAGTAGTGCTTTAGGGAACCACACTTATGATAGGTTCATGGTGAAAAACATCCACCTCCACATCCTAAACCTTGACCTTGACCATGATAACCACCTCCATTATCTTGGATATTAGCAACATACGTCTGACACATACCACGTGTGTTCCTCATGAATTTCACTAATGAGATGACAATCATTAGTATCATGAGTGTATGCATTGCATATCTTAAAATAGGTTTATAACTTTGATTGAGTGACATTTTTTAGTAGAGGACAATCCCTGACATCATGATCTTCTTGGTAAATCTCACAAGATTGCTTCAACACAACTTGAATATTCTTTTGAGGATAATATTCTAGTTGTGGTATTTAGACTTAGTCTACACACCATAAGCCACTGTGGGTGTCATGAGTGTTATGTGAAATGATTTTTTCTAATTGAGATGCCAGTATAATTATTTGATCCTTTATTAAGGGACTAATCCATGTATCAATACTTCTAATAACTTTGACATGAAAGGTAGCTTCCAAGGCTTCATGTGGGTTGGTGAAAGTTTTATGTGATAAGGTATGTCTGAAGGGGAGTAATAAACCTCTTATGAACCACTAGGCATATTGAGTAGAGTTTATCACAAAAGAGAGTTTATAGAGTAGTGTCTTGAAATGTGCATCATACTCACACACACTCGCAGTTAGTTCCTATTTGATAGCCTTCAATTCAGTAATTCTCTATTGTTCAAACTCTAGGATATCAAATTATTGGAGGAATATTGAATTTAGTTAGTAATATCTACCACATCTTATTTCATATCACACTTTTAGTACAACGTATGCATGCAGTCCAGAAGGGTGGTAGCAAACTAGTTTACTTTTTATTTAGAATAGGTGATGTTGTACACTCACCAAATAAGATCACGCTTGTGAACATGTTCTATGGCATTATCCACACCTCAATAATTTGGAAAGTGGAGAGTCATCTCATAATATATAGTGGGTGGATGAGGACATTTCAATGGGGTGTATTGAGAAGCACTTCTTATCCCTTATGTACTTTATGGGAGAGATCCACCACTACCTCATGTGCCTCCTCTAGTTCCTTTGGTTGAACCACCACCTATTCCACCTATCACACCCCTCATAGAAATAAAAGCACCTAAGATGTTGGGAGTTGAGGTAGGTTGAGTAATTATAGTTAGGTTGATACTTTCCCCACTAGTATTCTTGGTTTACTACGCATTCCAAATTAGGCCATAGAATTATCATGTAAGGTAAACTAAATAGCCAATAAACTACTATCTAAAACTTGTTCTATAAATGTCTCTTTTGTAGGTTCAATTTATGAATCTACACTATTCATATCCTAGTTGTGTATAAATATACAATCTAAGTTAAAATCATGTGCATACACTATGGGTGGGGAACTAGGCCTATCGAAATTGGGTTCTTTAGTCACCATTACCTAAATTTCTTCTCCTATGCATAATTGAACTAATATTGAGTGTGATTTTATGGTTGGGGAGTCCTCTTTATGTTCTTTCACTTCCCTATAGACCTTTACAATACTTCCTAAATCCTCATATCCATTTCCTAGATCACTTCCACTCATAAACCTTCATCGATCTTCATCATACTTGCACTTTTACAATTGTCATTGACTAGATACCATATTGAACCAAAAAATTTACTTCACAAGTGCCCCTTCCTTTCCCCACCAACTGCATTGCTCATGTAAGAAAGAGTTTAGACTTCCATGGAGAAAGTCTCAAGTTTAGAATATACAAATAGCTTCTTAACCTCTAGTATAAAATGTCTGATATATCTACTATGTAGTTCTCTAAAGAAGTGAAACTGAGCTTCCTCTAGATAAGAATATGTTGAGACTACATATTTCAAAATGTAACTTTTCAAAACCCTACACCACCAAACATCAACAAGACACATCCAAGGTTCTCCCAAATGTGTTAAGGTTGACTGACACTCTAGTGTCTAGGTTGTCTTTCATCTATAGTTCCTTGACCGATCTTGAGCATAAGTCACAATCCTAATATGAAGATGAATAGGTACCTCTATAAAGAAATTTTCATAAAATGAGTCATAAATATTATGTTCTACCCACATGCACATAGATATTCTTGGTTTAAAAAATGGTGCTATAAAAATATCCTCAATGCTAGAAACCCATCACTCAATATTCTCAAGTGACCTTCATTCGAGCATCTTCCACTATCCTATAGTCAAGCACTATGGGTCCTAGAAATAGAACTAAAATGTTGAGATTAGTCTCTTTACATGATCATAACTTTCCCTAGGCATACACCGAAGTGATTAAGACTCCAACATGTTGGCATGATGGCATTTCATGTAAGAATGAGTTTTCATGTGCTCACTTGAAGCACACAGCAAGGGATCAGTTCTCGTTGCTTCTATTATGTGAGTTTGTACTAACAGACAAGGGTGCTCAAAAATACACACATTACTAAGATTATTATATAACTCATCTTAACACATGTTCATTACTCAATGATAATAAAGAAAAATATGGCATAAATAGTAACTATTAACCTTAATTCAGTTAACTAAACACCAACATACATGATAACTAACAACATTATCTCCATAGTTAGTTGAATAGAAGTATTAAGTCAACATAAGCTTCATCCATCATATAGATAAGAGATCTTCAAAGATTACACAGTTATAGATTTATAATACAACTCACTCATATAAACTCTTTCTATAATATCCAACTGGACAACAACATTACAAAGTACATTTTTTAGCTCAGGAGTTTGAAGAGGAAACAAACAAACATGTAGATTAGTCTCTTATTAGTTCAAAATAAGAAAACATAAGAATAACAATGCATTAATACTAAACCCTCTTGACTAAACACTAAGGAGGAGCATAATACATTAAGTAAAGGTACCAAAAAAGAGATGAAGATGATACAAGTTCTTACCTCCCTTGTCACACATGAAGCTTACTTGTTGGCATAATAATGTTCATGCTCTACTTATGACGATTTTAGTTTCTTAGCAATGCTTATCCATAGAGGTAGCATCTCTCCAATGTCACTTGTGGCTTGGTATTAAAGTTTGGCATAATAACATTACTCTTAAAGACTTCAATAAGGTATTCTTATAGATTAACCTTACACATAAAATCTTATTAATCAATGGTGTGGAAACTTGTATTTGTATCCTAGAGAACTAACTATAACAATGGGTAGGTTAGGTTAAGTTCTAACTAGGGTTGAGTCAAAATTAACCTTGGTTAGGTCAGTCTAACTCTAGGAGGGTTAAAGGCACACATGAAATATTGACACCTCTATTTATGATATTTGTAAGGCATAAAAACTCACTTTAGATATTTGTGAGATGTGAGTCATATTTTTGAATATTTATGAGGTAAAAAATTACTTTATTAGCTCATTTGACTCTTTGACTTCATTTTTGGTACAAATTCCTTTTTAGTAAATGAAATTTACTAATTTTATTTGAATTTTGTGATTAGTCAAGTTAAATAGGATTTAAAATATAATTAGTCTTGCTTAGTGCTTTTTTTTATCTTTTGGCAATTGATTTGAATGTCATGAATTAATAGATTAGCATGCCAAAGGTGCCGAATTACTAGGTAATAATTTGACCAAGGTTAGAATTAAATTAGGATAATATTGTATATGTGGTAATACATTATTAAAGCTAGCCTCATCACATTTTTGGATAATTAAATCCTTTAAGTGGATGAATTTGGTAAATTTAGGTAATCTAGGCTTAAATTATGTTGTTTGCTAGAAATTAAATTGAATGTCGATTTAGGCATAGAGGTGGCCAAAATTAGGTGTCTATAGTTTGCCCCTATTTTATAAGGTATTGCAAGACATAAACATAGTAATGTATTTTCAAAGAATAAATAATTTATTAATTTGAATGGTTAATGCCCCAAAGAGTGGATGATAATCCCATGATGCCTCATCAAGGGAGTGGGCAAAAAAAAATATTCATGGAACATTTACTTGCAATGAAGAAAATGACATGATATATAGTAATAGGGGTGGGATTACTAAATTGACCAAAGGTATTTATAATCAATAATAAAGGGTGTGACATTAGTTTTCCCAAAGGTGGTTATAAGTAGTGACATTGATGGGTGCCTCGGTAGGGTGGTGGGACCTATATTGATTTGCCCAAAGGTGGTTATAATTAATATCCAAATAGAAAACATTGAATTTCCTAAAGGCATTTATAATCAGGAAAGGAAAAATAAGAAACACTAATTTACCTAAAGGTGGTTATAATCAAGAGCAAAAAGGGAAACACACTGATTTGCCCAAAGGTGGTTATAATCAGGAACACATACATTGGTAAAGGATAACAACACATATCTAGACTAAATGTGAGTTTGAAGATGCACTTTAGAATAAACATGGGATATAGGCTAATAAATCATGTTTTGAAATGGGTCTTAGATGGAAGATCAAAAAGGATAGTGTTGGAAAAGGACAACAACACATTTCTAGCCTAAATGTGAGTTTTAATATGTACATTTGAACAAACATGGGATAGAGGCTAAGAAATCATGTTGTGAAATTGGTCTCAGAGGTAGGCCCAAAAAGGATAGTGTTGGCAAAGGATAACAACACATTTTTAGCCTATATTTGATTTCAAAGATACACACTTGAAAAAACATGAGATATAGGCTAATAAATCATGTTTTGAAATGGGTTTCAGAGGGAGGCCCAAAAAAGATGGTTAAGGTTAGGGGATGTTCTTTGGAGATTATCATTTTAGGATCTTATATAACTCATATGGATGTTTATGTAGAAATTCTCATCTGTATAAGCACATAATAAATCATTTGTTGTAATTTTTTATTACTTAGGAATTAAGGCATGTGTGAGGTTTTGATGGATGGTTTGTGACCAATGGAGAGATGTTGCCATTTCTAGGAGACTTCGTGAGCAAGGTTTTGTTGTATCTTTTGATATTATGCATAACAGTTATGAATAACTAAATTGACAATTCATACTATAAGTATGGAAAACTTAATTTAAATGTAAATATAAAAAACTTAGGAATAAGATATGGATAATCGAATCCCAAGTGTAAATATAAAAAATAAATTGAGTATGAGACTAAATATGAGAGTTCACAACCAAAGTAAAAGATACGAATAATCAAGACTTAAGTGTAAATAAAATGTAATATTATTAAGGCAATTGAGACACAAACAAAAAATAATCAAACATAAATATAAAAATAAACAAAAACATGACAAAAACAAATAAAGTGAACAAAATAACTAAACAATCCAAAGCAAAGAAAAATACAGTAAGAAAACTACTATTAACACACAAAAACAAACAAATGATAAGACACAAACAATGTCTAGTCACAATGTTAGAACAAATATAAAATATAGTGCTCATTCATGTGTAATAAAGGTGTTGCTCTTGGTGACAGGGTGACCCCTAAGCTAGGTAGTAATGACATAAGTATCATAACATAAGAACAATTGGTTTAAGGTTTCCCCTAGGCTATAGGGAAAAAATAACATAAACGAGAAAATGAAACAAACAAATAAAGTGGGGGGGGGGGGAATATAATAAAAGGAAGGGGTAGTTGAGCTGGCTTTAGGTGCACAAGTCAAGTGGATGTTTCCTACATAGTTTCATGGATACAAGATCCAACATGAAATTCAGTCCAAATGTAGTTCTCCCAAGATGTGGGATAGATTAAAATGGATGATAAGAAAACATGATAAATGTGTAGAGGAAAATAGTATTAGTCTCAAAAAATGGCGTGTGCATGAGAAAATAGGGGATGACATTCCACAATCATGAAAACATCAACACAATCAAATTGCACAAGCATGAAAGAGTATGGTTTAGGCTAAAACTATGCTAAAAGACAAGAGTTGAGTATCCAAAAATGAATTGAAAGGGTAATTCATAGTGTCTACTACATATAAGGATTGGAATGAGAACAAGCTTGAAAAATAGTGAGAGCGTAAGATGATATTACTTGTAAAATGGTAAGAGCATAAGGATGAATCCGAGTGGTCATTGGTGTATCAAATTAAATACTTAATGTGCATAGCATAAACTCACAAAATGGAAAGGGTGTATGATTTAAGGCCAAAAGGGATGGGAAACTAAATGATAATTGGTTACTCATGAAATAGTTAGGGGTTCCAATATCTTTAAGGCAAATAAATGGTCAAAAAATAAAGGAAGGTATGATCGAGCTAATTGGAGATACCCCATGTATCCAACTGTTGCCTACATAGTCTATACAAACCTCAAGCTCATGTAGTTCTCCTAAAAATCGGAGGAAAAATACCAAGGTGGTCTATAAATAAACTAAACAAAGAATATGGACCATCCTAAAATTTTTGATGAGTTTATATCTCATATGGAAATTCTAATCCAATTTTCATGATTTTGTTATTTTTAAGATTTTCTAAGTTTTTTTACAAATATTTAGGGGTTTTGAAAAAATTTAAAATGTTTTTGGAATTTTCTAATCATCACAACTCAATTACAAAATAATAAATGGTCTAACTCATAAAATAATGATAGTGTGGCAAAGGGTGACTGAGATGACCTCAATGTGAATCAAGTGTTGCCTACATAGTCCCATTAGGAAATCAAGTCACTGTAGTTTTGCCTATATATGGTTGTGAAACTAAGTACCAATCAATTCTAGGTAAAGGGAAAATGTCAAGGCAAATAATAATATTAATTTCAAGGTGATATATCAATACATGGTAAATGTGTTGTTCCTAATTTACCCATAGGTGGTTGTAATTAGGAAACGATGACAAAGGGTCAGTGATACTAATTTTCCCATAGGTGGTTATAATTAGTAGAACATTGATTTGCCCAAAGTCAGTTATAATCAGTGCCATCAATCCATCCTAACAACAAATGAAGGATGAAATTACCAGATCCACTATTATACTTCTTGCATACACTGTCATTTAAACATGCAATTATAAAACTATTGGAACCGAATCTATCATCAACTAGTGAATGTGCCTGAAGAACAAATAAATCAGAACCAATGCCAAACATGATAGGTGAGAGATATGTAAAAATAAATGATAGGCAAAAGTTTAATGGTATGGTAGAATTGCAAGGGGTATAATACAAAGAATGGGTAGAATATGGAAAATGAATAAGAACCACTGCCAAACATGATAGGTGGGAGATATGTAAAAAGAAATGATAGGTGAAGGTTTAAGGGTATGGTAGAATGTCAAGGGGTATAGTATAAAGAATAGGTATAAAATGGCATAACTTAGATGATACTTATAGATAATAATTTGAATCCCTCAAGGATAAAAATGTTTGAGTTGAATTATTTTCATAGGTTCATCAAGTTCATATCCCTCTGGTGTAGTGAGTATGTATGCTCCAGAACCTTAGTTATCAACAACCACATAGGGTTCTAACTAGTTTGGTTATAACTTTCACTTTTTTTGGATTTGGAACTTATATTTTTTTATTCTCTTTTAGTACTAGGTCACCAAGCTTGAATTCATGATGCCTTATGTGCTTATTATATTGTCCTTTAAGTTAGTTCTGATAAGCTTGAATATTATTTAGTGTGGCCAAGTGGTTACCATCAAGGAGGTCTAGATCCTACAGGTGAGCCACTCTATAGTCTTTATTATCAGGGATGTGTTACAATTAAATGCAAAGAGAAGGCAACACTACCTCAATGGGAAGAATGGCTTTGGTTCCATAACTAAGTGAATAGGGTGTAGTGCTTGTTGGATTACAAAATGTGGTATGGTATGCCTAGAGAGAACTAAATAGATACAAGTGCCAATTATGACCAACCTCATTGACAAACTTCTTTAGAATATTGAAAATGGTTTTATTATAAGCCTCAGCTTGGCCATTACCTTGTGGATAGTAGGTGGTAGAGAAATGTTGTTTGATGTGGTATTGAGAATAAATTACTTTCACATCCTTATTATTGAATGATCTATCATTATAATATATGATGTTGGAGGGGATTCCATAATGGAAAATGAGATGGTTAAATATGAACTTGGATATTTTCTTTCCATTGATGTAAGTGAGGGGAATGGCTTCCACCCACTTAGTGAAGTATTCGATAGCAGTGAGGATGTGTTTATATCCATATGAAGATGTTGGATTAATCTTCTTGATAAGGTTGAGTCCCCATGTGGAGAATGACCATGGTATTATTGATGATTTTAATGTATTAACATGACCATGAATCAAATTAGTAAGCTTCTAACATTTGACACTCCTCTTGACACACCAGTAATAACCAGTATGGAATAAATTTTTGGCTAAGATTGCCCCACTGGCGTGAGATCCACACACTCATTCATGGACTTCCCTCAATGCTAGTATAGATTATGCCTTGTTTATAGCATTATTATAAGCCACATTATTACCATGTGTTTTTTTTGAAGTTGTTGTGCTAATATTTCAAGTGTCTAAGTCACTTTATTCTAAATAGTTTTTGTGAGTCAAATTTTGAGTCTTAAAGAGATCCAATTATCGAGTTTCATTTAAGCCAATTACCTTGATTTAATTTGATTTCTAGTTCTTGTTCAAGTTTTATGTTTCCAAGTCTAGCCTTATTTTAGTATGATTATAACTACCCTTAGGCAAATCATTATTATCTCTTAACCCTAGTTTGTAATTGTTCTAATTTATTTAGACACTCTTATGACAAATTATAACTGCCTATAGGAAAATCAATACTCTAACCATAAACAAATTTGAACTATTGTGTTACTTTTGGTGCTAATTATAACCACCTTTGGGCAAATCATTATCATTTTGTTAAACTAATTTTGCTTTCTATTTGTCATACCCTTGCCTAGTTTATTTATTTTTCCCTTCATGTTTCTTTTACAAAACCAAATCCCCTTTTTTATATCTCAATGGTTTGTTATCTTTAGAACCTTTTATTTGTCATGTAACCTATTCATGGATCTAAAATTTCCTCGCTAAACACGTAATGGGACCATGTATAATCTTGGGTAAGGGAACTTTGTGACTAGTGACCCTTTTGTTTAATAGTCATATGACAATGCCGCTTATGAGATGGATCCTTATCCATATTATAGCATTTCATATGTTGAACAAAGGCATGACCCTTTAACATAGTATTTGGTAATTATGCCTCCTTATCTAGGCTAATCATAAGATAAAACACAATAATAGTTTTGAATAAAACCCACAAAATGATCCCTATTATGTTACAACTCCCACACAAACTAACTATGATCCATACTTTTTTAAACACCATTTATTGGAACATAAAGATGAAGTGCTAGTTAGAGTTGCTAAAGTAGGTGATAAATTTCCATTGGACTTCACACAAAAAATTATGAGTAATTTGATTAGGACTCCTCATAATATGATTCAAATCCAACCATTTGAATAAGAATCTACTATTTATAACTAAAATTTGGTCCAAATGCCATAACAAGACCAAAATACACTTACAAAAGGAAAGGGTATTATGGATGAACAAATAGAATAGGTACAATAAGCATACTAAAACTATATCAACCTATCTTATAACCTCAACATAAGGGCTACTTCTAACATGATACTCATTGAGATAGGTCATTGACAAGGAAATAAATAGACGCCTCATGATACACAAGTCAAAACATATACCCTTTTAGCCAAAGTACATTGGTTAGTGATATGTATAATGTTCACATTTTGATAGAATATAATATTACTCAAATAAAAGATACCACCCAAAATGTTATAGATATCATGTAAATACAATTCAATATATATCAAAGTGGGTCTAATTTACCATTAGGTAAAGCCCAGTAGGTTCCTCTAAATAACACCATGAGTGGATTGCAACACTAGGGAATATGAAAGCCTATTTCCCAAAATCAACAAGTAACCTCCATTACTAGACCAACTGCTTCCTTGAATGTGTAATAGGGGAAAACAAGCCAAAAACATACCAACTTACCATCATAATAAGCGAAAAACATTACACCACTTCCACAAGTGACAATGAATATTTTGCCATAATAAACATCGACCAATGTATCTTCTCAATTGAAAACATTACCTAACAAACAATGTATTCTTATTGGTTAGAATTTGCCAATTGGTAAACATCAACAATTTCTAAATCAATAGATACCAAACCCCTAGTAGTTGTCAAACCAACATATGTTATTTAAATAGTTTCTAAAATAACAAATTATATCCCAACAATAAATGCCAAACTAGTAACAAATGCCATTTCAATAAGTACTAATCTAGCAATAGGTGTTTATCCAACAACAAGGTTCTTCAACATAGTAGGTACTAGGTGCTTGGTAATAATTAGCTTTTACCTAATGGGTATCACACTTACAACAAGGATCCAACTACCAATACTTCAATAATAGAGATCTAGTTAGCAACACGTTCCTTATATTTAACAAGGTTCAACAAGTAGACAATAGGTTCCCTCCTAAACCCAACAATACTAACACATTCTACAAATACAAATAACATTATTATAGCCAAAAGTCACTAGATAGGGTTATGTAGCCAATCTATATCCAAATGTGCTTCAATACTAGCATATGTTATACCCACAGTATAACCTTAATGCATAGATATGTATACTTAGTCATATATGCAATTCAAATAACATCCCATAGTATACCTAACCTGGTCAAAGTAATCCTTATTTGACTTTGTAACCTAAATAATAGGCCACTCCTACTTATTTCCTAGCTGAAGAGTTATAGTAGATGAAAGATGTAATTCAAACAATATAGGTTGGAAAACAAGTGAATACATTCAAAATGGAGGAGATATGCTCTTATCCATTCAACATGGAATATTTGCAAATACCATTTCCACTAGGGTATGAACCACCTAAATTTGAAAAATACAAAGGTAAAGGAGACCTTAAGGCACATCTAATTGAGTTCTTTATCACTTTTCATCCAGTGGCTTATAGCGATATATATCTGTTTCTATTCTTTTGAAGAAGTCTACCTAGACAAACCTTGGAATGGTTGTTGAAATTTCCAAACAACCTTATACCTAACTTTGATGATCTCTCAAAGAAGTTTGTGCAACACTTTTCATACAATTTTGAACATAGGATTACTATTATATATCTAATCCAAGCTAAAAAAAAGATTAATGAGATCTTTGCTTCATACTTGCAATGTTAGAGAGCCCTAACAAGCTAATTTACACACAATATATTAGACAAATAGTTTGCTATAATATTTATAAGGAGATTAAACAGTGAGATATCCTATAACCTCAAGCTACAGTGTGTTCATACATTTGAAGAAGTCATAGTAAAGGGAATCCAGATTGAGAAAGCCCTTGTTAAAAAAGGCATAAGAAATTTATTCTCTCCCAATCAGAACCAAATACAAAATCAAGGTCAAAACCATAATCAAAACAAAATTGAAATACTAGATTCAATGCCAACTCAAGCTAACAACAATGAAAAACCTAAACCCTACAACCACAATAAGAATGTTATTGTCAATAGAGTTACTGAGTCACACCACATTCAAATGGTGCAAACACCAACTATCTATATACCTCCACCCACTCAACAACTACTTCCTCCATATATCCCACTAGGACCTCCACACAATAAACCACCACAAAATCATAATGAATTACAAACCCCTCTTTTGATGAGAAGACCACCCATCAACCATTAATTTAGTAACCTTGGTAAGCCCATTGAGTTTGTGTTCTGAAGATTGGTTTAAGCTAGTATGATCAGTTAGCCTATACAAAAATCATTTCCTAAAGATACTCCTTTTCTTGATTGGTACAAATAAAATTAATTTTGTGAGTATCATCATGTTAGTCAACATTCCATCAGATGGTGTATCTAACTCAGACATTTGATTGATAAAATTCTAGAAAATAAGGAGATGAAAAGAGATATCGATGATCCTATAAATAATCATAACCTGGATATATACCAAAATCCATTCTCACAACATACCAACCAATAGTAGAACTAATAACAATAACAGTAGTGGCAAATAACTCCACCATAGAATTAACAATAACACCGGCCACAACAATAGTATAATGGTTAAAATTAAGGGTAAAATGATCAAACCAACCAAGGAGGTAATCATGCCATTATGTATACCTAAAATAATGTTGTGGGACACATTTTAGGTAGTCTTGTTTCCACCATCACTATTAACCCTAGACCAACTACTAACATACCTCGACCTTGACATAATAATACCTATTTGCTAAATAATACATACCACTTCCCCAATGCTAGTGATTCTTCTATAGGTTATGTTGATAATTAGGCACCATACCACCCATCAATCATCATTCTAAGCCTTCTTACATACCCAACCAATTATCAAATACAAGTTTTAGATTGAGATTGCATAATCATAACTCAACGTGTTAAATTCACTATTAGAAGACCGCATCTAAATACTACCAATGAGCTTAATAAATCTTCCATGCCTATCAAAAATAAACAAATTGACAAAACTAAAGGAAAATACATATGACATTATGGAATAACTTCAAAATACACCCACATAAATATCCATTCTATATTTTTTATGTACGTCTATTATGCACAAGAATATTCTAATAGGACTCCTCAACCAATCCTAAATTCTAAATGGCATAACACCAGACAAATTCCAATTTTTGGTTAGACATCTATCCCCAAGCCAAAAATTGAGATTTAAAAAAACTAACAAAACTAAAGGAAAATACATACGACATTGTGAAATAACTTAAAAATACACCCACACAAATATCCATTCTATATTTTTTGTGTACGTCTATTATCCACAAGAATATCCTAATAAGACTCCTTGACCAATCCTAAATTCCAAATGACATAAATCCAGAAAAATTCCAATATTTTGTTAGACATCTATCCCCAATCCAACAATTGAGATTCAACCAAAGCTATATGTCATCCCTTAGACCTCTCCATAATAATCCCTTATTTATTAAAGTTTTCATCACATGGCACAAATTCAAATGTGTTCTCATAAACAATGGATTAGGCCTACATATTATGTCTCTAAATCTCGTCAAGCATATTAGATACATAACAACTAATCTACAGCCATAAAGAATCACTATCAAGGCCTGTGATAATGAAAAATAGTAATCATAAGGCACCATAATCTTGCAAGTTTTCATTGGGCCCTTGACCCATGATATGGTTTATCATGTGTTAGACCTAGATTTATCTTACAATTTGATTTTGGGTAAACCTTGGATACATGAGATTCATGCAATCCCTTTGACACTGCACCAGTGTCTGAAGTTATCTCACTTAGGCATGAAGGTCAATATCAATAGAGATTTATAGACCTATGAACATTGTAAACATTTGAAGGCTGAGTATGAAAGTTATAACTATCTTTTTGGCCTTGATCTGGTTCTGAAGAAGGACAAAGACAAAGAAATAATTGTCAAATAACCAAAGGCCTTGACTCATCTTCACATATACCTCCTCTTGAAATGTCCAATGATTTTATCATCTTGACCAATGGCCCAGGAGAGTATTTGACCCATGACACATTTCACATTATCAAGCTTCCATAGAACCCCAAGTCTTATGGAAGACCTAAATCCAGGCCACCTTGTATAGAATGGAAATGAAAAGTAAAAGGTAGACTTCATAGTATAGTTCCTATCATTTTCACACTATCCACTAGCCAAGAAGAGGACCCACTTGACAATTATGAATCTTGGTTGTATAATGACAAATTGGTTGATTGCTATAAAAATTCCAAATATCCCATTCCTAAAAGGATCATGGAGAACTAAGCCTATGAAAGAGGAGGCTTAGGACCAAATCAGTCGAGTACTCTTGAGCCAATTTCTATAACTTATTACAAATGAACTTATGGTCTCGTATTTAAACTACTTGGGGTTGACCCCATGTATATTATTCATGTTCTAATGCCAACATCTAGTGATGATGATATTGATAGTGACATAGAGTCTAATCATAGAATTTGCAAAGACCTTATCAATACCAATCTGTTTGACCCACATACCATTTTTACCATTACCCCAATAATTTTTTGTAACCCACTTCCACTTTATCACCCTCAACTTATAACCTGGGACCAATAAGAGTCCACAGTGCCTATAGATGAGTTTAAGAATGATGAGGCCTTTTGCAAATATTTAGGCCTAAAAGACAATGCTTCGTTGGGAGACCACAAATAAGGGTTCTCTATCAAACTAGATCTGACAGCCTATTTTGTAGAATGGGTGAACACCCTTGGCCAAAAATAAAATAATAAAAAATTAAGGTCTTGAAGTGAAACCCTCTTTAGGGAACTTTTGGACCAAGGTAAAAGTAAACATAAAGGTTAGTCTTCTAATGAAAACCTATTTCAGGCACCATTAGATAGGGGTATTTACCTTTCCTTGAATGAAGCTCAGGAGACCACTAATGATGAACTTACTTTTGGGTCCAAGTCTAGTTCTTCAAAACAACATGCCTTTGATCAAATTTCCCAAGAATTTCAAATAGTGTTTTTGACATGGATATCATTGTCATTAGGCGATTTGGATTCATCTTGTTTAGGAGAGATTAAAGACATAGTCAACCTAGAAGACTTTGTAGTTGGAAGCAAATTCAAATCATTACCAACCATTTTGGAAGATGGTTTGAATCTCCTAGTATAAGATAATATGGAATTTAACATTGGAAAAACTCTTAGACATGAAATACATTAGGCCAATCGACTATTTATAGTGGATATCAAATATTTTGCCTATAAGTAAAAAGCTAGAAGGGATCCACATTTGCATTGATTTTAGAGACACCAACAAATATTGCCTAAAATATGGCTCCCTCTACCTAATATTGACATGATTATTGAATCCATATCTAGGTATGAAATGCTTTTACTTATGGATAGATTTTTAAGGTAAAATTTGATTAGTATTGCATTAGAAGACAAACACAAAATAGTGTTCACCACTCCATTAGGAATTTTTTATTATCAAGGAGTGTCATTTGGGCTTAAGAATGTTGGAGCTACTTACCAAAGATCTATGACAGTGAGTTTTCATGACATGATGCACGACATTATTGAGGACTATGTCGATGATATTTTGGGTAAATCAAAGACCTGTGTCAATCACCCAGCTATGCTACAAATAATATTTGAGAGACTTCATGAATACAATGTCAGGATTAATCTAAATAAATGTGTATTTGATATTAATTTTAGTAGATTATTAGGTTTTATTATCTCTCATAGGGGCATTGAATTTGACCCAACCAAATTTTTTTCAATTATAGAAATGCCACCACCATCTACATTGAAGCAACTCCACAATTTGTAGGGCAAGATTCAATCTATCTGGTGATTCATATCATAATTAGCTGATAAATCCCATCTATTTACGTAGTTCCTAAATAAATATGTCACATTCTCCTATAATGAAGAGTATCAAAAAGCATTCAGCCAACTCAAAGAATATCTTGCCAACCCCTTATTTTGTTGCCAATGTTTCCAAACAAGCCATTACTTCTTTACCTATTAGCAACTGAGAATGCCCTAAGGTAACTTTTAGCGCAACATGACAAATAGGGAAAGGAGCATGTTGTGTACTATCTAAGCTAAATTTTGGTTGCATATGAACATAATTATATGTTGATTGAAAAGGCTTGTTTAGCTATGGTGTTCTTAGCCCAAAAACTATGTCATTATATGCTAAATAGTAAGACCATTATTATTTCCAAAGTTGATCCACTCAAATATCTACTTTCTAAAATAGTTCTATAGGGTTGTATGGAAAAATATATCATGTTCTTAAGAGATTTTGAAATTAAATATGTCAAATAGAAATCTATTAAGGGGCAAGTCCTTGTAGATTAGCTGATTGAAGCTCCTCTTCAAGATACTCAACCTCTCACATTTGGATTTTTGGATGAGGCCATTATGATTATTGATGAAGAAAATGAACCTCCTAAAGCTAAATAATGGAAGATGTTCTTTGATGGCTCCTTCATGACACATGAATTAAGGGTCAATATATTATTTTTTATGCCACAAGGGGATCTTATTCCCAAGTCTTTTCATATCGGATTTCCTTGTACCAATAACATGGTTGAGTACAAAGTGCTTATTACAGGGCTTCATCAAGTATTATAGTGTAACATTCAATATTTATTGGTATATGGTGATTCTTAATTAATCATCAATTAGGCCACAAATCAATATCAAACCAAAAACAAGAAGATAGTACTCTATAAAGGTGTAATTGATACTCTCAAGTAACATATTGATAACATTCAATTCAAACAAATACCTCAGGCTAATAACAGAACAAAAGATGCTATGATGACTATTGGTTCCATGATCCAGATTAATGATAGAAATAGAAATTATCAATTTGTTATTGAAAATATCCTAGCACAAGCACATGAACAATCCACCATGAGAATGGTTTATGATATTATTGGTCTTACGTCTCCCTAGTACTCAGATATATATGCCTATCTTCAAAAATAAATCATGCCTCTTGATTTATCACATAAGAAATAAAAAACCTTCACCTATAAATCCTCCCACTATACTTTACTTGGACCAACCTTGTATTGTAGAAGCTATGATGTAACTCTACTTCATTATTTACCTTCAACAGAATCTAGACTAGCATTGAGGGAAGACCATGAATGAGTGTGTCAAGCTCACACTAGTGGGGTAATCTTAGCCAAAAATTTACTATGTACTGGTTATTACTAGCTAATGATAGAAGTAGATGCAGTTGCATATGTAAAGAGGTGTGTCAAGTGATAGAAGCATGCCAATCTGATTCATGCTCCTACCAATACAATCAAACCATTGATGGCACCATGGTTGTGTTGGCCATTTTTGGCCCACATATCAAAATTTTCCTAAGTATGAAAAAGGGAGATTTTAGGTAAGAAAATGGCAAGTCTTTGTGAGGACTGGAGGTTTTCCATAAGTGACAACTTCAAGTTTCTAAGGGCACTATACAAATCAGGTTTCCTATAGTTCTTGACTTCTAAATGTTTTATAAGTTGAATTAATTTAGGTTTATAAACCTATATTATTCATAGATAATGTATTTTTGGGTTATATAAAGGAGCACTACTTGATTACTTCATAAGTTATGAGCAGTCAAAATCCCAAAATAAGTAAAAGGTCTTGATAAAACTGATTTGGTCTCAAAAAATAGTTCTTCTCAGGATCTTCAAGGGACAAGTCTTCTCCAAAAATTTGAAGGTACACTTCAAAATATGAAGGGCATTTTCAAAATGCCAAAGGGCCTTTCTTAGGAAAAGGGGATCTTTTTAGCATTTCTGAAAGACCAGTCAACTTTTACAAAGGTCACTTTCATAAATCTAAGGGGCTTTTCCTTCTCCAAGTGGATAGTTGCAAGATTCTTAAAGGGTATGTTACCCTTCAAAAGGACCATTTCAAAATTCTTGAAGGGTATCTTTACCTTTAGGAGGATCATTTGAGGAAGTCTGAAATGATGATAGGGATCCTAAAGGGTCTCTCACCTTTCAGGAAAGTTCATTTTGAAAATTTTGAAAGGTAATTTTTGAAGGAAGAGAGCAATAAGGAAACTTTAGACAAAAAGTCTGAAGGAATTCCTTCAAACAAATTATCCCAAGGAATTCCTTCAGGAGATTTGAATGAAATAAATAGGAGCCCATAAAATAAATAAGAATTTTAGATGTATAAGCCCAAATACTTTAAGATGGACAAGTCTAAAGTAAGTAAGCTTAGAGAACCCAAGTTAATATACATAGATTAAATTGGGTTTCTCCAAGTACTTTACTTTAAAATATTTATAAGTAAAGGATATGGGAAAGTCCAAAGTTGAAGAGATCAAAGAACCTGAATTACTCTACATAGAGTAAATTGGGATTCTTCAAATGCTTGACTTAAGCTTGGTCTATCAACATGAGAATCATGATGCAATGAATGAAAGGCTACCACATGATATAAGCTAGAGCAAAAAGGGCCAATCAATAAAATACAAGTGGCACAAGGATGACCAGTGAGCTTGGTAGAGTCCAAGTAACTGGTAGCTTGAAATTTATGAAGGCTCTCATCCTTCAATATGGTTTACTCTTGATAAAAATCCATCCAAACATAGAAATAGCATGAGTCAGTTTGAACTCCCAGGCATGGAGACCTACATCCTTTTAACAGGGCACATAAAGAGAAAGAAGCCACATCAATCTTGAGTGCAAAGATTAAATGCATCATGCTAAGAGGAGACATTTCAACTACTCACACCATGGCTTTTTAGATGCACCAAAGAAAAACTTTAAAATGGGAGGGGCTCGAGAAGATTGTTTAGTGATCCTGAGTGATGCATTTAGGGACAACAAGGAAGGAAAAAATTAGAGTTCCAACCATCAGTGACTTCATCTTTTTTCCCCTTATCTCTCCCCTCTTTTCTATATAAATAGAGGCCTTGGAGCCAAGAAAACCATCCCCAGACTGGTGATAGAATCACTCTAAAAAAATTGTTGTGTAATAGACCTTTGAAGTAATAAAAATTATTTTACCTATCTCTTTGCCTAAAAATTGTGTTGAGTTAGCTTGTGCACAATAGCATTTTGAAGAAGCATCCTTCCAACCTTATTGTCCTTCTTTCTTGCTTATTTTTAGGTGTTTTCCAATTAGTTTTAGGTCTAAACTTGAGCTTTTTTTCCATTAATGGAAACTTAATGTGGATTTATAAATCCCTCTTTACTTCACATATGGTTCAGTGAGCCTAGTTTATGAAATATTTATGCAAGTTAGCTGGTTAGGAGGTTGTGTAAGCAAACTTATCTTATGCTGAATTAGTGTTATTCCCCAGACTAAGTGGATAACTTACTTTTAGTGCATCACCTCCCTTAGCTTAGATTTATTTTCAAGTAATCCTCTTATCCCTTTTCCTTATCCATTAGTAGATTTTAGTGTTGGAATCAATGAGATAAAGTGAAGAAACTAAGGAACTAGCGTCATTAGAAATCATAGAGGTTAAACCTCACCATAGGATAACCACATCCTGTGGTTGTCCCCATGCTTGTAGCTAGAAGTGAGAGAGCCTAAAGAACTCTCTCGCAAGGGTACAATTCTAAGCTATAATAGTTTTGGAACACCTGGTGGGACAAATACCATTTTATTTTCATTTTTATGAAATATTTATAAAATTTGATGTTGCTTTGATCATTTTGTAGTAGAGGTAGAATTCATCCTTTAGCATATGGTGACTCCAAAGAACACAACTATCTGGTGGTAGTAGTAGCCATTTTTCATGCCAAAGGTAACTATAAGATCAATGACTAGAGGTTTTTCTTTTGAGTTTATTGAGTTTCATTTGAACTTAGCAAAGAGGTTACGATTTACCCATACTCATACATATGTTGGGCACCCTCGTCCTAGACCAGTCAGAAATCATACTTATACAAGGAGATCTTTGTCAGGCCCCTCTTATTGCTATGATTCCCTAAAGATATTTTGTGGGATTCAGTGGCCAAAGCCCTTTGAACTTACCATATTATGATCATATGCTAGTATCAACCCTCAAAATTATTCATTATTAACAAGTTGTAACTCCTACTAAGCACATAATGGACATAGCCAACTTCTACAACATTCACAATATCATAGTGGAGAACGTGATTGTTAGGATATTGGTTGTATCCTTCAAAGGAAAGGCATTAGACTAGTATAGGGTCCTAGATCCTAATTATATTTTCTCATGGGATAATCTATGAATAGCCTTATGTAAAAGGTTTACAGATAAGAGTGATCATCCATCAGTTGCAGAGCAGCTAACCATAATCAAGAGAGCTCCTCATGAAGTCATGCAAGACTTCAATATGAGATTTTAGAAGTCATGGGATAGAATTATAGTAGATATTAGACAATCTCCAAAATTTAATTTCTTGTATTACTTGAAGTCTCTCAATAGTGAAAAGCTATAATCATTCAATCTATGGGAGGAGACATACTACTAGATGCATACAAGGTGGCCATCAAGGCATAAAATTGCCTAGTTTAAGCTGACAAGCTTACTCCCAGACCCCCAATGCCTCTTTTTATAGAGATCATACCACCTCTTGTAGTCATTCCTCCACTTGATGTTATACTTTCAATACCAAAAATTACTAATGTGCCTTCACCTAAGCAAGAAAAGGCCTCTACTAGTGGATCCAATGATTCCCAAGAGTAGAAGAATTAATTGGAATTGAAAATCATGATCCAATACTTGGGGAATGATGTGGTAAATGTCAAGAGGGAAGCTTATAGCAAGCCTTATAAAGCTATGTATCAGCCTCAACATAGCCTTATCAAAATAATATGCCACCCTACAAAGTATTTTCCAAGGATAGGGGTAGCCTAAATATGCTAAGAAGCATATTTATAATCTAAACATTATAGGTCATTCCAACTCCTTGGTCCTAATTCAGAACAATGTGCCTCAGGAGGTTAAAGGGAGAATGCCTTAGAATCATTATTTTGGATAATCTATTGTCCTAACTAATGGCTCTAACCAGGCATTCAATGATCAATTGTAGTAGGTTGTTTATTATGAATATAACTAGGCTCTTATGTCCTAAAGCATATAGGTGCCCATGCTAACAAAGCAAGAGAAACCTCCATAAGAACAAGGATCAGATTAGTGGTAAAACTAGTTATAAGCCTTAATGGTCATCAGTGAGCAAGAGGAGTTTTATGAATCCAATCCACAAGCTACTCCCAGTTTGGCCCACATCTTAGTCTCAACAAACACAAGGTTCAAGAGAAGGAATATGGGTGACAATCAAGAAGCTTTCAAAGAACCTCTTGTCACCACTCCACTAAAAAATCTAGTAGCAGTAACTCCCAAAACCTAGGAAAAGTATGGGGGTATGATAATCAACATTGTGGAGTAAATGAAGAAATCCAATGTGAGTGTACCAGTGTGGGACATGCTTTCCATGCCTGACCAAGTAGACATTATTCAAAAAGGTTTATCCAAGATGACTATTCCTATAGTTGTAAGTAAGCAGCCAACCAAGAAAGTTGAAGTCTTCACTAATGTAGCCAAGAGTCCTTTGGGAGAAAGTTTAAGTAGTATTACCAATCCCCTCATTCTACATCTCATTAATTATTAGTTATTCATTGGTGCATAACTATTTGGTGGATAGTGGGGCCAATACCTCAGTCATCCCAAATTCTATTGTTGACCAATTGAACCTCAAGTATGAGCCACACACCAAGGGAGTCTTGCAACTTGATGGTTCTTCCACAAATCCATCAAGTATCATCAAGAATTTGAGCCTAACCTTGCATGCTTGTCCTAGCATGTTTGTGGTGTAAGACATGCTAATCCTAAATGTCACTTCTCACTTTGAATTATGTCTATCCAGAGAGTCTATAGCCAAGATTGGGGGTTACCTTGTATCAAATTGGTCTTACATGGAATTCATAATAAGGTATGGGACTAAGGTCTCAATCAAGGCTAAACCCATGGCACAATTCCATATTGAACCCCATCAGCTAGATAACATAAACCTCAATTATACCATCCTTAATGAGGATGAGTTTAAAATTGGTCAGGAGCTAAACACTCATCTTGAAGAAGTTCTAGACTTGTTCTTGGATGAGTTATGTAGAGATAACTAATTTTTCAACCCTTTGGAGGGTGTCAAGGAAAGAGACATGGGTGTCTCTCTACTACATGAAGAGAATTAACCCATGCCTTCCTTCATTAGACTTAAAGAAAACCCCAATGGTTTATGGAAGTTGTTCTTTGATGGTGCAAAGGGAAAAAATGGTGCAAGTGTTGGGGAAATGTTGATTTAACCCTAAAGTAATAATCTTTTCTCTTCCTACAGGTTCCATTTTAGTTTATCTTTAAATGCATTAGAATATGAAGGCTTGATCCATGGCCTTCAATGAGCCACCAAAAGAGGAATCAAACTACTGTAAGCTTATGGGGACAATGAGCTCATAGTTAACCAAGTCAGAGGCTTGAATATCACAAAAACCCTTTGTTGAAGTCATAAAAAAATAGAGTGTGCAACCTAGTTGAAGATTTTGAAGCCTTTGACATTCAATCTATCCTAAGAAATTAGAACTAGCATACTGATAATTTGGTAGTTATGGGAGCTCAATTTGACATTCCAAGTGAGCTAAAGGAAACCAAGGTTTAGCCACATGTCAAGGTGGTGGTGAGACCATAAGTGCTAGATAATCAATCCCACTAACAAGTTTTTGAGAGTGTAAATTACATTTATTGCTTCTTATAGTAGGAAGCTAAGTTCTCCTCTTCCAACCAAGCTAAATTATAGCATCAATATGAAGATCAGATTGTTCAGCTGAAGTTGAACAAACTTCATAAGTGGATAGTTACACTTGAGGGTCTTTTTCATGAAGGAGACCATATAAAGAAAGAAAAGGTAGTAATGTCTACTAACGAAGATAACTATGAGAGATTCTTCATCTTCAAATAAAAACTTCTCAAGCTTGAGAAGGTAAGTAGCAAGGCTGAGAAACATGCTTCATAGTACTTTGCCAAGAGTATGTAGACATTTTTACTTGGGAGTATAGTGACCTAAAGAGTTTTTATCCTAAGTTAGCTTAGCATACCATAAATTTGGATGCCAATGCCAAGAACATAAGGAAAAAGCAAAGCCTGTTAACCCCAAGATTAGATATCTAATAAGGAAGGAGCTAACCAAGTTGATCGAGTCCAAGATCATCTTGCCCATCAAAAACTCATTATGGGTAGCCAAATTGGTGCCTATAAGAAAAAAGAGTGGGGATATTAGGATTTGTGTTGACTTCAAATATTTGAACAAAGTATCATTGAAGGATCACTACCCTCTACCATCCATGGAGCAACTTCTCCAAGTATTTTCAAGATCATAATGCTTCTCTCCGTTGGATGGATTTTCTAGCTACAACTAAGTCTGGGTGAAAGATGAAGATTAGTAAAAGACTAATTTCACCACCAAATGGGGCATGTATACATAAAAAAATATTCCCTTTGGTCTATCAAATGTTGGCACAAGTTTCTAAAGAGCCATGGACATGGTTTTCTAGGGGCTGATAAACCAAATGGTGCTAATATACTTGGATGACATCATAGTTTTCTCCAAGAATGATAGCAAGAATATGGACCACCTAGGATGATTTTTGAAAGGTGTAGAGAGTATGTGATTTTATTAAATCCCCAAAAGTATGTGTTTATCATGCATGAAGGTAAGCTACTGGGCCATATGATCTGGAAGGAGGGGCTGTCCATTGATCTTAAGAGAATAAGTGCCATCTTGGCCTTATCCTTACCCAAACATAAGAAGGGACTCCAAAGTTTCCTTATAAAGATAAAATTTATGAGAAGATTTATCCCTGGTTTTGAAAGTTTTATCAATCCCACCACTAATATGCTAAAAAATAACCAAGTGCTCACTTGGTCAAATGAAGGCAAGTCAACATTTGAGGCTATCAAACAAACCATCGCTCAAGCACCCACAATTATGAATCATGATTTATCAAATTATTTCATATTGTATACTTTTTCCAACATTGATAATATATCAGTATTATTGATGCAAAGAAATGGTGAAGGATTTGAGTATCCATTAGCATTTTTCAGTCAGGGGCTTGAAGAGTATGAGGTCAGGTATACCTTTATAGAAAAGCAACTCCTTGCAGTAGTAAGGAGCCTCAATAAGCTCAAGTTAATGATATCCAACAAAAAAATACACCTTATGGTGTCTCATCCTGAAGTAAGAGAGTTCTTTCTTAACAAGGATTTGGGTGAAAAAAGAGCTAGTTAGATTACTAAAGTCATGAAGTATGATGTGGAGATCAAAGTCACTAAGCTAGTAAGAGGTAAAGGATTATGTGAGCATATGGTCAATGACATTCATGAAGACAAAGAGGTCATCTTGGTAGTACAAGATAACCTACAAGTAGATGTACCTCCTCCTCACACTAGTTGGCTCTATGATATGATGCACTTTCTACTAATAGGTGATTGCCCTCAAGGTATGGACAAAGCAAAAAGAAGGTATTTCAAACTTCAGTCTATACCTTATACTTTAGTTGATGGGTTTTTGTTTAGAAGAGATCTCAATGGAGTGATTTTGAGGTGTGTAGATGATGATCAAGTAGCTATTATTTTGGAGCATTTCCATGATGGGCCTGTAAGAGGTCATTTTGCTCTAAGGACTACTACAACAAAGATCACGAGGGCTAGTTACTACTGGCCTAGCCTCTTCAAGGATACTTATGCATGGGTGAGGAAGCATCAAGAATGTGCTCTCTTCATGGGTAAGCAAAGGCTATTTATTTTCCCTCTCAACCTAATTCAATTAGAGAAACCATTCATGTAGTGGGGTTTGGACTTAATTAGAGTAATCAACCCCCCATAAAGCACAGGGCATAAGTGGGTGCTTACTATAATTGATTATTTTACTAGGTGGGTGGAAGCCATTACATTGAAGGAAGCCAATGAAAGCATGGTCTTAGATTTTTATGACAACATTATGACCAGGTTTGGTGTTCTATCCACTATCATATCTAATAATGCTTTAGTTCTCCTTGGTTTGAAAACAAGTGAATGGGCTCTCAAAATGGGCATTTACTTCAAAAATTCCTAAAACTATTATCCTCAAGGAAATAGGTTGGCTAAGTCCACAAATAAAAAATTACTGGGGATTATCAAGAGGACCATGGAGGAGAATCAGAGTATGTGGCACATCAAGCTAAAAATAGCCTTGTGGGCTGACCAGGTAACTCCTAAAGTTATTATTGGCAATTCTCCATATGTTTTAGTATATGTAAGGGAAGCCAAATTACCCATTTCTCTTGAGATACCTACATTAGAGATAGCCTATCATCTGGAGTTGCTATAAGATGAACCCATGAATTTGAGATTGGTAAAACTCATAGAACTTGAGGAGACAAGGGACCTTACATTAAAGATGCTAGAGGCACATCAAGCTCAAGTCAAAGAGGCTTTTAACAAGAGAGCTACAGTAAGGAATTTCAAGGAGGGAGACCTGGTTCTCAAATGGAACTCAAATAAGGCTAAACTAGGCAACCATACCAAGTTTGATAGCTTGTGGAGTGGCCCTTATGTGATCCATGAATGCAAACAACATAACACTTTTTAGCTTGCCGACTAGATGGAGTGGTATTACCCATCCTAGTCAATGGGATTAATCTAAATACTTACTATTAAAAGAGTTTGAAATCATTGTATATTTTTTACCTTTTGTATAGTTTTTCATGTTTTCTTATAAGTGCCCTATGCACATCCATTCCCTAAGTGCCTTGGGCATAGTTTGTTTTGTTTTGGTTATTCTTGTTTCTTCAAGGGAAATTTATAGATAGAGCCAGCTTTGTACAAAAGTAGTGACTCCATGCCCAATGGATCAAATGAAGCAAATGAGTGCCTAAGTATGAAAAATGGAGCTTTCAAAAAATAAAATGGAATTCCTTTGGGAGGACTTTAGGTTTTTCATTAGTGATAACTTCAAGTTTCTGAGGGCATAGTACAAATCATTTTTCCAACAGTGTTTGACTTCTAAATTTTTTATAAGTAGAAGTAATGTAGATTTTTGAACTTGAATTACTCATGGATAGTGTGTTTTGGGTTCTCCAAGGACCAATACTTGATTACTTCATAATTTGTGAGCAGTTAGAAGCCCAAATTAAGTAATGGTTTAAAAAAATAGTGCTTCTCAAATTCTTCCAGGTACAAGTCTTCTCCAAAAACTCGAAGGTACACTTCAAAAATATGAAGGGCATTTTCAAAATTCCAAAGGGAATTTCTTAGGTAAAAGGGATATTTTCAACATTTTCAAAGGTCACTTTCATAAATATAAAGGGATTTTCATTCTCTAAGTGGATAGTTTCAAGTTTCCTAAAGGGTATGTTACCCTTCAGAAGGACCATTTCAAAATTATTGAAGGATATCTTTCCCTTTAGGAGGATCATTTTTGGAAGTCTAAAATGATGAGAGGGATCCTGAAGGGTCTCTCACCCTTAAAGAAGTTCATTTTGAAAAGTCCAAAAGGTAATTTCTGAAGGAAGAGAGCAATAAGTAAACTTCAAAAAAAAAGTCTAAAGGAATTCCTTTAGATAAATTGTCCCAAGGAATTCCTTAGGGCAATTTACCTGAGACAAATAGGACCCTACAAAATAAAGAAGACTTATAGATGTAAAAGCTTGAAGACTTCAAGATGGAAAAGTCCAAAGTAAGTAAGCTTAGAGAACCTGAAATAATCTGCATAGAGTAAATCAGGTTTCTCCAAGTACTTTACTTAAAAATATTTATAAGTAAAGGATTTTGGAAAGTCTAAAGTTAGAGAGATCAAAGAACTTGAATTATTCTACATATGGTAAATTAGGATTCTTCAAATTCTTGACTTAAGCTTGGTCAAACAATGTGAGAATCATGATGTAATAAATGAAAGGCTACCATGTGGCATAAGATGGAGTAGAAAGGGCCAATCAGTAAAGGATAAGTGGCATAAGGATGACCAGTGAGCACAGAAAAGTGCAAGCAGCTGGTAGCTAGAAATTTATGAAGGTTTTCATCATTCAATATGGTTTTCTCTCGACCAATAGCCATCCAAACATAGAAATAACATGAGTGAATTTGAATTCATAGGCATGGAGACCCACATCCTTTCAGTAGTGCATGTAAAGATAAAAATACATGTGAATATTGAGTGCAAAGATTAAATGCATTGTGCCAAGAGGAGACATTACATCTGCTCACAACATGGCTTCTTAGATGTGCCAAATAAAAACTTAAAGATGGGAGGGGCTCAAGAGAACTGTTTAGTGATCTTGAGTGATGCATTTAGGGATAACAAGGAAGGAAAACATCAGATTTATAGCCATCAATGACTTATTCTTTCTTCCCCTTCTCTCTCCCCCCTTTTTTATATAAATAGATGCCTTGGAGCCAATCAAACCATCCCTAGACTGGTGATAGAATCACTTTGCAAAAATTGCTATGTAATAGATCTTTGAATCAATAAAGATTATTTTACCTATCTCTTTGTCTAAAAATTGTGTTGAGTTAGCTTGTGCACAATAGCATTGTGAAGAATCATCCTTCCAACCTTATTATCATTCTTTCTTGATTATTTTTAGGTGTTTTCCAATTAGGTGTAGTTCTAAACTTGAGCTTTTCCACCATTAATGAATGCTTAATGTGGATTTAGAAATCCCTCTTTGCTTCATGTATGGTTTAGTAAGCCTAGTTTATGAAATATTTATGAAATTTAGCTAGTTAGGAGGTTGTGTAAGCAAACTTATCTTATGTTGAATTAGTGTCATTCCCAAGACCAAGTGGATCACTTACTTTTGGCGTATCACCTCCCTTAGCTTAGATTTATTTTCAAGTAATCTTCCTATCCCTTCTCCTTAGCCATTAGTATATTTTAGTGTGGTAATTAAGGAGCTAAAGTGAATCACTTGAGGAACTATCATCATTAAGAATCCTAGAGGTTTAACCTCACCATAGGATACTCACATCCTAAGGTTATCCCCATGATTGTAGCTGGAAGTGAGAGATCCTGAAGAACTCTCTCACAAGGGTGAAATTCTAAGCTATAACAGGGTATTCTCCACATATGGACTCAACCTTATTGGTAATATCAATCCAACCTCTTCAAATGTCCATAAACACATCCTCACTACTACCAAATAGTTCACTAAGTGGGTGGAATCCATTCCCCTCACTTACATCACTAGTAGTAGATCTCCAAGTTCATATTCAACCATCTCATTTGTCATAATGGCATCCCCTTCGACATTATATTTGATAATGGAAAATCATACAGAACATATACATAAGTCAAAACATATAAACAATTCAAAACATATACCCTTTTAGCCAAAGTTCATTGGTTGGTGATATGTATAATGTTCACATTTTGATAGAAGACAATATTACTTAAACAAAAGATACCACCCAAAATGTTATTAATAGCACACAAATGCCATCTAATATATACAAAAGTGGGTCTAATTTACCATTAGGTAATGCCTAGTAGGTTCCTTTAAATAACACCATAAGTGGATTGCAACAATAGGGAATAGGTAGGTTTATTTCCCAAAATCAACAAGCAACCTCCATTACCCAACCATTTGATTTATCGAATGTGTAACAATGGGAAACAAGCCAAAAATATACCAACTTACCATCACAATAAGTAAAAAAACATTACACCACCTCCACAGGTGACAATGAATGTTCTACCACAATAAACATCGAACAATGTACCTTCTCAACCGCAAACATTACCTAAAAAACAATGTATTCCTATTGGTTATAATTTTCTAGTTGATCAACATCAACAATTTCCAAATCAACAGATACCAATCCCCCATTAGTTGTCAAACCAACACATGTTATTTCAATAGTTTCTAAAATAATAAATTTTATCCCAACAATAAATGCCAAACCAACAACAAATGCCATTTTAACAAGTATTGATCTAACAATAGGTGTTTAGCCAACAAGGTTCTTCCACATAGTAGGTACTAGGCGCTTTGTAATAATTACCTTTTACTCAATGGGTATCACATTTATAATAAGGATCCAACTACCAACACTTCAATAATAGGGATCTAGTCAGCAACACATTCCCTATATTTAACAGGGTTCAACAAGTAGACAACAAGTTCCCTCCTAAACCCAACAATACTAACACATTCTACAAATGCAAATACCATATATAGCTAAAAGTCACTAGCTAGGGTTATGTAGCCAATCTATACCCAAATGTGCTTCAATAACAACATATGTTATACCCATAATATAACCTTAATGGATGGATACATATACCTAGTCATCTATCTAATTCAAATAACATCCCATAGTATACCTAAACTAGTCAAAGTAATCCTTATTTGACTGTACAACCTAAACAATAGGCCACTCTTATTTATTTCCTATCTGAAGAGTTACAATAGATGAAGGATGCAATTCAAATAATATACATTGGAAAATAAGCAAAAAAATTCAAACTGGAGGAGATATGCTCTTATCCATTCAACATGGAATATTTGTAAATACCATTTCCACCAAGGTATGAGCCACCTAAATTTGACAAATAAAAAGGCAAAGGAGTCCCTAACACACATCTAATTGATTTATTTGTCACTTTTCATCCAGTGGCTTATAGCAATATATATTTGCTTCTACTCTTTTGAAGAATTCTAGTTGGACAAGCCTTGGAGTGGTTGTTGAAATTTCCAAAGAACCTTATACCTGACTTTGATGATCTCTCAAAGAAGTTTGTGTAGCACTTTTCATATAATTTTGAACAAAATATTACTATTATATATCTAATCCAAGTTAAACAAAATATTAATGAGAGATTCACTACATACTTGCAATGTTGGAGAGCCTAAACAAGCTAATTTACACATAATCTATCAGACAAAAAATTAGCTACAATATTTATAAGGATTTTACATAGTGAGATATCTTATAATTTCAAGCTATAATGTGATCATACATTTGAATAATTCATAGTAAAGGGAATATAAATTGAGAAAGCCCTTATTAACAAAGGCTTAATAAGGATATTCTCTCTCAATCAGAACTAAATGTAAAATCAAGGTCAGAACCATAATCAAAACCAAATTCAAATACTGGCTTCAATGCCAACTCAAGCTAACAACAATGAAAAACTTAAACCCTACAACCACAATAAGAATGTTATTGTCAATAGAGTTACTAAGTCACACCACATTCAAAAGGTGAAATCACCAACTATCTATATACATCCACCCACTCAACAACTACTTCCTCCATACATCCCACTAGGACCTCCACACAACCAACCACCATAAAATCAAAATGAATCAAAAACCCCTCCTTTGATGAGAAGACCACCCATTACCCATTAATTCAGTGACCTTAGTAAGCCCATTGAGTTTGTGTCCTGAAGACTATTTCAAGCTATTATGATCAATTGGCCTATACCAAAGTCATTTCCTAAAGGTACTCCCTTTCTTGATTGGTACAAATAAAATGAATTTTGTGAGTATCATCATGTTAGTAGACATTCCATCAAATGGTGTATCCAACTCAGACATCTGATTGATAAAATTCTATAAAATAGGGAGATAGAAAGAGATATACATGCTCCTATAAATAATCATGACTTGGATATATACCAAAATCCATTTCCACAACATAATAACCAATAGTATAACCAACAATATAAATAGTAGTGGCAAAGAACTCCACCATAGAATTAACAATAATATCATCCACAACAACAACAATAGAATGGTCAGGACTAAGGGTAAAATGATCAAACCAACCAAGGAGGTAATCATGCCATTATGTATACCTAAAATAATGTTGTGGGACACATTTTAGGTAGTCTTGTTTCCACCATCACTATTAACCCTAGAACAACTACTAACATACATCGACCTTAACACAATAATACCTATTTTCCAAATAATACATACTACTTCCCCAATGTTGGTGATTCTTCTATAGGTTATGTTGATAATTAGGCATTATACTACCCATGAATTATCATTCTAAGCCTTTCTATATACCCAACCAATTATCAAATACAAGTTTTAGATTGAGATTGAATAATCATAACTCAACATGCTAAATTCACTATCAGAGGACCAAATTAAAATACTACCAATGATCTTAATCAACCTTCCATGCCTATCACAACTAAAAAAATTGACAAAACCAAAGGAAAATACATACGACATTATGGAATAACTTCAAAATACACCCACACAAATATCCATTCTATATTTGTTGTGTACATCTATTATCCACAAGAATATCTTAATAGGACTCCTCAACCAATCTTAAATTCCAAATGACATAACTCCAAACAAATTCCAAGATTTGGTTAGACATTTATCCCCAAGCCAACAATTGAGATTCAACCAAATCTATATGTCATCCCTTGGCCCTCTCCATAATAATCCCCTATATATTAAAGTTATCATCACATGGCACAAATTAAAATGTGTTCTCATAGACAATGGATCAAGCCTAAATATTGTGTCTTTGAATCTCATCAAGCATCTCAGATACACAACAACTAATATACATCAAGAAAGAATTACTATCAAGGTCTATGATAATGAAAAATGGTAATCCAAAGGCACCATAATATTACCAGTTATCATTGGGCCCTTGACCCATGATATAGTTTATCATGTGTTATACCTAGATTTATCTTACAATTTGATTTTGGGTAGACCTTGGATACATGAGATTCATGCAATCCCTTCAACATTGCACTAGTGTCTCAATTTCTCTCACTTAGGCATGGAGGTCACTATCAATAGAGATTTATATACCTATGAACATTCTAAACATTTGAAAGTTAAGTATGAAAGTTATAACTATCACTTTGGCCTTGATCTAGTTCCCAAGAAGGACAAAGACAAAGAAATAATTGTCAAATTACTAGAGGCCAATTATATAGACCTAGATAGCTTTGACTCATCTTCACATATACCTCCTCTTGATATGTCCAATCATTTTACCATCCCAACCAATGGCCTAGGAGAGTATTTGACCCATGACACATTTCACATTGCCAAGCTTCCATAGAACCCCAAGTCCTATGGAAGACCTAAATCTAGGCCACCTTATATAGAATGGAAATGAAAAGTAAAAGGTAAACTTCATAGTCTAGCTCCTATCATTTTCACACTAGCCACTAGCTAAGAAGAGGACCCAATTGACAATTATGTATCCTGGTTGTATAATGACAAATTGGTTGATTGCTACAAAAATTCCAAATATCCCATTCCTAAAAGGATCATGGAGAACTAATCCAATAAAATAAGAGGCTTAGGACTAAATCAGCAAGGTACTCTTGAGCCAATTTATTTAACTCATTACAAATGAACTTAAGGTCTCATATTTAAACTACCTGGGGGTGACACCATGTATATTATTCATGTTATAATGCCAACATCTAGTGATGATGATATTGATAGTGACATAGAGTATAATCATATCATTTATAAAGACCTTACCAATACCATTCTATTTGACCCACATACCATTTTTACCATTACCCCAATAATCTATTGTAACTAGATTCCACTTTATCACCCTCAACTTATAACCTGGGACCAATAAGAATCCATAGTTCCTGTAGATGAGTTTGAGAATGATGAGGCCTTTTGAAAAAATTTAGGCCTAAAATATAATGTTCTGTTGGGAGACCACAAATAAGGGTTCTCTATCAAACTGGATCTTGCAACCTATTTTGTAGAATGGGTGAACACCCTTGGCCAAAAATAAAATAATAAAACATTGAGGTGCTAAAGTGTAAACCTCTTTTGGGCCCTTTTGGACTAGAGTAAAAGTAAACATAAAGGTTATTCTTATAATTAAAACCTGTTTTAAGCACCATTAGATAGGGGTATTCACCTTTCCTTGAATGAAGCTTAGGAGACCACCAATGATGAACTTAATTTTGGGTCCAAGTCTAGTTCTTCAGAATAACATGCCTTTGATCGAATTGCCCAAGAATTTAAAATAGTGTTTTTGACATGGCCATCATTTCCATTAGGCGATTTAGATTCATCTTATTTAGGAGAGATTGAAGACATAGTCCAACTAGAAGACTTTATAATTGTAAGCCAATTCAAATCATTACCAACCATTTTGGAAGATGGCTCGACTCTCCTAGTATAAGATACTATAGAAGTTAACATTGGGACTCCAAACAACCTGAAATGGATCAAATTAGGTTTATCCCTCACTAAGGAGGAATGTCAAATATTTATATCCCTTTTGAGGTAATTTGTTAATATATTGGAATGGGCCTACTCAGAAATGCTAGGTTTGGACCTTGCCTTAGTTGTACACCATCTCATTATACATCTTGATGTCAAGCATGTTAAGAAAAAGTTACATAAGATGCATCCTCATATTATTGTGTTAGTAAATAAAGAGTTAAAAAAAGTCTTAGACATGAAATACATCAGTCCAATTGATTATTTAGAGTGGATATCAAATATTTTGCCTGTAAGTAAAAATTTAGAAGGGATCCACATTTGCATTGATTTTAGAGACATCAATAAATATTGCCTAAAAGATGACTTCCCTATACCTAATATTGACATGATCATTGACTCCATAGCTGGGTATGGAATGATTTTACTTATGAATGGATTTTTAAGGTAAAATTTGATTAGGATTGCATTAGAATACAAACACAAAATAGTGTTCACCACTCCATGGGGAATTTTTTACTATCAAGTAATGTCATTTGGGCTTAAGAATGTTGGAGCTACTTACCAAAGAGATATGATAGTTATTTTCTATGACATGATGCATGACATTGTTGATGACTATGTCGATGATATTTTGGGTAAATCATAGACTTGTGTCGCTCACCCAGCCATGCTACAAATAATATTTGAGAGACTTCATGAATACAACATCAGGATTAATCCAAAGAAATGTGTATTAGGAATCAATTTTATTATTTTATTAGGTTTTATTATCTCTCATATGGGCATTGAATTCAACCTAGCCAAATTTTGTGTAATTATAGAAATGCCACCACCATCTACATGAAAACAACTCCATAATTTGTAGGGCAAGATTCAATCTATCATGTGATTAATCTCACAATTAGCTGATAAATCCCATCCATTTATGCACTTACTGAAGAAAGATGTCACATTCTCCTACAATGAAGAGTATCAAAAAGCATTCAGCCAACTCAAAGAATATCTTGCCAACCCCCTATTTTTTTGCCAATGTTTCCAAACAAGCCATTACTTCTTTACCTATCAGCAACTGAGAATTCCCTAAGGGCACTTTTAGCACAACATGACACATAGGGAAATGATCATGTTGTGTATTATCTAAGATGAATTTTAGTCACATATGAACATAATTATATGTTGATTGAAAAGGCTTATTTAGCTATGTTGTTCTCAACCCAAAAATTGTGTCATTATATTTTAAACAACAAGACCATTGTTATTTCCAGAGTAGATCCACTCAAATATCTACTTTTTAAAATAATTCTATAAGGTTGTATGGAAAAATATATCATGTTCTTAAGTGATTTTGAAATTAAATATGTCAACTAGAAAGATATTAAGGGGCAATTCCTTGTATATTAGCTTATTGAAGCTCCTCTTCGAGATACTCAACTTCTCACATTTGGATTTTTGGATGAGGCCATTATGATTATTGATGAAGAAAATGGACCTCCTGAAGCCAAACAATGGAATATGTACTTTGATGTCTCCTTCATGACATGTAAATAAGGGCTTAAAATATTATTTGCTATGCCACAAGGGGATCTTATTCCCAAGTCTTTTCATATCAAATTTCCTTGTACCAAGAACATGGTTGAGTACAAAGTGCTTATTATAGGGCTTCATCAAGTAGTATAGTGGAACATTCAATATTTATTGGTATATGGTGATTCTAAATTAATCATCAATTAGGCCAAAAATCAATATCAAACCAAAAACAAGAAGTTGGTACTCTATAAAGGTGTAGTCGATACTCTCAAGTAACAGATTGATAACATTCCATTCAAATGAATACCTCGGGCCAATAAAAAACAACATATTCTATGATAACTATTGGTTCCATGATCTAGATCAATGATATAAATATAAATTATCAATTTCTTATTTAAAATATCCTAGCACAGGTACATGAACAATCCACCATCAAGATGGTTTATGATATTATTGGTCCTATGTCTCCTTGGTACTCAGATATATATGCCTATCTTCAAAAAAAATCATGCCTCCTGATTTATCACATAATAAATAAAAAACATTCACCTATAAATCTTCCCATTATACTTTACTTAGACCGACCTTGTATTGTAGAACCTATGATGGAACTCTACTTCATTGTTTACCTTCAGTAGAATCTAGACTAGCATTGAGGGAAAACCATGATGAGTGTGTGGAACTCACACTAGTGAGGTAATCTTAGTAAAAAATTTATTGTGTACTAACTATTAATGGATAATGATAGAAGTAGATGTAGTTGCATATGTAAAGAGGTGTGTCAAGTGCCAAAAGCGTGCCAATCTGATTCATGATCCTACCAAGACACTCAAATCATTGATGGCACCATGGTTGTTCTCCACATATGGACTCAACCTTGATGGTAATATCAATCCAACCTCTTCAGATGGCCATAAAAACATCTTCACTACTACCAAATACTTCACTAAGTGGTTAGAATCCATTCCCCTCATTTACATCACTAGTAGCAGATCTCTAAGTTCATATTCAACCATCTCATTTTTCATAATGGCATCCCCTTTAACATTATATTTGATAATGGTAAATCATTCAATAATAAGTATATGAAATCACTTTGTTATCAATACCACATCAAATTACATTTCTCTACCACCTACTATTCATAAGGCAATGGCAAATTTGAGGCTTCTAATAAAATCATTTTAAATATTTTAAAGAAGAATGTTAATAACATTGGACGTAATTGGAAATTATAGCTATTTATCACCCTTTGGGTATACTATACCACATTATATACTCTTGTAGGTGCCATATAGACATGTTTTTCTATCCTTTGCCAATGTATGTGTTCTTGATTATAGCTACCTTTGAGGAAATTAGTGTGTTCCCCTTTGTATTCTTGATTATAACCTCCTTTGGGCAAATCAGTGTTTCTTGTTTTTCCTTTCTTGATTATAACTATCTTTGGGAAAATCAATGTTTTCTATTTGGATACTAATTTTAACCACCTTTATGAAAATTATTATCCATCCCACTACCCTACTAGGGCACCCATCAATGCCACTACTTATAACCACCTTTGGGAAAACCAGTGTCACACCCTTCATTACTGATTATAACTACCTTTGGGCAATTCAGTAATTCCACCCCATTACTGATTCAGGTGGATCTCTCTCTTTGTTAAAAAATTAAGTCTCTATATTTTAATAAAAATTATTTCACAGCATAGAGCTCATCGATATCTTTCCAACTCTTTTTGTGGTTTTCAAAATGGACACCGTATGCTCAAGTTATAGGCCGTTGAAGTTCTAATGCGAAATGTAAAAATGTGGTGTCGCAAGATGACGTGGCGTAATGTGGACACACTAAGTGGACCAATCAGGGGGTGACACTTGGTAGTTAATGGGTT
This sequence comes from Torreya grandis, assembly GCA_037957365.1. Lineage (NCBI taxonomy): Eukaryota > Viridiplantae > Streptophyta > Pinopsida > Cupressales > Taxaceae > Torreya > Torreya grandis. The sequence goes on along the minus strand of JARHVA010002810.1, from coordinate 724,745 downwards.
TCCATAGATTTGAAATCACAAAGTCTGTAGAATTGAAATTGCAAGTTCATAGATTTGAAATTACAAGTTCATAGATTTGAATTGCAAGTCCGTAGATTTGAATTTGTAAGTCTGTAGAAATCCCACAAAAAGAGGGATAATTGTTTTTTTTTTTTAAAAAAAAATTGTAATCATTTCTTGGTAATATTTTTAAATTACCAAGTGAGCCCCAGCCACATGGGAGAAACCAACTTTCCAAATGCCACGCATTGAAAACCATGAGAAATACTAGGTCTTATGCCAACATTGGAGACTGAAATGTTTGCCACATCCACCTACCTCATGGAACGTGAGAAGGGGACATCACACTTACCCATACTAGATTGATGCATTAACTAACGTACCATGCTATGTTTGGCACATTAATCAACAAACTATGCTTAGTTTGGCACCTCAAGCCCACCAAAAGGGGCATTGGCAGTAATTAAGGAATCCACCAACCTTTTTAAAGTCTTGAAACCCGTTCCCATTTACCAATGTGGGACAAATGATAAGCTAAGCACCCTATAAGGAAGGGATAAGAATTGAAATCATGATTTCCCACGTAAAATAGATATGCCTTGACAGGCCAAGCTATGGACTGTCAATTGATATAAAAGCTACGAACTTGTATTTAAATAGGGTCATTCAGCCGACTGTGTATGAAAATATAGACCAGTTTTCTATATTTCATCATTTTGAAGCCCTTAGAGGCCGAATCAGAGCTCAGAGTAAACTAAAAAATTGTTTATAATTCTGATACACTCTATGCAATATATTCATTTGCCCATTTTGGAGAATTGGTGATGCCATTTTGAGCTATAGAAGTTTCCAATTTTGATTTGGAGAAGCCTCTATGTGTGATTCAAGAAGGTGAAGGACGTGCTGAGTTAGCCAAGGTCTTTCAAAGGTCTAAAAAACTATTTTTATAGAGATAAATGATTTATTATTGATTTTAATTATATTTTAACTTGCAAATTTGAGCAACATTAATGGATCGGTTCGATAAGACCCCAGGGACATAGGAATTTTGAACCCCGTAAACAATTTCTATGTTTTGATCTTTGGATTCATTTTTGCATTTTAGTTTTAGTTATTTGTAGATTTATAATTCATATTTAAATCATAAAGCAAAATTTAATGAATTGATCATTTACGGGAAATTGAGTAAATCAAGAATTTGAAAAATCTGACAGTTTCAATGGATATTTGATGTGATCTATCAAATCACTTTATTTCAGTTTTTGAAACTTGATTTGGATCAGATTTTAATCAGATTTAATCATTCCAACATCTTAAAAGTTGAGAAATTTCTGCTTCCAATTCATTTTAAATTTTGGAATTGAGAATTTAAAAGATCCATTTAAACATTTTTATAAAAGTAGTGAAGTTCCTATTGGTGTTTACGGATCAAATTTTGGTATCAAAGCAATTGATCAATGGGATTTAATAGTTGGTTGTTGTTTTTGATTCTATTTTGACATTTTTTTCAATTTTTGTGATTCGACAGGTGCAATGGGCAAGTTTTCAAACAAATCCAAGCTTGATGAGCTTGAAGCATATAACCAATAGATCTAGGAAGATAATGCTTTCTTGAGAGCAAGATTGAACTCCTTGGATGAGGAGATTGCCCATTTGAAAATGGAGTTATGAGCCAAGGATGAGCTCATGGAAAAACTACAAAATGGTGGACAAGTGAAGGATTTGCCTTCCATTAAAGATGCAGGCACTATGACAGATGAAAACATTGTAAGTGCATGTAAGTCATCAATTGATTTTCCTTCCCATGAAGAATCTAGTAACAATGATTTTGGTAAATTTGAACAATATACAAAAGGAATAGGTTCAAAATTACTTTTTAAAATGGGATTTAATGGAAAAGGCCTAGGAAAAGATGGTCAAGGTGATACTAACCCCATTCAGGTAGAGAATAAGCCTAATCGTGCAGGGTTAGAATATAGATCTGGTATTCAGAATGAAACAAGTGAATGCTCTCAAAAAATAGAAGCAAGATGTGCTATGGAGAAGTGTAAACCATCTGAGATGGAAGGTAAAACACATTATTTTCATCACACTTGCAATAATGTTGATTTTAATTCTACCAAACAACATAAATATTCTAATGTTCCTTTTGATTATGGTACACAAAATTTGTGGCACATTTATCCATGTAGTTTTTATGAATTATCTAATCATTGTGTAGCCAAATGTTGAAAATGTAAATATTTATTGGGAAATATTTTGAAAGACTATTCTCCTAGACAGAGTTCTGAGAGTAGCAATAAAAATATGTTTTCCAAAAGAGTGGACAAAAGGTTCTGTACTCATTGTAACAGAAGTGGACATCAGGTTGAAAAGTGTTGGAGACTTCAACCATCACACCATCCTAGAAATGGTAAGATTAAGATGGTATATAAACCTATCAATAAGGTAATTAATGAAGTTAAATTAACCCATACCAATGTTACTAAATCCACTAAAGAAATTTCACCAAGTAATTAGGAAAATTTGATTAAGAGGGTTGGTAAACAATTTTTGACATTCATGTTGTCATGATTAGTGGATGCATTCATGTTGTAAATCAATTTTAGGATCCTTGTTGTATGCATAAAGGAAATTTACCATGCTTTGAGTGAAGATATGGTTTATTGGAGTGGCCCATAGAGAAAAACCAAGGGACAAGTTTAACATACTTGGAATATTTTCTCATGTTTGGGATTTTGAAACTTCATTTTTAAACCTTGACAACAGTATATGCAATTTATATGGGCATAAGCAGTATGTATATCTTGAGAAATTTGTAATGCAATTTATATGTTGTCTTTTATATTTTACAAATAGAGACTTATAAGACCCTTTATGGGCACTGTTTGTAATTATACTAATTATACAAACTAATTGTAGCCATGCATTCTATTTGCACATGTTATAAGACCCTTATTCATTTTGGGCATTTTATTGTAACTATCAATTGTGGTTACAAATAGCATGTAAAATTATTACACTAACAAATTGGTTTGCAGTTGCACTTGGTGAACAATTAGCAGTGATTGGCAGATGCATTGTTATTGAGATGAGACTTTTGAGTAAGCAGTGTGTTTTTATCCACAATGTGGTAATGGGTAGATATTTGTTTTTCACTGAGATTTCAAGGATTCAATTTGAATTTTTAATTGATACTATGATATGTTTTAGTGATGTTTTTGTAGAAGAATTTGTAATGGACACCATGCTTTTGGGGTCTAAAAGTGCTTAGTGGGGAGGTTTGATCCAAGTGGATCTCTTTATTTGTTGAAAAATTAAGTCTCCATATTTGGATAAAAATGATTTCACAGTTTAGATCTCTTTGAGATATTTCTAGCACTTTTCTCGGTTTGCAAAATGGACACTGTATGCTCAAGTTATAGGCCATTGAAGTTCTAATACAACAGGAAAAAATGTGGTGTCGCAAGATGACATGGTGCAATGTGGACACACTAAGTGGACCAATCAGGTGGTGACATGTGGAAGTCAATGGGATTCCATAGATTTGAAATCACAAAGTCCATAGAATTTAAATTTCAAGTCCATAGATTTGAAATTGCAAGTCCATAGATTTGAATTGCAAGTATGTAGATTTGAATTTGCAAGTCCATAGAAATCCCACAAAAAGAGGGATAATTGTTTTTTAAAAAATAATTTAAAAAAATTGTAATTATGACTTGGTAATATTTTTAAATTACCAAGTAATCCCTAGCCACATGGGAGAAACCAACTTTCCAAATGCCATGCATTGAAAACCGTGAGAAATACCAAGTCTTATGCCAACATTGGAGATCGAAATGTTTGCCACGTCCACCTACCTTGTGGAACGTGAGAAGGGGACATCACACTTACCCATACTATATTGGCACATTAACTAATGTACCATGCTATTTTTGGTACATTAATCAACAAACTATGCTTAGTTTGGCACCTCAAGCCCACCAAAAGGGGCATTGGCAGTGATTAAGGAATCCACCAACCTTTTTAAAGTCTTGAAACCCGCTCCCATTTACCAATGTGGGACAAATGATAAGCTAAGCACCCCATAAGGAAGGGATAAGACTTGAGCTCATGACTTCCCATGTAAAAAGGATATGCCTTGACCGTCCAAGCTATGGACTGTCAAGTGATATAAAAGCTACAAACTTGTATTTAAATAGGGTCATTCAGCCGACTGTGTATGAAAATATAGACCAGTTTTCAGTATTTCATCATTTTGAAGCCCTTAGAGGCCGAATCAGAGCTCAGAGTAAACTATAAAGTTGTTTAGAATTCTGATACACTCTATGCAATATATTCATTTTCCCATTTTGGAGAATTTGTGATGCCATTTTGAGCTATATAAGTTGCCAATTTTGATTTGGAGAAGCCTCTACATGTGATTCAAGAAGGTGAAGGACGTGCTGAGTCAGCCAAGGTCTTTCGAAGGTCTAAAACATTGTTTTTGTAGAGAGAAATGATCTATTGTTGATTTTAATTAAATTTTAACTTGCAAATTTGAGCAACATTAATGGATCGGTTCGATAAGAACCCAAGGATGTAGGAATTCTGAACCCCATAAACAATTTCTATGTTTTGATCTTTGGATTCATTTTTGCATTTAAATTTTAGTTAAATTGCAGATTTATAATTAAAACTTAAATTAGAATGCAAAATTTAATGAATTTATCATTTATAGGAAATTGAGTAAATCAAGAATTTGAAAAATATGACAGTTTCAATGGATATTTGATGTGATCTATCAAATCACTTTATTTCAGTTTTTGAAACTTAATTTAGATCAGATTTTAATTGGATTTAATCATTCCAACATCTTAAAAGTTGAGAAATTTTTGCTTCTAATTCAGTGTAAATTTTGTAATTGATAATTTAAAAGATCCATTTAAACATTTTTATAAAAGTAGTGAAGTTCCTACTGGTGTTTACAGATCAATTACCATATAAAATTTGTCATTTTCTTCATTTTGAGGGAACATTTGATGAATCTATTTTTTTCCACCCACTCCCTCAAGGGGGAATCATGGGCTTACCACCCACTCTTTGGGGCATTAACCATTTGAATTAATGACTTATTCATTTTTTGAAAAGATGTTACTATGACTATTTCTTGCAATGCCTTCTCAAACAAGGGTAAACTATATACATCTAATTTTGGCCACCTCCATGCCTAAATTATCATTTAGTTCAATTTATAGTAAATGACATATTTTAAGCCTAAAAATTACTTGAATTACCCAAATTCATCTGCATAAGGGGTTTAATTACCCAAAAACATGACAAGGCTAGCTTAAATAGTGTATTACCCCATATGCAATACTAGCTTGGTTTATTTCTAACCCTAGTCAAATTATGACATAGTAATTTGGCACCTTTGGCATGTTAATTTATTAATTCATGACATTTAAATCAATTTCCAAAAGCTATAAAAAACACTAAGATTAATTATATTTTAAATCTTAATTAACTTGCCTGAGCACAAAATCCAAATCAAATTAGTAAATTTCATTTACTAAAAAAGAATCCATTCCAAAAATGAAGTAAAAAAATCAAATGAGCTAATAAATTATTTTTTTCTCATAAATATTCAAAAAAAAATTCACATCTCACAAATATCTAAAGTGAGTTGTCATGCCTCACAAATATTAGAAATAGAGGTGTCAAGATTTCATGAGTGCCTTTAACCCTCCTAGAGTTAGACTGACCTAACCAAGGTTAATTTTGACTCAACCCAAGTTAGAAATTAACCTAACCTACCCATGGTTAGAGTAAGTTCTCTATGATATACATACAAGTTCCCACACCATTGATTAATAAGCTTTTGTGTGTAAGGTTATTCTGCAAAAATACTTTCTTGAAGTCTTTAAGAGTAAAGTTATTATGTCAAAATTGTGCCAAACTTCAACACCAAGCCACAAGTTACATTGGATATATGCTACCTCCATGGATGAGCATTACTAAGAGACTACAATCATCATAAATTGAGCATGATTATTCGTATGCCAACAAGTAAGCTTCATGTGTGACAAGGGAGGTAAGAATTTGTATTATCTTCATCTCTTTTTTTTTGTACCATAGTTTATTGTGTTATGCTTCCCCTTAGTTTTTAGGCAAGAGGGTTTAGTCTTAATTCATTTTTGTTATTATATTTTCTGATTTTGAACTAATAAGAGATTAATCTACATGTTTGTTTGTTTCCTCTTCAAACTCATAAGCTACATAAATTGGCATTAAGTTCAATTTATAGCGAATGACATATTTTAAGCTTTAAAATTACCTTAATTTCCCAAATTTATTTGCATAAGGGATTTAATTACCCAAAAACATGATGAGGCTAGCTTAAATAGTGTATTACCCTATATTCAAAACTAGCTTGGTTCATTTCTAACCCCAGTCAAATTATGACCTAGTAATTTGGCACCTTTGGCATGCTAATCTATTAATTCATGACATTCAAATTGATTGCTAAAAGATAAAAAAAATCACTAATCAAGACTAATTATATTGTAAATCCTAATTAACTTTCCTAAGCACAAAATCCAAATCAAATTAGTAAATTTCATTTACTAAAAAGGAATTTATGCCAAAAATGAAGTCAAAGAGTCAAATGAGCTAATAAAGTAATTTTTTATCTCATAAATATTCAGAAAAAGACTCGCATCTCACAAATATCTAAAGTTAGTTGTTATGCCTCACAAATATCAAAAATAAAGGTGTCAAGATTTCCTTGAGTGCCTTTAACCCTCTTAGAGTTAAATTGACCTAAACAAGGTTAATTTTCACCCAACCTAAGTTAGAACTTAACTTAAGCTACCTATGGTTAGATTTAGTTCTCTAGGCTATAAATATAAGTGCCCACACCATTGATTCATAATCTTTTGTGTGTAACGTTATTTTATAGGAATACCTTCTTGAAGTCTTTAAGAGTAAAGTTATTATGCCAAACTTCAACACCAAGTCATAAGTGACATTAGATAGATGCTACCTCCATGGATGATCATTACCAAGAGACTAAAATCATCATAAGCTGAGCACAAACACTCTTATTCCAACAAGAAATCTTAATGTGTGACAAGGGAGGTAAGAATTTGTATTGTCTTCATCTCTTTTTTGTACCTTTGTTTATTGTTTTATGTTCCCCCTTAGTGTTTAGGTAATATGGTTTAGTCCTAATGCATTTTTGTTATTATGTTTTTTTTTAATTTTGAGCTAACAAGAGACTAATCTACATGTTTTTGTTTCCCTCTTCGAACTCATAATCTACATAAAATGACAATCATTTCAATTTCTATAAAATGGCATATTTTAAGCCTAGAAACTACCTTAATTACCTAAATTTTTCCACATAAGGGATTTAATTTCCCAAAAATGTGATGAGGCTAGATTAAATAGTGTATTACCTTGTATGCAATACTAGCTTGGTTCAGTTCTAACCCTAGTCAAATTACAACCTAGTAATTTGGCATCTTTGACATGTTAATCTATTTATTCATGACATTCAAATCAATTGCCAAAATCTTTTTAAAAAAGCACTAAGCAAGACTAATTATATTATAAATCCTAATTAACTTACCTAAGCACAAAATCCAAATCAAATTAGTAAATTTTATTTACTAAAAATGAATTTGTGCCAAAAATGAATCCAAAGAGTCAAATGAGCTAATAAAGTAATTATTTATGTCATAAATATTAAAAAATATGACTCACATCTCACAAATATCTAAATTTAGTTGTCGTGCTTCACAAATATCAAAAAAAGAGGTGTTAAAATTTCATGAGTACCTTTAACCCTTATAAATTTAGACTAACCTAACCAAGATTAATTTTGACTCAACCCAAGTTAGAACTTAACCTAACCTACCCATGGTTAGAGTTAGTTCTCTAGGCTATAAATACAAGTGCCCACACCATTTATTCATAATATTTTGTGTGTAAGGTTATTATGTAGGAATACCTTCTTAAAGTCTTTAAGATTAAATTTATTATGCCAAAATTATGCCAAACTTCAATACCAAGCCACAAGTGACATTGTAGAGATACTACCTCCATGGATAATCATTGCTAAGAGACTGCAATCATCAGATGCCGAGCACAAACATTCTTATGCCAACAAGTAAGCTTCATGTGTGACAAGGGAAGTAAGAATTTATATTATCTTCATCTCTTTTTTTTGTACCTTTGCTTATTGTGTTATGATCCCCCTTAGTTTTTAGGCAAGAAGGTTTAGTCTTAATGCATTGTTGTTCTTATGTTTTCTATTTTTGAACTAACAAGAGACTAATATACATGTTTGTTTGTTTCCTCTTCAAACTCCTAAGCTACATAAATGGCATACTTAGTGGTACCTGCACCATACAAATTTATCCCCATGGCATTTTAAGACCTCTTCCTAAAAAATTTCATGTCAAAATCCAAACTTGTTGACCAAAAAAGTGGAAATTAGAGGCTCAAGGACATTATATAGAAAATCACATTTTCATTCTATGTAATTGTAATTTCACTTTCTATAATCATGGTATTAGATTGAGGAATCATAATATTACACAATATCCTAACTTTATAGTTATGATATTGCCTTAACTATCGTGATATTACCTTAACAATCATGATATTTCCTTAACCTTCCTGGTTTTCCACTAACCATTTTGTGTTGTAGGAAGATTTATGATTTTGTATGATAAGTAATGAATTTACATGATAAGTAACGATTTTACTTGATAAGTCATGATATTACCTTAATTATCATGATATTGCCTTAACAGTCATAATATGACCTTAACCATCATGGTTTTCCACTAACCATTTTGTATTGTATGAATATTTGTGATTTTCCCTTAAATATGGTGGTATTATATTATTTTCTATGATATTTCTTTAAGAGTTACAATTTTTTTTCTAACACTCTATTTTACAAGCAGTTGTGGTATTATGCTAAATAGTTGTGGTTTTGTAGGAAAAGTTGTGATATTGATCTATGTTTTTATGATTTTGCATTGTGTGAAAAAAAATTGAAACTCGAGAGCTAAATTTCAAAATCCATTTGTTCACTTGCTTTTTTATTCTAAGCACAAGGACCCCCTAACATCTTTTTCAGGACCCAAATACCAAGAAAAGATGTTTTTGATACTCTAAGTTTCAAAAATCACATTTAAAATTTGGTGTTTTAAAATCTTTTACTTGAGTTATTTTCAGTTTGTCAAAAAATTTCACACAACACCAAGGGGCTAAAATTCATGACATATTTTATTTGGTGCTATAAAAATGAACTCACACTTTAGTTAAATACTCATAAAAGTTTCCATTTTTATGATTGTTATTGAGTTTTTGTTTAGCAAGTTGAGTGTCACATGTATGCTCTGCTCCCATCCCCTTTAAGGAATTTGGGTGATAAAAAATGCTCACTTATTTCATTTATCACTTTTGTCCAAAATTTTGGAAGGAAATTCTCTAAGGCCCTTCCAAAAATTTGAGTGATTTAAGTGACCCAAAAATGACCCAAAAGTCCTTCCACTTTCTTTATTTTATGCATTTTGGGTTTTGGGCAAGAGTTCATCACCTCCCCATGGGTTTTACAAAGAAGTGTTGACCCAATAATTCATATCCTAGAATCACTTCAACCCCACTCCATGGTAAGGGTATACAAATTGAGGTCAACTTATTGAGATGTTTGTTTGAGAAATTAAGCAAGCTCTGTTAGTAAGAGATTGCCTCGAAACACATGTTTAACTTGGACATCACACAACACTGAGCAATTGATGGATGTATTGGTTATGAAAAGGACAAGACCTTTTCATAATAAGCTAGTTAACATGGATCCAAGTGATATATTGTGCCATAGTGTTAACCACACATACGGGACCATTTATAATGAATGAAATTTGATAGTTTAGACAACCCCAATTGCCGTAGATATATTTTCAATACAAAGTGAGTAGCTCAAATTTTCATGTCATCATACAAACTCTTGAGAGAGGAAGGGGCCTAAAAACCCTACTTTTCATGTGTATTTTAATTTTTGAATTAACATCATACTTAAACCCTACTTTTCATGTGTATTTTATTTTTTGAATTAACAACATACTTTCCTCTCAATAGAAATTATATAGACATAATTTGATAGTATGAATCCACCTTCTCATTTTTAAAGATTAGAATGATATATTTAGGCATTTTTTTTGTTTTTCCTTTTTACTTGCATTATTTTGAGACAAAATTATTTATTTTTCATAACACATCAAAACAAGTTCAAAAGCATTCACATTGTCTTGTACACACTTTTGGCCTAAGATGTGTTACTCTGTCCATTTATGTCATACTTTGTGCCTTATAAGTTTGTTAAAAAACCATTTGTGTGTCTCTTGTTTACATGGGGTGTTGTTACACTATCAAATTTGTTTACATATCTTGTTGCTTTTGAAACCAAGTTTTTAACCTTTGTTATACATCTCTTGTTTCAAAAGCATAGTTATGTTTCCCATTTTGGTCTAGCCTTCTACCTTAGAACATTCATGTCTTTTTATTAAATTTAAATCTCAACCTTTCGAAGTTCAAATCTTAAGCTAATAAATTTCACACCAAAGCCTCATCTGATTTGGGCTTAGGTTGTTTGCCTTTTGTGTTTGAATTATGTTACATGGTTTGGTTTCATATTTGATCTAAAGACCCCTTGCCTAGACCTAATGGTTGTTGTTTGCTTTGTGCCTTTTTTAGAGTGTTCTTGTAAGCCATGTTGTTGTCATGTGATTTGTTTGAATTTTTTGTGCCATTTGTGTAGCTTATGAGTTTTAAGAGGAAAAAAACAAACATGTAGATTAGTCTCTTGTTAGTTCAAAATAAGAAAACATAATAACAATAATACATTAAGACTAAACCCTCTTGCCTAAACACTAAGGGAGAAAATAACACAATAAGTAAAGGTATGAAAAAAGAGATGAAGACAATACAAATTATTACCTCCTTTGCCACACATGAAACTTACTCATTGGCATAAGAATGTTCATGCTCAGATTATGATGATTTTAATCTCTTATCAATGCTCATCCATGGAGTTAGCATCTCTACAATGTCACGTGTGGCTTAGTGTTTAATTTTGGCACAATCTTAGCATAATAACTTTACTCTTGAAGACTTCAAGAAGGTATTCTTGTAGAATAACCTTACACACAAAAGCTTATGAATCAATGGTGTGGGCACTTGTATTTATAGCCTAAATAACTAACTCTAACCATGGGTAGGTTAAATTAAGTTCTAACTTGGGTTGAGTCAAAATTAGCCTTTGTTAGGTTAGACTAACTCTAAAAGGGTTAAAGGCACTCATGAAATCTTGGCACCTTTGTTTTCGATATATATGAGGCATGACAACTCACTTTAGATATCTGTGAGATGTGAGTCATATTTTTAAATATTTATGAGATAAAAAATTACTTTATTAGCTCATTTGACTCTTTGAATTCATTTTTGGCACAAATTCCTTTTTAGTAAATGAAATTTACTAATTTGATTTGGATTTTGTGCTTAGGCAAGTTAATTAGGATTTATAATATAATTAATTTTGATTAGTGATTATTTATATATTTTGTAAATTTATTTGAATGTCATGAATTAATAGATTAACATGTAAAAGGTGCCAAATTATTAGGCTATAATTTGACTAGGATTAGAACTGAACCAGGCTAGTATTGCATATGGGGTAAGACACTATTTAAGCTAGCCTCATCATGTTTTTGGGAAATAAAATACCTTATGTGGAATAATTTTGTAAATTAAATTAATTTATAGGCTTAAAATATGTCATTTTATATAAATTAAATTGAATTCTGATTTAGGCATGAAGGTGGCCAAAATTAGGTGTCTACACATTTTAGGGGTAGTTATACTTGTTTTTGACCAACCAAGTAGTTAAAAAAGTAAATACACTCAAGTTGAATCACTAATGATCATCAAAACACTTTATTCATGGCATCTAATTATATTATTTTCCTAAAGGCCCAAGCCTTTTTTCCCCTATATTCTCTCTTCGATGCTATATTTTCATCGCCAAATGCCTATCTTTTTGTGGGCTGGTGTTGGATTTGTGCTTGACTTATTCTCTTTCATCCTTGTGAATCACTCCATAACTGTTATCCACACTCCTCAAGTCTTCTGCTAAGTTTTGAGTCCTTCATTCTCGTGTTCTTTGTTTAACATGCACATTTATTCCATGAGACTTGGTTATTTTGCACCATAGTATTACACACCATGCCTCTCTATGATTTTTATTCTAAAAATTACTTGGCCAAAATTAGGTCCAAAATACATTGCATCTACTTTTGATCCATAGTCACTCCAATGTACTCCATTGCGAGACACAAGATGGCTTCAGGTAGATATAGATTCTAGTGGGGATTTTTAGACCTACCTTCTTCCTTGCTCTCTTTTAGAGAAGAATTTTGTTCTATGGGTTTTCTCCTTTTCTCTACTTTATGGGTGTTACATTGTGTTTGGGTACCTCATCAAGCCTCTTTTTTGAGACCCAATTATTTTACTCACCTAATCTATGATTAAAGGGGTATTAGTGTAGACTTTTGTTCCATTGGATTTTGTATACATGGTCTAATAAAGCTTACTTAGGTTTAATAAAGGTCCTTAGTGGAAAATAATCCCACATGCATGAGGATGCTAGGACATGTCTATTTTCTACCTATATAAGGAACCTTCCTATGTACTTTTTGGCTAATAATTTTTTCAATGAATGCTTAATGAGATACTACTCTTTGGCACAACTTTTATTATGTGATATTTTTTAATTTTAGGTTACAATATTTCACTCTACAAGTTCTTCATGTATGCTTCATTGTTCAGTTGATCATGATGTAGTTTATTTAGACTATTACTTGGTTTGAGACTTAAAATATTCTTAGTCTTGGCATTTTCCTTCACTTCAAACTTACAATAAAATTTATAGGCTTATTTGATTAAAGATATTTGTAATAAATCCAAATATGACAAGATACAAGGTCTCAAGCTTGACCTATATTTCAAAACAAGAATTTGCTCCAAAGCTTTAATCACAAGTTTGGACACCAAAGTATGAAAGGTATTTATGTATTATTGCACAAATTTCTATTTACCTTGGAATAAATAAGATAAATTGATGTACTGGTCATCATAGTTTCCAACAATATAATAAGTTTCTTTGAGTGCTTCCACAAAACCATTTTGTGTGTATAAATTGACTTCATCTTCATCATTCTCAGGTGAAGTGCAATATTTTTCCCACCATTTATTTACTGATAAAGAAAATTTTAGAAGATCAAATGTAATATTTTCTATGTCAATGAATTGATTAACTATGTAATATGAAAAAATAAGGTTAATATAAGTATCTAGTGCATTTTCATCTATTTTTCCTTCAAACATAAGGATGTCTAGATTGATTTTTACCTTGTATGGAATTTGACCATTAAACATAAAATGAGAATGAGAGGTGTTAAAAGGAGTTTATTTCCTTAGAAGTATCAAGAAGTGATCAATTATACTTGTTTATTCACATGTATGGCATTATTCTAAATATTTTCATTGCCTATACAATGCATTCTCTATCATTTTCCAAGAACAATTCTAAAGTTAGCATTGCCAAAGAATTTTCTCCCATTTGAGGATGTAAAGGAAGGTATAATGAAGGGTCATGAATATCAATCCCTAACTTCCTATAATTATACCTTGTATGAGTGGGCATACAAATAGAGACAAATTTTAGATATATCAAGATATCACTCAGAATTGATATGAAATGTGTATGCTTGATACCACTAATTTGGGGCCTAGGAGGAGACCTGATGGATAACCTACTTACATAAATTTAAGATGGCTATGAATGGAATAAAATTTATTAATGATAGATAATATAAAAATCCAAGCTATTTAAATAATAAGTAAATCAAGAAAGATATGACAACCAATGTATAATTGTAATAGCAAGGTTTTAGTATGCTAAGTTTTGTAAAAATTTGAGAGATCAGATGTGTGGTGTTTATGTACTTCTTAACTTCATTCTTCTACATATATGTCCTATAAAGAATGGAAACATTTTTATTTATTTAAGGAAGATGAAACATCGATTGAACATTTACAATAATTGGTAAGAACTAATTCATAATTTAAGAGTGTGGTGACACCATTGGTTGTTTAAACCCACTACTCATGGTTTTGATATTATTTTAGGACTAGATGTGAAATAACGATAATATTTAATAAGTTCAAGTAACCCATAAATTCTTGGATCAAATCTAATGAGATATAGGAAAGACATAATTAGAATAAGTAAATAAATATGGAGGAAATAAATAAATAACCAATCTAATACAACCATGAGGAATTTTATAAATCCAAAATATTTTTTTCATAAAATTTAGCAGATAGACAAAACCTAGAAATTAAATTAAAATAACATAAAACATTCAACGTGTGAAAGAAGAATGGGGAAATTATATTTTGTGTATATTTTAGGAATCTTAAGAGAGATTTAAAATACGAAAATGGTTTTGGTCTCTAAAATCCTATATTTGACTAGTGGGACCTTGGATGGTGACGTGTTCAAGAAGTCTGAAGTTCAGAAGGAGAAAGAGCCTAACCATTCTTGGGCAGATGTTCTATCAGGATCAATGGATTCCAAGCCTATGATTGGTCAAAATATCAAACCTGTTAGATAATAAAATGAAGCTATTTTATATATCCTAGATGCTATTGTGGAAAGTACTAAAGCCTCACTAGAGAACTCTCTGCTAGCATAGTTCTATAGATATAGGCCAAGAATTAATACCTTTAGAGAATGGGTAGGTAGGAAGTAGAAGTTTTTGGGATTTATTGAAGTAGTGGCCATAGAAAAATATAATTTTTTAGTATCCTTATCCTCATTAGAAAATTTTTAAAAATCCTTGGAAGGAGGACCATGGTACTTGGGAAAATATTTTCTCTCCCTCAGGAAATGGAAGCCTGGGTTGAATCTAGATAGTAACACTCTTATGGAAATTCTAATGTGGGTTAACTCACTGAGACTCCCTTAGGAGTTTTGGGAGGATAAGGTCCTCCTTGGTATTACATGATCCATTAGACAACTAAATTCTATGGACCCAGTTACTAAGTCTAAAATAAGATTGGTCGAAGCTATGCTCAATGTTTACGTTCAGATAAAGAAACCTTTTCTAAGAAGTATCCATCTTAACTTAAAATTTGTTAAATAGACTCAGAAGATCATTTATGAAATGGATGAGGTTATTTTCATAGGATGTGATTTAGTAGTCCATGATGAAACAATTCTTAAAAAGAATCCAAAAAAGGAGGTGGCTAAAACTCTTGTTGAGTCCCAGAAGAATCCTTCGATCTCCTTCATAATTAAGGAAAATTACACTATAAAATTTAAAGATTTAGGGTCATAAAATTTTTAAGGTATCCCCTATGGGGATAAAAGGTTGTTAAGGAATGCCAAGAAGGTTAATCTCTCTCCTTGGACCTTAGAAAGTGCTCAAAACTAATAGAATCAATTTTTAGAAGAACCCATGAAAACTCCTAAGCTCAAAGGAGAAAGGTAATAGTATTTATTCCAAGGGTGTTGGGTTCATTATTGATTCCCCAATTTATAATTTTAAGGACCTATTGATGGGTAAGTCATCACTGAGCTCCCCTAAGATTCCATGCATGATTCCCTCCCCAAAAATAAAGAACACTAGTAGTCCTCAACAATAAGGATTGTCTCTTTATCAAATCTGGTCTAACAACATTAATGTTCCCTAGAAATCTAAATTAATTAAGGGAACTCCTATACCTCATGAGGAGAATTGGATTGAGGCAAAAAAATTTAAAAAGGAAAGGAAAAAATTGGCTTCAGATGTCACTACAAGAGGAAAGAAAACATAAAATAGCAAGGAAAAAACCCCAAACTCTAGTAAAAGAAAATACTAGGGATTTTAGATGATCCTAAGATAGTCCAAGCTTCTATAATCTTCATGAAACATGTTTTGATGGATTGGGATCCCTTAAGACTTGCAATCATTTTAAGTGTTTTTTGGGATTATAAGTCTTGGAAGTTAGTTAATTTCACAAGTACCCTTGAAAGGCTCTCGTGTAACGTTGACTTTTATGTTGATGATCAACATTTTAGGCTGGGAAGCAACATGCTCTTAATTTAAATTCCCAAGTGTGTTATTAGTTTAATTTTTTAGATCATTAAATACATCTCTTTTATACATGTTAAAATTTTGAATCACTAGAGGAATGTTCACTCTGAAAAAGTTGGTGGATAGAGCATTTATTATCGTACCTACACAAGAGGAAATTAAAACATTAATTGAGATTTAGTTATTGTTAGATCCATTTATAAGAATATAATTTTGTATGTTCTTGATATGGTTCTAAAAAAAGTTGAATAAAAGTACAAATCCTTGGTTGGAAAGTTTATTAGAACAAGGCATGACATTGAAGCAATTAGGAATTAGACAAAAAAGAAGTGGATGGGGATTGAAGGGGTTAAAATTGTTGCTTTTTCAAATGAATCTTTATTGTTTTATTTTACTTGTAGATAAGATCACAGAATAATTCTGAATGATGGACCATGGTTTATGGGAAGGGCAATCCTCATGCTTCAACCCTAGAAATTGAACTAGTCATACTTGAATTTTAAAACTAATCAAATTCCTTTATGGCTAAAACTCCTTATCCTCCCTCCCACATTTTGGGTAGACTAGATCCTAAAACACATTACAAAAAAAATTGGTTTACTTGTGACCATTGACCCTACTACTTGCTCTTACAAAAGGTTTATCTTAGCTAGACTTTGTGTGCTAGTTTATATAGACTAGACTCTTCCTAAATCCATTAGGTTTAGGTCTACTCTGGGATCCTGGAACTAGGAAATTATATTTGATAGAGATAATGAAATTTTCTCAAGTTGTAATAAATTTTTTCATCTAAATAATTCATGGATGGAGGTCCATGGAGTTCTAAATTGTATCCTCAATCGGGAGGATTGTAATGATCCTTAGGGTAAATTTTGGATCTTCCCCCTAACAAAATTTTAAGAAAATTCAAGAGCCAAGATGAGTTTAAATACATTTTAAACTTAAAGAATATATAGAGCCTATCATAATTGGATTTGTTGGTTGATTTTTTTGGATGATGGTCCTTCATTTTCCTTTTGGTTTATTTTATGTTCTTTGACGACTTGTCTAGGGGTTTAGGACTAGGTCCCATCTATGCTCAGATATTCCCTCTTTATTTTTTGGTTCTTGTAGGGGACTTTTATTTGGATGGGTCCTTCTCTTTTATGTCTTTAGTTATTCTACATGCCTGGTTCAGGGTTATTTTTTGCTCTGTTGGCTCTATTAGTTCTTTTTTGCTCTTTTTTGGGGAGAATCGAGCTTCCCATTGTGCCCAATTTGCATTCCACACTAGTCAAAGGTGGGTTTACCTTAATTTGAACATATAACATTTAACCTCTATGCCAAATTTACTAAAAATAGTGAATTAAAATTTTCAAAAAATTCATAAAGTATTTTGGCATTAAAAAAATAGGTTTTTCATCCACTAAATACAAATTAAAAAAAACCTCAGATCATTTGAAATATATATTTGTTTTGATCCAAATACTATCCAATTAAGGAATAACCCTAATAGAGAAAAACCTAATAGAAGGCTAGGGCCAAAGATGAAAACATTATTTGTGTATGGAAATAAGAAATAATATATAAAACCCTAAGACAAAAAAATTGAAAAATATTTTTTTGTTTATGGATATCATAAATGAAATTTGAAACCCTAAAACAAAAAATATGAAACCTTGGAAGCATGGTTTAAACAATGTGTATGAGTTCATCAATATTTTTTACCCTAATTTGGATTAATACAATAAAAATGAAACATAATTAGATAAAATAATGTAATGTAATTAAAATATTAAGATATGGCAATCAATATTACATCTAAATATAAAAGCTTGGAATTGATTGTAATGATTTGACAAGTGGCATATGTCAAATATAGTAAGTACAAAAAAGAGATGAGTAATTAAATTTTTTGATTGACTATTTGTCTGTAAATATATTATGGAAGTGGACATCAAGATAAAGTAGGCATGTTATTTGTTAAATTTTAGAATTGATTCAATATCTATGTAGGGTTGGTTACACTAATCTGGGTCAACATCATTAGTTGATATTGATTTGTGTTAGTCGATATTGATATGTGTAGAATGAGGAATTATGAACATATGTTCACCTATGCCTACCTTTGTGTGTTATAAATATGTGATATTGAATCCTTATGATGTGCTCATCTCCATAAATCAATCTCCTTTGCTTTGAAACCCCAAGTGTACTTATGAGGGGTAAAGACCTACAAAAACTAGGAAAGTGTAGTGGCTTGAGTTGGCCCTAGAAACCCTCATTTAATGATTGACCATCACCTATGTATCCATACTTCTAGGAGGGAAATAAAGCCACATGTAGTTCTCCTACCTAGTTTTATTATACAATTGTATTCATTTGTTATACATATGTAGCTAATGATTTGGATTTGATACTATATAATGTTTATTTTAACTTGGCTTTGATGTGCTTTAGATTTGGCTTGTGACTAATCCTAGTGATAGGATTATAATTTGGGAAGAATATGATGGATTTTATCAATGTGAAATAGTGTATATATGTGTTCCCATTAAGTGTCAAGTTTATTTTTAATGAGACCTCAGTTTGTTTATATGAATCCAATTGGATAATTTCTCATCCAATTGAAATGTTATATATAAGGGTTGATCCTTATGTAATTTTTGGTTTTTAGAATTTTCATTGATGGAAAAGGGTCAATTATGTCTAAATTATGTTAGTATCGATTGGTGATAGTGATTAAATCTAGTATAATTTAACTATGAATAGGTGGACTGAACTCAAAGTTTGGAGATGTCTGTGTAGGATATGTAACATGTTTTAAATGGATAATGAGGCTTTTGTAGTTTTGTAACAACAAAATGGAATGGTATACTCATAAGATAACATGTAAGTGTGAGAGAATGGTAGATTTGGAACTTTTTATGCACTCAAATCATGCATGGTTAATTTGTGTCAAGCTTGTCATTGTCAAGTACTAAAGATCATATTTTAATATCTACACTTATCTTGTTAAATTCTAAAAAACATATATAAAATTCATTAACATATCATACCATAATGAAAATATCCTTTCCTATTTAACAAACATAAATAAATGTTTCAATGTTTTTATGCATTCACATTGATTATGAAATGGAGAGAATTTATCAATTATTTGAATATTAATGGTCACATGGACTGTAGTGATGGATTTAGGATATTCAATAGTGTTTTATGGTACTATTTTGTATACATGTCTATAAAGGTGTTTTAAACTACTACATATGATATATCTTTGCTTCGTATCATGCTTTAATGGATTTATACACCATATGTAGTGTGGCTTTTTCATTGTGCTCCCAATATTTTTTTTGTTAATCCACCTTTACCGATTGTTTATAAATTATGGTTGCATGGACTAAAATGTTGGGATTAGGGCATTAAAGTGAGTTATTTTAATAGGAAAGGATCTTATCATTTATTTATTTTTTATTCTACAAATTATTTATGCAATTTAATACATTTTTTTTAGAAGTGTCAAAGATAAAAATTATCAATGCAAAAATATATATCATCTTTAAGTAAGAATCGCCATTATTTGTTAACATTTGGTCCTATGCTAAAAATTATGTTTAATAAATGGTAAAATTCAAATATTATTACATTGAAAGCAACATATATGAAATTTAGTAACATTTCAGGCCATAACACTAATATCATTACTTATTCACTCAATAAAAGTAAATATCATAATGCTCTTGTGCCATCATATTGGCTATGAAATTGAGGTAATTTAAAAATTATTTGATAAAATGTGGTAAAATGGACTTTGATTATGGACTTAGAGCATTCAATTACGTTGTGTGGTCACATTTTTTATACATGTTTGTTAGGGTGTTTCCAATTATAACATATGAATAATATCCACTTCTTATCATGCTTTGATGGATGTGTATGTTGTTATGTAGTGTGGATTTATTGGCTATGATCTCTATATTTATTTTTTTCCTTTTTTTTTTAATATACCTTTACAAATTATGTGAACATTATAGTCACATAGACTGTAATGATGATATTAGGACATTTGAGTGAGCTTTATGAATAAGAAATGATTTTAGTATTATTTTTTCATTTTTTTTTTAATTAAGTTTAAAATTTTATTTATTTATTTTAGTAAGAAGTGTTAAAGTTGAAAAGTATCAATGGTACAATATATATTGTCCTCAATTAAGAGTCTCCAATACTTGTAAAAATATAAGGCCATATGTCTAAGATCCTTACAATTCATGAAACATAAGTAAATGTTGTAATGATCCCATGCCTTCACATTGGTTATTAAATTTTTAGAATTCATCAATTGTATTTTGAAAAAATGCAATGACATGGATTGAATTGATGGACTTACAACATTCAATTGTGTTTTGTGGTCACATTATGCAATATACATGTTTGTTGGGATTTTTTTAAATACGCCATATGAAAATATCCACTTTATAAATATGATTTTATAGATGTGTAGACACCCAAATTTGGTACAAGCCTTATTATTTTAATATCTTTTAACATTACTTTATATATGTGGCTCTTCATCTTAATTCAAAAATTTATTGGCATGTGCCTTCATCGAACTTACTCTCTTATTCTCATGTGGCACCTGTTTATGTCATTCTTTCATGTTTATTATGTTTTTGTTTATAGTATTTTGGGGATATCTTTATTTTTATTATCTTACCTTGTTATTCTCTTCTTTGTGTTTCTAGTGTCTGATTTTATCTTTGGATAGATCCATACAATATACAAGTCCATCCTAGATAAATTTGTACACTATATAGGTTTTTATTTTTAAAATTTTTGTGGGTCTTTTGAATTTGCCCTTTTCTTACAATTATTTAACCCTGATTTTTCAATATTTTTTCCTATTTTTAGTGTTAGTATGTATACCAATAGATCCTAATTCAAATTAAGATAAGGATATATATATACAAAGGTCCTAAAATTAATTAACACGTGAGGAATAAAAGAAACATAAGCATATTATAATCATACGCCTCAAGATTATTTTAGGTAGACTCATAGGGATCTAATTATGCTTATAAGGACTACTACTAAAGTTTACAAATACATTTGGTACTAAAGGAAGACATAATAAATCACTCTCTTTATTTGCATATCCACTTAAGAAGAGGAAGTTAAATCCATACCTCAATATTCATCTACATATTGCATGAACTATAAGGTGTTTAATTCAGAGCATACAAAATATGTAGCTTGTAACTCCACCCTAGTGGTTTCTATTGATGCAAGAGATTGCACCCTTGGTAGGAGGCTGAGCTCCTGCCTTCTCCTCGCAACTATGGAAACTCCCCTCTCACCTGTGGGAATGGCAAAGCTAGAGGGGAGAGTCTCTAGATAAGGGCTAGCTCCCTTTGATGCATCATGTTCATTTCAACAAGTGCTAACACATACATATATATAGATATAATGGGGGGGATGAAAAGGGAGAGAGATGCAGGAAAACAAACTACTCTAAAGAGGTGATGCACCAAAATAAGTCGACCTTCTCACATCCACACTTAAAACCAGACAAATACATACATACACTTCACACTTGGAAAAAGGACCAGGCTGCAAGAAACTGGCAGGGAGGCTTTCATGAAAACACAAAGAAATAGAGATTTCACCAAGGTGCTATGGAATGCACATTGTAAGTAATCTCCTCTATTCTAAACTTCTCAAATACTGCTCTCCTCTTATCAGCTGTAGAAATGGCACCTTGTAGACAATAGGTATGCTAGTGTTGGGCCTGTGAAAGCATCAAGAAACAATGATTGAACACAAAACAAGCACTCAATACATACACAACAAAATCTATCCAAGATGGAGGTAAAACTACGTTTATTGATTCAGGTGGAAATTTTGCCAGGACTATGCCTTACAAAAGTGAAAGATCCTTCATAAAATGACCAGTCCTAAATATATATGAGAAGAAAAGAGGCCCATTTGGTGCTCCTTTTTTACAAGTGGTTTGTCACATCCCTTCATTGGGAAGAACAAGTCACTCAAAAAATTAATGAACTATGTGCTTTGTCTATTTGAAGTCTGACTTTTCAAGGTAAATACACGGTTTGTCTACTCATTAAATGTAAAATGGAGAAACCCATTGCATTGCTAGCTGTTTACATCCCCAATGATCAATTCACAAGAACTATTTCACCTGTCAGAGTCACTTCTCAAATTGGCACCACTTGGACTAACTGCTTGCGTGTTTCATGCTTGTGTCCTTGTCTTTTCTCAATTTTGTCTCTTCTGGCTCCTTCATCCCTTGGGGGCAAACATTCTTAGCGGGTCACTATATTCTGGCCCCTTGGTTAGCTCTCTCTCATTTGAAAACAAATAGCCATTTTGTTTCACTAACTTTGACATTCATATGGCCGTCATTGGTTTGAAAACCAATGGCTAACTTGTTTTATTAACTTTGACATCCTCCGGGATGTCACCGTCCCCATTAAAATGTCATCGAGTCTTCATGGCTTCTATGTGGCTTTGATTAGTCTTGGCACCCCTCTGACTTTACTTAGTACCCCTTTGTATTTGGGCCAGAAGTCCCCCACAAGGGCATCTACCCTTCAGGGTCCTTCGGTGGGTCCTTTGATGCTTCAAACGGTCTCCTGAGTCCTCGTGGGCTTTGTGTATTTTTCGCAGACTTTTGTCTATGGACATTTTCCTACAAACAAAAATTTCATAGAAATTCCCTAGGTTTGTCTCTGTCTTTACTTTGAAGTGCACCCGAATTCCTTCAGACTTTTTGTCTGAAGGAATTCCTTCAGGCAAAAAGTCTAAAGGAATTCAGGGCTTAACAAATTTGAACTTTAAACAAATTTGGACTTACTCGATCCTTTTATTTTTGAAGCACCTGACCTCCGCTAGGGCATTTTAAACTTGAAGACTCCCTTTTGGCCAATGGCATACCCTTGAACCAAGCTGTTGAACCAAAAATGGTTCAATGGTTCAAGGGTTCAACCATTGCACACCGATGAACTAGTGAACCAAGGCCGATGAACTACTTGCTTTGAACCAAGCCCATTGAACCAAAAATGGTTCAACCATTGATGAATCAAGATGTTGAACTTGAAGATGGACCTTTTGAACCAAAGGTTGCTAAACCACTTAAACCAGGCCATGAACCAAACTCATTGAACTTGTGCACCCGAAAATGACTGTCATGAAGAACAAGGGAAGAAGGGGACCAAAAAATTTTCCTGGGGCAAAATTTGGTCAAAAAATTGGTGACTCATAAGGGAAGCATGCCTTTTATGCTTAGAATCTAGTTTCCTTGTAGTCCATTAGGTACAGAGTCAGATGCAGCTATGAAAGAGTTAGAAATAGCCCCAAAGATCCAAGAATCAATCATGAAGCTTTTACCCCACACACAAAGGGAAACACACAAGGCTAAAAACACTACCTGTGCAACTACACTTAGGGAAAGCAAGAAAAGAAACTAAAAACAAAATACTATATACAACTAACTAGGTATTCTTGCCTCCCTCCTAGATCGAAGGGAAAATTCTTTAAGTCCCCTTCCTTGCAAAAGGACTTATGGTGCCAGGCAAGTAGTTGAACGAAAAAGAGAGTTGGTGACCTGCTCCTCTTGCCTGTCACCTGAGTTGGCTGGTATCTAAGTGGATCAGAGTCAAACATGCTTCTGACATATATGTACTCTGATTGTCCTTGAAAGCTTATTAAATGTTGGTCCCTTATATTGGTGCTCCTCACCAATAAATCAATGGCTATTGGCTCATCACCATAAGCCCTTTGATCAGCACATTCCCTTTGATGGTCTAACTTGTTTCCTTCTACCTCATTGAAGACTCTGTCAGACTCATCCTCTGATTGCAATTGGACCTCTTGAAGAAGGGTGACTATGGTGATGTCTAAAATGGACTCACAAAAATATTGCTCATCCCACAGAACATCACCTCTCCATTTAAAGCTCTCTTCTTCCAGGCATTCCTCCAAGAAGACATGCCTCTCCTTTTCCTCTTTGCTAATTAGGACCTCTAGATGTTCAAAGGTATCCTCCTAATCCTCTAACTCAGGCTCCTTAGTATAGTCATTCTTATCATCAAAATAGCAAGGAAGTTCATCAAACAGAGGGGAAGAGAGCTCACCATGCTTTTGTTCCTCCTCGTAGTACTGGAACATCTGCATATATGCAAGACCTACATCTTCTCCATTGTTGATAAGGTCTTCACAAGGAGCATTGATGATGATTTCTTCTTCATTATCGCTCATGGCAACCTCTTGAAGAACTACAGATTGGATCTTCTACTCCTCACTTGCCTCCTACAAAATAGGTTCTTCCTTGAGAAGGGGTGAAGTGGAGAAAACATGTGAAAGAGGAGGTAGTCCTTGAGCTAGAATCGAATGATTCTCCTCCTTCCATTTGGTCAACACTTCATCAATATTAGGTACAGCTTGATATCTCTCTTAGAAATGTGTAGGTGGGGTGTGTTCAGACATGGAATGTGCTATTTGGTCTGAGCCATCCATCACACATTGGTTGAGGAATCTCTCTCTAGACTCCAAATCTATTATTCTCCTAGCTAGATCTTCTTGGAAATGCCATTCCTGGAGGTCACTAGCATTATCATGAGCAGGAGCAGCCTCAGCTTTTTCAAGGTTTTAAAAAAACTTGCTCTTCTTCCTTCCTGCCCCATGATTCTATTATTTTCCCCCAATTTAGGATTTTGAAATTGGAATTTTGCTCCTGTGAATAGGCAAAAACTTTGTTTTCTCCAAGGTCCTGGGGCTCCTCCATAGGGTCTAGAAGTTTTATCTCTCTTTCAAGAAGTAGCTTCATCCTAGCCTCTAAATCTTCAATTTGCTTGGCTAGATTGTCCTGAAAGAGTCTCTCTTGGAGGTCACCAGTGTGATCCTCTTCAAAGCTCTAGGCTAGTTCCTGGCAATCCTTCCTCTAACTCAAAATTTGCATATCATGCTGAAGAACTTGGGGAGGCTGAGGAATGCAAGGAAGAGGTTGTTGATGCATTGAAAGAGCTTCTAGAAGAGGGACGTGTTAGCTAGTGGTATTCCTCCCAATGGAAAATTCATGATTTAAGGAGTTTAGAAGGTTCATCTCCATGGGAGGTTGCTCTTATGTCTTCTGGTGTTGGAAAGCCAGGTGCACGGGATTGAGAGCAGATGTATTTGATGAGCTGGAGTAAGCAAGTTCTATCTGATAGAAAGGATTTGGCACCAAAGAGGGGGCTTTCTTTAGACTAGGAGGGGGCACATAAGGCTAACTGCCTTGAATAAATGGATTTATCCATTTTGTTACCTCCTCCTCCATGGATTTCAAGGCCTGTTCTTGCCTAAACAAGCACTCTTCTTTATACATTAGCTCCTGCTGATATCTATACTGCTCTTCTAGTCTGTTAATCTCCAATTCTAGGGCCACTTCCCTTATCATTGAAGGGCAACTAAGAGAGCTGCTTGAGGGGATTGCATAAATATTTGGAGCCTGATCATAATCATACGAAGGAAAATAAGACCCATGATTTTGTGCAAAGGAAATATACATACAAAAAATGATTTCGGATGGCACCAGGTTGCTTAACTAGTAGATTTAACTCAGAGTTGCCAGATGCTGAAAATATTTGATTTGCTATAATAAGACTAGCATCAATCCTAAAACCTTACTGAGTTGTCAAAGTTCCATCGGGCATGCCAAAATTGTTGACGTAAGAGATTGCACCCTTGGCAAGAGGCTGAGCTCCTGTCTTCTCCTCACAACTATGGAAACTCCCCTCTCGCCTGTGGGACTAGCGAAGCTAGAGGGGAGAGTCTTTAGATAAGGGCTAGCTCCCTTTGATGCATCATGTTCATTCCATCAAGTGCTAACACATACATATATATATAGATATAATGGGGGGATGAAAAGGGAGAGAGATGTAGGAAAACAACCTACTCTAAAGAGGTGATGCACCAAAATAAGTTGTCCTTCTCACATCCACACTTAAAACCAGACAAATACATACATACACTTCACACTTGGAAAAAGTACCAGGCTGCAAGAAACTGGCAGGGAGGCTTTCATGAAAACATAGAGAAATAGAGATTTCACCAAGGTGATATGGAATGCACACTGTAAGGAATCTCCTCTGTTCTGAACTTCTCAAATACTGCTCTCTTCCTGTCAGCTACAGAAATGGTGCCTTGTAGACAACAGGTATGCTGGTGTTGGGCCTGTGAAAGCATCAAGAAAAAATGATTGAACACAAAAAAAACACTCAAGACATACACATCAAAATCTATCCAAGATGGAGGTAAAATTGTGTTTATTGATTCAGGTGGAAATTTTGCCAGGACTACGCCTTACAAAAGTGAAAGATCCTTCATAAAATGACCAGTCCTAAATATATATGAGAAGAAAAGAGGCCCATTTGGTGCTCCTTTTTTACAAGTGGTCTATCACATCCCTTCATTAGGAAGAACAGGTCACTCAAAACATTCATGATCTATGTGCTTTGTCTATTTGAAGTCTGCCTTTTCAAGGTCAATACATGGTTTGTCTACTCATTAAATGTAAAATGGAGAAACCCATTGCATTGCTAGTTTTTTGCATCCCCAATGATCAATTTGCAAGAACTATTTCACCTGTCAGAGTCACTTCTCAAATTGGCACCACTTGGACTAACTGCTTGCGTGTTTCATGCTTGTGTCCTTGTCTTTTCTCAATTTTGTCTCTTCTAGCTCCTTCATCCCTTGAGGGTGAACATTCTTAGCGGGTCACTACATTTTGGCTCCTTGGTTAGCTCTATCTCAGTTGAAAACAAATGGTCATTTTGTTTCACTAACTTTGACATTCATATGGCCATCATTGGTTTTGAAACCAATGGCTAACTTGTTTTATTAACTTTGACATCCTTTGGGATGTCACCGTCCCCGTCAAAACATCATCGGGTCTTCATGGCTTCTCTGCGGCTTTGCTTAGTCTTGGCACTCCTCCAAATTTGCTTAGTGCCACTTTGTATTTGGGCTGGAAGTCCCTTTCAAGGGCATCTACCCTTTGGGGTCCTTCGATGGGTCCTTTGATGCTTCGAACGGTCTCTTGGGTCCTCGCAGGCTTTGTGTATTTTCTACAAACTTTTGTCTGCAGACATTTTCCTGCAGACAAAAAGTCCATGGAAATTCCCTAGGTCTGTCTCTGTGTTTGCTTTGAAGCACGCCTAAATTCCTTTGGACTTTTTGTCTGAAGGAATTCCTTCGAGCAAAAAGTACGAAGGAATTTGGGACTTAATAAATTTAAACTTTAAATAAATTCGGACTTACCCGGTCCTTTTCTTTTTGAAGTGCCTGACCTCTGCTAGGGCATTTTGAACTTGAAGACTCCCCTTCAGCCAAGGGCATACCCTTGAACCAAGCCATTGAACCAAAAATGGTTCAACAGTTCAAGGGTTTAACCATTACATGCCGATGAACTAGTGAACCAAGGCCGATGAACTACTTGCTTTGAACCAAGCCCGTTGAACCAAAAATGGTTCAACGGTTCAATGGTTTAACCATTGATGAATCGAGATGTTGAACTTGAAGATGGACCTTTTGAACCAAAGGTCACTAAACCACTTGAACCAGGCCATGAACCAAACTCATTGAACTTGTGCACCCAAAAATGATTGTCATGAAGAGCAAGGGAAGAAGGGGACCAAAAAATTTTCTTGGGGCAAAATTTGGTCAACAGTTTCCTAACCCAATTAAGTATACCCTCATTTGATTTAGATTAACATCTATATGTGAAACTAGGTCAAAGGTAAATATCTATATATTTTTCACATTATGCATGACATATTTTCAAATCAAAGTTCCATGGGTAACATAAAGGCTATGGTGCACAGGTGATTAAAAAAACTATAAAACCCTACCACAGCAGGACAAACCATGTCACCATAGGCCAAAATTGGCCATAGTTAAATAGTCATGACCATATAGGTCTATCCCAATGGAATTAACATAATAACATGTTTGTCTCTAATCATCACATGATTTTCCTCTTTCAAAAGTAGGTTACAAATAATCTACACAATCTATTTATTGTCTCAAATTTCCAAAATAACAAACATGTATGATCATTTATTATTTACATTTCTTAGTATAGTTTCATTTGTAGATTTCATACTTGTTTCTCATTATAGTCTATTAGATATATCTAAATTATGTATTTTTAGTCATGTATGCTTAGATATATTTAATTAAAACTAGTTTATTCCTTATTTTGATAAGACCAAAATTAGGGTAAACATAAATGGTGAACCCTAATTATTTCACACATTCAACATAGGGTTATACAAACCCTAATACACTTAGGATTTCATTAATTTATTTAAATCTGATTTTTAATATTTTATTCTCACATTAGGGTTTATTAGCTCATTACCTAATCATAAAGGTTCTATTTTTATTCTTTCCTTGAATATAATCATGATTTATTTTATTATTTTTAGAATATTAGATTTTTATTCCTAGTTAAATAAACATGTCTGATCAATATAATTTAGTAAATAATATACATAAATTAAGATATTTATTTGTGTAAACAAATATTATTTTTGCCTTTTCTAAATATAGTAAGAAGTGAGAGAAAATAGAACTTAACTTATTTTGAATGATCCAGACTAAGACAGGGTCTAATACTGGACGAGCAAGACTAGGAAATAGTTGAAAACAAGATCTTGAAGTTCATTTCTATATTGGAAAAGAGTGCTGAAAGTGGGACACCTTGTTGTTTGACACTGTAGTCCTTTTTTAACATTATTATCTAGGTGATCTAATCTTTCTAGGTTTTATTTGATAGGCTTGTGTTATCTTGTCAGTGAAATATTGAGGCCTAAAAGCCTATAGAGCTCATTGTGCATCTATTTTTAATCTTCAAAACCATAAGAGCTCTTTGTGCTTGAATTTTAATGAAAACTTAAGAAAGAGAGATAAGGGGTTAGTGTGCAAAGGATACACTATATGCACTTTACATGCTGTGTGTGGGCATGTTACCTACATACCAATACTCTGAAGATAGATCAAGCTAATGTAGTTCTCCCATTGAAGTGCTTGGTGAAATTGTATATGATTAATGCAAATAGATGCAAAACTAGATGTACTTTGGTGTGTAGGTTTGAATAAGCTTTAAACTATCTTGGAAGGTTGTATGCAAAGAATAGAGAAGAGTGCTTGAGTGTACTTGCCTATATTATTGCTTATTTCCTATAAATGAGTTTCAACCCTTTTAAATTGACATTGAATGGCCTTTTATAAGGTAATTAATGATCATGGGTTAAATTAATTCATATTAGGCTGATAGGGAAAATGATAATGATTCAAGAGAATATCATCATTGGGACCAATTTTGAACTTGGATAATAATGCCAAAATTAGGACACCCTAGGTTTTAGTGCTCCTATCCAAGTTAGGCAGTATTGTCCTGAGGGAATAAGACTTGGGGGGTGGATATTGGCCTGAAAGGGCTACCTAGGTTTGAAAGAGATAAGTTTTGAAGGTTATGGATGACTAGGAATCAATGAAATAATAGCCTAGAAGGGTTGTGTAAGCAAGAAAGAGGACCTATATATTAGGTGTTATTAGCCACACTTAAGTCATCCAATTTTGAATTTTACATGAATACATTTCCCCCTCTTTATTCTAGTGATGAATCAAAGTGAAATACTAGGATAAAGGAAAGTAAAAATCATACTTAAACTTACCTATAAGGGAGAAGTTCATGAAATTTTATGATGTTGGATGTGCATAGAGATAGCACACTGTAAAGTGTGAATCTATAATGAAAACATAAAGTAGATTAGTTCTTACTAGATACTCTATATCTAAAATAAGAATGTAAAAATGCTAAGTAAGAGGAAGATAAAGGAATAAATACTCCTCATCATGCATGCAAACCAATATAAAACCTACTCTGATATTAGATTGTGTTGGATGATGTTGGGTATGTATTGAATTAAGAGTAATATCACAAATAGAGTTGAGTGTTCAATTCCCCAAAAGGTGGATCAAGAATAAAAAGTCTATCCCTTTGGCTCCATCATCACCAACTAAGTGAATTTAATGAATCATGTGTGTGTTAATTGATGTCTGGACTATGTGTCCAATCTCTCTGAATAGGTGGCTCAAGAATACAAAGGTTGGCCCTTTGGCACCATCATTGCCTCATGAAGTGAAGCTATGAAGCAATATCTATATAAAATATATGCCATATGAGATGGCTCATGGATCCTATGGATGTCCTATAAATCTAACAATGTGGCATGGATAACCTAAATGTATGCTAGAAACTAGGTTATTCTTGGCCATTTTGAAACATGGATATTAGGCTTATATGAAAGCCATTCCAAAACTGATGTACGAGGCTTATGTTAGAGACAAATTGAGAACTTGAGTACTAAAAAAGTTAAACTTGTATGAAATTTCAAATTGAAAGTGATGCCAACCACCTATACATAAAGTAAGGCACACAACTGTTGAGAAATGCCCTGATGATAAATGAACTTAGAAATAAAAAAGATCAATGTGTCATGCACATTGCCCCTAATCACTAATATCTAGAACATGGATTTTGATCTAGAAGCTATGTCAACTTCCTAATCTAAACTAAAAGTGAGAACCATCATGTTATGCATGATATCCCTCTATATCTAGATTCTCTAAGAAAACTATATTAAAACTATTGATTTTGATTGATTTGGATGTGCAAAAATTGTCCCTAAACTAAATTTTTTGCCTATTTCTAGAAAACCTAAGTGTTTTTATACTTGGATAAGAGTGAAAAAATGTGGGCATCCCTGTGTTTTGTGTTACTATCCATTTATAACACTATTTTCCTATGCAAAAAATTAGTTATTGATATAGAACTATCACTATTTTTTTGCTTTATTCTGATTGATTTGACCTCTAGATACTAAACTGGGTGATCTGAATGTTGTTTTTTCAACAATTAGGAGATTTTATCTCTATGATAAAACCCCTATTTGTTTCCCCCTCTTCTAAGGGTAGGAATGATGAACCTATAATGACTGACCTCATAAGAAAAGAGTCCTGTAAGTGTGTTAAGTTGTATAGATATATGATATAGCATTGATATTTGACAAGATATTTTTGGATAGAGAAATTTTTGTATTGATATATTCTTAGATCAATATATGTATGCCTAGATATATATAACAATGTATAATCATGTGTAAAGTGTTGTACTAAAACTATAAATGTTAGATATTAGTTGTTAGTTTTTAGTTGTTAGTTATTAGTTGGAGGGATAGAGCATGATGTCCATCATGGAATCCAAGAAAGCAAGGAAAATTCATGATGTGGATCATGGCATTACACACATTGAGAAGTAAACAAGTGATCAAGAAAATAAGAAAAAATCAAGAAACAAGAAGCATACAGGGATGGCCAAAGGGCCATGTAAACAAGGGGTATGGGTATATGTCACTCAAACTAGAAAGCAAGCATAAAAGGCATGTTAAAATGCCACATACATATACAAATGAAACAAGTAAAGCTGGCATAGGGGCCATAGTCACATGGAAGACTACAAGCAAGGGACATTGACAAATGTCTAAAGGTACACACACATGAATAAAAGTAAAGAATATTGGCAAATGTCATAAGGCATAAGCAGGAGACAAGCAAGAAATAGAAATGCAATCACACAAGCGATGCTAATCATGATTAGAAATCATGTAATAAATAGAAATGTATAATTACATCTAACTAATTAAAGTAAATTTGAAATTATGCAAAACATGTGTAGTATAAGACTAGGTATATGCTAAGAGATACATAAGTGCTAGACACTAGTGAAATGTCTATATAGTAATCTATGTAATCTAGTAAGGAATGTACATCAGCCTAATAAATAACTTAGAGTGTGTAGTATAGGAATGACATAACCTATATGGTGTAATCATGTAAAAGATGCCCCCATTGGGTATGTTTATCGATGTGTGTCTCAATTATAGAAGTAGGAATGCCCCCTAAATGGGTAGATTGAAGCAATCAAGTAGCTAGATGTCACTACACACACTCAAAAGAGATCAAGTGAAGCATGGTAATGTAGATAAATTGACATACAATAGCATGAAACAACAAATTTAAGTCCTATCATGATAGTAGTAATGTAAAGCATGGTTTGAATGTTTTTATATTTTGAAATATTTGAACTATGTACAATCAGGCAGGAGAGACTATGTATAATAAAATAAAAAGGAACTATGTACAATCAAGCAAATGAAAGCTATGTACAAGTAATATTATGAAGAAATGATACTAACTAATGAGTCTCAAGGGAGACTCCCTATCATGTTGTCTTGTATCAAGAAGAAGGATCATGTATGATCATGATGGAAATGTTGAGACTGTGGCTTTTAAATCTATATATGTTGTAAATTATCTAAAATATCTATAGTGGAAAACAATTATGGGGTCCCCTTGTAGCTTTGATAATTGGATGCAATTATAGGGCTCTTAGGGACCCATCTGGTAGTAGGATAAGCTCTCTGAACATGTTCTCTATGTGTAGATGAATGAGATCTCAATGAGACTACCCTAGGTATGAATATTGTATCTCTAAGCTTTGTAGAATCCTGAAGCTATGTAGGTTTATGAATTCTCTATGCTAGTGATGAAGGTCTCGATTGTGGCTAAATTTAGACTAGAGGAAGAACCGTAATAGGTGAGGAGTTGAAACTAGATCAAAAGGGGTGCTAAAATAAGTGTCAAATCCATAACTCTGGGTGTAATCAACTTTCCTATCTTCATAAACTTGGGTGATATCATGTACTGCATAGTCTACTATAGGCATAGATCTGATAGTAGGTGCATGATGGAAGCTAGATAAACTAAGTTTGAAGAGAGGAGGGATAGATATAACCACTAGTGTTTAGTAGTGATAGGGAGATACTTAAAAGTAGCTAAAGAGTTAGATACATCTAAGTATAAACCATGTATAACAATATGTTTATAAAGAACATTCCACATGATAGATAGCAAATAAGGGATAGAGAACATGGAATTATGCATTAACATATAGAAAAATTTGACTTGAATCATGACATTTCTAAAATATTTTGTAAGATAGTCTTGAAAAATTTTCCTCATGAGAGATAATGTATGTAATAGAGAGCATGACATTGTGCATGAAAACATTTAGAGTTTTGATATGTGGTATGGCATTTCTAATGTGTTTAGCATGATAAACTTGAATAATTTTCCACATGAGAGATAGAGAACAAGTGATAGAGAGTATGAATTTTTTCGTAAAGGAATATAAAATTTTGATATGAAACATGACATTTCAAATGATTTAGCAAGATAAATTTGAATAATTTTCCATATGAGTGAAAGAGAATACACAAAAGAATTTTGGAATCTTGTGCATGTTTGGCAATGAATTTTGTAATATTATCTCATATAATGAAACATAAACATGAAATTCAAAGGATGAAATTTTATACTAACATATGATAGACTTCAACATTCATGTACATGATTGGGTCTATTATGGTTTCCTTATTATTTGCAAGAAATGTAAGAAAAGTTTGTAAATAAATGAGCATCATTTTTTCAATTTGGCTATGGATGTAAGGTGATACCTCAAGAAGCAAAGTAGGAGCTCGTATATATAACTAAAGATTTTTTAGAAATATTTATGTAAATTATTATGATTTTTTTGAATTTGAATTTTATTTTTTGAGTTTGATATGCAATTAAAAATTAAAAAAATGGTTTGAAAATTACTAGAAAGTAATTGGGAGGTAGTTGATGTAATCTATGGATTTTGAATGAATTTTTAAAATTAGTGTGATAATTTTAAAAATTTAATATGAATTTGTAGAATTGTGCTTTAAAATTTTAGGAAAAATCAAAAAATATTTCTAAAATTAGCAATATATTTTTCCTAGTGTTTAAAATGTGGTTGTATGCAAAAAAGTCCTAGTATGTGCAAACTATGGTTTCAAAAAATATATATATATTTTTCACTTAATTTGTTTATTTTTTATTTTTAAATGTAGGAAAAATCAAGAAATTATGGAAAAAAATCATAAATAATTATCCCTACGGTTTCTAGGGTTTTTGTGTGAAATTTGAAGTAAGTCGGTTCGCTAAATGTTTTACTATTTTTGGAATATTTGATTTTTATTCCTAGTTAAATAAATAGGTCTAAGCAATATAAATCGGTAAATAATATGCATAAATTAAGCTATTAATTTTTGTAAATAGATAATATTTTTACCTTTTCTAAATATAGTAGGAAGGGAGAGAAATAGAACATAGATTAATTTAAATGATCTAGACTGAGATAGGGTCTTATACTGGAGGAGCAAGAATAGGAAATAGTCAGAAATAGGATGTTGAAGCTCATTTCTAGATTGGATAAGAAAACAAAAAGTGAGACACCCTATTGTTCGATGTTGTAGTCCTTTTCTAATGCTATTATCTAGGTGGTTTGAGCTTTCTTTGTTCTATTTGGCAGGCCTGTGTTACCCTGTCAGTGAAATTTTGAGGCCTGGAAGCCTATAGAGCTCAATGTCCATCTATTTTTAATATTCAAAGCCCTAGGAGCTCTTCATGATTGAATTTAAATGGAAACTTGGGAAAGAGAGAAGTGTTAGTGTGTAAAAGATACATTAGATACACTTCACACCCCGTGTGTGGGTACGTTGCCTACATACCAATACTTTGAAGAGGGATCAAGCTAATGTAGTTCTCCTATTGATGTGCTTGTTGTAATTGTGTATGATTAATGCAACTAGATGAAAAATTGGATGTAATTTGGATGGATAGGGACTAATGTACAGGTTTGAATAAGCTTGAAATGATCTGAGAAGGTTGTATACAGAGAATAGAGAAGAGTGCTTGATTGTATTCTTGATTCTTTCTTGTAAATGAGTGCTAACCCTTCTAAATAGACTTTGAATGGCCTTTTATAGGGTAATTAATTATCATGGGTTAAATGAATTTGTATTAGGCCAATAGGGAAAAGGATGATGATTCAGGAGAATATGATCATTGGGACCAATTTTGAACTTCGACAATAACACCAAAATTAGTACATCCTGGGTTTCAATGCTCCTGTCCAAGTTGGGTTCTATTGTCCTAAGGGAATGAGACCTAGGGGGATGGATCTAGGCCTAAAACGTTTGCTTGGGTTTGAAAGAGCTAAGTCTGAAAGGTTGTGGATGATTGGGAATTAGTGAAAGAATAGCCTAGAAGGGCTATGTAAGCAAGAAGGAGGACCTGTGGATTGGGTGTCATTAGCCACACTCAAGTCATCTAATTTTACATTTTACATGACTACGTGATTCGAGTTAAATGAAATGGATACAAACATTTTGTCTTTCTTATATACTAAAAATGTGCAAAAGGCAAAAATTTGATATACAAATACCCTTGGGGTTTGTGATAATACACCTTCATCTTCATAACCCATAAAAAATAATGTGTCTTATGAAGATAATTTGACATTAGTGCATATACCAAGTAGATTACATGGAAAAATACATAGTCAATCTTTAGAGATTAATGCATGTCACTATTAAATCAATTCTAATACAATATATGGAAACACTATAACATGTAAAATCCTAAATTGCCCATTTCCCTATGACTTAAAAATCCCTAAATTTACATTATTTAATGGCATTGGTGATATTTTTATCTTAAAAACTTTATGCTTCCATTTTCAAATATAATGTCAATTATAAAAATATTATTGAAAACATTCCCTAAAATACTCATAAGTCAAGCTTTAGATTGGTTCCATCATTTTCATAGTGGATTTTTACACACATATTTATAATTAGAATATATATTTTTACAATAATACATTCACAATAAAAAACCAAGGCTAATAATTAAAAATCTTTCCTATATTTTCCAATGATAACTTGAGCTTCTTATTGATTACACATTATGGTTTAAATCATTTGATATATCATCCAATAGACTTAGAATATCAATATGTTTTGTAAAATCCATTTTGTCTCTACAACAAAAACTACTCTATTATAATTGCAACACATTTAACTCTCTTTGTTATAATACATTATCACTAGATAGGGAGATTACATGTTATCAAAATGTTAATCACATCAATCACAATCCTGTTTATATCTAATTAAAAACCATGATTCTTCAAGGGTTTCATCTCCAACATGGTTTCAAAACAACACTTATTTAGTTATTAAAAAAATCATTGAGCTTAATGATTCTTGAAGTGAAATTGTAAACATACTTTAAAATAATTGATAACATTAACTCCCAATCATCCCCTACACATTTCATGTCATTCATAGAAGGCTAAATAATTTTATTATTACCATATATTTCTTGGACATTCAATGAATATGTGTTATTTTAGACACATAAAATTAATAAGTAAGTGCTTGAAAAAGTTTAATCTTTACATCATACCTTACTTGGTCCATTCACCATTTCCCTAACTCAATATATAACAGAGCCTATAATGTCTTATGAACACTGAGCATATCATACAAACATCCCTATTTCAACCCTATTCATCCCTATTCGACCTATAAGTTCCTATTAGACCTTTTTCAATAGTATTTGTCCTTCTGGGATAAGTCTGCACTAGGTCAAATAGGGCCACATTGCAGCCATATCCCCCACACTCTAATGGTTAATTTTTAAAATTGAGGCATTTCAAAATGACTATATTGAACCTTTTTAAAAATAGGCTATCAAAAATATTTCAAATATTCATCTATGTAATCACATCAAGGCTTATCTAAATACATGTATCAATCACTTGGAAATTCTATTGCATGCTAAGAAAAAGAGCACTATTTCTTCCAATTTTAATTCTATGACATTCTAACAGTCATAGGCAAAGTCTGGATATATTTTATTGTAAGTTAAAGGCATCCATTATCAATAATTTAAATTAATATTCTACCTAAATGTATATAGAGTCACAATCATAGATCACACAATCACCCTAGGAGGGAGAACTACATCAGCCTGAGGCCCATTTAGAATATGTACTTAACACTCAAATTATGCAAGATTTTCTAAGGATAGCTCAACTATTCCCCTTATCCATTTCCCCACTTTTTATTTAATATTTATCTTGTCAATTGAGTAGAAGGAGGGTTTTGCCTTTTGTAGGTCTTCCACACAGTAACATAGTAACACAGAGCAAAAACATTATCACTCAACCATTGTAGAGAGTCATATAAACCCAAATCAAAATGCTATTTAGTTACTAAAAATTTTCATTGAGCCTAATGATTCTCAAAGTGAAATTTTAAACATACTTTGGAATAATTGATAACATTAACTCCCACTCATCCTCTGTACATTTCATGTCATTCATAGAAGGATAAATAATTTTGTGTTTACCATATATTTCTTGGAAATTAAATAAATATGTGTTATTTTAGACACATAAAATTAATAATTAAGTTCTTGAAAATGTTTAATCTTTACATCCTTACCTTACATGCTCAATTCACCATTTATCTAACTCATAATCTATAAGAGAGCCTCTATTATATTTTGAACACTTAACATATCATACACACATACCTATTTAAACCTTATTCATCCTTATTCAACCTACAAGTTCCTATTAGACCTTTTTTAGCAATCTTTTTCCTTTTGGGACAAGTCTGTACTAGGTCAAATAAGGCCAAATTGCATCTGTGTCCCCTACACTCTAATGGTTGATTTTTCAAATTGAGGAATTTCAAAATGAATATATTGAACATTTTGTAAAATGGGTTAGTAAAAATATTTCAAATATTCCCCTATATAAGCACATCAAGGCTTCTCCAAATACATCTAACAATCACTTGGAAATTCTACTACACGCTAAGAAAAAGAGCACCATTTCTTCCAATTTCACTTATAGGGCATTCTAATACTCATAGACCAAGTCTAGATATATTTTATTTTAGGTCAAGGGAATCCATTTTCAATCATTCCAATCAATATTCTAGCTAAATTTATATAGTTTCACAATCATGGATCACAAAATCACCATAGGAGGGAGAACTACATTAGTATGAGGCCCATTTGGACTATGTAGTTACAACTCAAATTATTCAAGGTTTTCTAAGGATAGCTTATCTATTCCCCTTACCCTTTCCCCCCTTTTTTATTTAAAATTCATCTTGTTTATTAAGTATAAGTTAGGGTTTTGTCTTTTATAGGGTTTTATATTTTGTAGGTTTTGTATTTATCACACTAAATTGCACCCTTGAGGAGGTTGTTCAAGCCTCCTCACTTAGGTGATAGCATGGAGACACCTAGGTTGTGGGTATCCTAATCAATGAGATGAATCTCTATATAGGGTAGCTCCCTTGATGCTTCACCTTGAAAATATAGATAAGCCTATTACTTGCTATGAAAATGGAGAGAGAATGTAAACAAAATCAAGGTGGTGATGCACCAAATTAATACTCTCCACTTGACTATACTACACTAGTAATATGAACAAGGATTGAAACCTATCACACTAGCTCAACATGAGCCCCTAAGCATCAGTATTTCATTATGAAGGTGTAAATCAAGACAATATCTAAGAAGGGATGATCAATATGTCTCATAGGGGACACTAATGAATCAATCTCCACACTTAATCAATGTAAGACAATCTAACACACTCCATATGACCTGATAATATGACTAAACCTATAAATAGGTAAGGAGATAAGACAAATAAGAGAGAGATATGACAATACTACTAACATTAATCAACTAATCATGAAGTATACACTAGTTATAGCATTAAGAAGGTTATAAGTTAGCTTGTATTCATATCAAAGGCAAGTATAAGTGTTTAAAAGAGTAGGGCTTCACCATACTTAGGTTGAGGGTGTAGACACTGAAATCGTGTCGACTCCCCTGGTCATCCCTCATGCTATTCTCCCTCACCTATTTAACCCCTATCGACCATTTTCCCCACTAGCCTTGACCCTGGCAGCATGTCAAAATGAGCAAAAGGCTAAAGTTAGTCTCTGCCCCCATTCTGCATCTGCCGACCACAGTCGCCACCCGACTGACGTCGCCGACGTCGGTCACTTCTCGGCCGACGTCGGTGGTCCTGCCGACGTCGGTTCTCCTTAGCACTACATTCTCGATCCGAACGTAGGAACCGTTATTTCATTATTCGTTATCAATCCAGTTACCAATCCATTTCCTGAATCAGTTATCAAACCGTCCCTCGCCTTCATCAGAAAAACCATTCGAAACTCTTATTCATTCGAACAGACTCTGGCAATCATTCAACCAACTCTGACAATCACCCCGAACTGTTACGATCAATCAACTCCGCCATCCAACCAATCTGCATTCACTTTCTCGAGCTCTGTTTCTACTTCGATCAACTTTTGCGGCACATCAACGACTTCAATCATGTCTTCAGTGTGTAACAGGTAAGTATCTTGCTCTGTGTTTTTGTTTCTCTCTGGTTATTATTTGTTTATTACTACTATCACTCTATTTAGACTCAGACTACAGACCTGAGACCTTACTCCTTTCCTTTACACCTCTGTTTAACATTCCAAAATATACAGTCACTCTACCCAGATCCCTGTAAAAACCCCCTGATTCCTAAACTGACTCCCAAACCCCAAACAAACCCTCAGACACCATTCTGCAACTTGACCAGACCTGTCCAAGAACTGCTGCCTCGATCGATGCCAGTCATTACCCCAATCGACGCTGACACTTTAACCGACGTCGGCACCCTTTCCTGACTGACGCTGGCATAGAGACCGACACTAGCGACTGTGCAGAATAGTTTGCTAAATATCAGGTACGCATTTTATTTTTTCATCTTTTATTTGCTTCAATTCTGTCTTTTCATTATTTCCATTTCTGTCAAATATTTTTGTTTTTAATCAGTGGGTTGATATCCTTCTAGGAAGTCTTCATACTTTCGGGATCAGGCGTTTGCTTGACAGCCCATCGTCTCTTCGTCTAACATTTTTTCGTGTTTAGTCTATTTTCCTTTGTAGGTGTCATTCCTCCACAGCCAAAGAGGAGTACCTTCCAACGTCTAATTTTGGTGCACACGACCATATCCAGGTATCTTCTAGCCTTGACCATCTCTTAGTTTCTCATTTCTATCTTTTGAATGTAGAAAGCGATTTAGCGTAGAAACATTCTGGCATGCCCGGTGGGACCCCTAGGGCCTTCCTTGGGTTCTTTCTTTCTTTCGTTCATATAGGTGCATTAGGTTCCTTCCTTTTTCACCTCTTTCATCTCTTCTAAATGACATCATAAGCAGGAATAAAAAGAACTTTTCTTTTCTTTCTTGCACTTCTAGACTAGTCAAAACTCATATTCTTCGACTCTTTCTCCATTCATCTTCATACGAACAAAACATCTCGACTTGGGCATTAAAACACTCTGCATTGCATTTCTATTTACTTGCATCTCTTAGACCACACTTAGTAATTAATAAATGCATATTGAATTAATCTAGTCCACTTGATGTTACACGACCAAACCACTTGCACAAAACAAACATCTTAACTTACCTGAGACAAGGCCCGACTGGGATTTCATCCCCCAGTGGATACCTTACCCATCCTGGCAATCTTACTTGGATTTCATCACCAAGGGGAAAGCCAACTCTGTTCTCTGGCAGAGTCTAATCTCTAGGGGAAGTATATTTTGGCTAAGCGGGCCCAGTTTATCACTGGACTCGTGAAGTGAGGGGAGCTTGCTCCTTAGCACCAGGCCTTGTATGAAACCTAACACAGAATTTTTAAGCACCATAACTAACCTGAAACCATCCATAGACTGCTTCTTCTAGGACCTGACTCAAAAGCCAATCTTCCTCTACACACATTCTAAGGCATAAGCCATTATAATCCTAATAATTTACTCTTAGGGTTTTAGGATCTACTTGTGTTCTTCATCTTTTTAGTTCTTATCTGCTTGTTTGAGCTTGTGAGGACATTCTTCCTTGCCTTGAATGGTTCTGACTCGTATCCAAGCCAAGGCTCTAGTCGATCACGTGAGGCATCATCCTCTTCCGTCTACTCTGCCCATAACCAGCCCTATAATGGAGTTCAACTCGAAGACTGAAAGAACTCCTACTAGACCATCCCCGACCCAAACGCCTATTGTCCCAGAAGGGGACCAAGATTTCACATGATTCTTGGACCTCAACGTAAAATCCTTGCAGCACTATCTCGCGAATAGCCAAACGCGAGACCCCTTTGGCAATCTAATTTACGGAATGCCGACCTCTTTTCTCGAGACTGCGGCCATATCAACGACGTTCGTAGTTCAACCCTTAGACACCTAGGCTATTGCCTCAACCAATGACCAGCCTTTTACCAACCATCCAAGTATGGCCTCTCCTTCCATCATTGGGCCCACTTCCACTGGGGTTTCGGCCCCCTATCAATCTCAGCCCACTCAACCATTTTTTACCCCCTTTCAGAATTTGGTCGTCTCTATTCCACCTACCCTTGCTCCTATCAATACTAGGGTGGCTACCTATCCATTGGCCCATGTTACCTCTAACCAACCTCCCGCAACAACATCAAACTTAGCCATGCCTTCTACCCAACCATCCTTAGTCTCCTCTTCTATCCCTACGACTAGTCATCCGTACGTTGCGCCCTTACTGGTACAACTAACTACGTCGTATACCTCTTCTAGCCTCTTTCAAGTGCCTTACAATCTAGGGGGCACTCCACCCGCCAATCCGTTAGTAGATATCATCAAAATGCTGATAGACAAAATGTCCAACCTAGAGACTTCTGTTTCTGGCTCACGCAATACTCTCTCATACGAACAAATTTGCAATGAGCCCATTCATCTTTCTGTCCCCATCAGACCATATCCCAGCCAGTGGGAAATTCTTAAGTTTTCTCATTTTCAAAGCAAGGAAGACCCACAACAGCACTTACGGGCATTCAGACATGCCTGTTACCTTATCACCCATGACGATGCGTTGCTTTTACGCACATTTCCTATGTCTCTCTCGAGTGCTGCACTTGACTAGTACATCTCCCTTGCCAGCCATTCCCTCTTCACATTCACTCAACTGGCCCAGCTCTTTCTCGATCATTTCTTTATCAACATCACTAAGAAGGTCTCGATCACATACCTCTATTCTATCTACCAATTCGAGGACAAATCCATTGCTGATTTCGTCGCTCGGTGGAGGGGCCTTATCAATCAAATTTCATTTTCCTTACCCCAACCTGAGCTTATTAAACTTTTCTCCCAAGCCTGTGCTAAACATATTTCTTCCACCTTGAGGGTTCAGACCTTCTGCACTTTTGACGAAGCCTTCACGATGGCCCGTAAACTTGAGTTACGTGCCATCGAGGAGAATAAAGTCAAGTTACAGAGCAAGAATCCCAACTCTAAGACCAATGACCCCTCTTCTAAGCCTTCCTCGTCCAATCCTAAATCTAAAGCTTCAGCAAACGCTATGGTCATTAGATCTTCTTCCTCTTCACCTTCAACTAATCAGCCTGAGCCATCCACATCTATAAGTGCCACCCGCCAATTTCAGCAGAGATACATACAGCGATAGTTTACTCCACTCAAAGAATCATACGCGTCTGTGCTGGAAAAACTCGTCAAACAAGGGGCCCTCAATCTCCCCCAGATCCGACTGCGTCCACAATTTGATCCCTCATGCACCATCCCTGTGTGGTATAGGGAAAATGACTTCTGTAACTACCACCGTGTTAAGGGACATGACATGGGCAACTGTAAAACCCTTAAAAACATAATCTAAGACATGCTGGAAAAGGGTGACCTCATTCTAGACAATCCCAATGCACCCCCTAATCAGGGTATCGACATCTTCAAACAACCATTCCCCAATCATCCACCAACTCAAAACAATGTCCAGACCTTGATTGACAACACTCATGAACACAACATTCGAACAGTCAATACGGTCTCACCCTTCATTTCTAACCAACCTCAAGAGGTGAGTCCATCCATTAGTCCATCACATGTGGATGAACCTCTTTCTCCAGTTAGTTCTCCGTCAACCTCTCTCATCTTGGAGGATGCCTCAACCTTACCAGCACCGCTGGTTTCACCATCCTCCTTCCTGCTGCCCATGGAGGACCCAACCTTTCCTACTCCTCGACCGCAAGTGGAGGGCACAATCATCCCTGCCCTTTACCCGCTTGAGGAGCTTCATTCTCTAGTTTTTTCTCCACCCAGGGAAGAACCTATCTCTCCTTCATCTCCAACCAAGGACAAACCTGTCACGACTTCATCATGTCTTGGGGCCGAGACTACCACACCTTCAATCCCACAACCATCCACATCTTCTCAAGAACCCAAACCTCATCCCACATCTTCTCAGTTATTTTCCTGACTAGTGGAAAAACTCGAACTTCTCCCTTCAAGGAAAGTGGAGCATCAGGGATTGTGGGAGCATCTCACAGCTCTTCAACATGCTCGTGCCCTCTCATCTCATGCTGCTAATCCTCCCATGGCAGAATCTCCCAAGACTATCAACAAAAATCAGACTTCCACTTCTAGACTGTCTATACCTCAACTGACCCCATCAAAACCAAAACCCTCATTTACCCCACCTAAACCAATCAAATCACTCGGTGTTCACCCTGTCTCCAACCTCCCTCATCCACAAGTGAAGGTGGACCTAGACCAAACTTCGACCAAAAGTAGTCTTCAACCCAAATCACATAAGACTGCCAAACCACAGAGGTGAACACCTCCTCTTCTGTCACCATTGCCCTCCATTTTGGGCCCTCATCCTTCGACCTTACCCAGAGTCCTTCCCACTTTGACTTCTAATCAAAACTGGTTGCCTCCTTTGCTTCCTTTGCCTATTGCTAGCCTACCCTCTCCAAAAGGGGCGGTACCTCTCATGAAGAATGTACCGTCTCCACCTATCACCGCACCATCAACCCAAAAGGTGGTATGGAAACCTCCTCCAACTCCGCCTAAGCAAAAGCCACCAACATCGCACACATCAACGAGCATGGACCCTTTAGTGGGTTCATACTCTTTGATCTTGCATCAACTTTTGTAGACTTCCAGCATAACTCTTCCACCCATCAGGCCTTTCCAACCCCTCGGGTCTA
The DNA here is from genome assembly GCA_037957365.1 of Torreya grandis. NCBI lineage: Eukaryota > Viridiplantae > Streptophyta > Pinopsida > Cupressales > Taxaceae > Torreya > Torreya grandis. Next base: position 680,461 of record JARHVA010002810.1, on the reverse strand, counting down.
AGCCCTCCTGGTTCGATGACACAAAGATTTGCTTATACCATCATACGCAAGGACATGATACTGAGACTTGTTGTGCCCTCAAGGCTATCATTCACTGTTATCTGGAGAAAGACACTCTTCTCTTTGAGGACACTCTCGACCGACCCCTAACTCCTTCTCATAACCCTCCAACCTCTTCAAACCCATTAACATCTCATCAACAGGTTACAACCCCTTTATCTCCTTCACCTCCCATCTTTGAAATCAATGCCATTCACATCACTACTAGGTCACAAAAGGACAAGGTGAAAGAAAAAGTTGTCATTCCTTAGACCTACCCTTTTGTCAATCCACCTCAACTGCCCAAGCCTAAGATTTCTATCCTTGGCGCACCTCAACCCTCCTCTTCTTCTTCTTCTTCCAAACCAATCCACAACTCCATGTTGAAACAACTTCACCAGATGCTTGTGAAGATGTCCCTCTATGACCTCATCCAAACCTCGCCTCAACATCACCAAGCCCTCATCCAAGCCCTGCAGGCAGCGGAAGTCCAACCCGAGGACCCCCAGCCACTTGCTGCCCTTGTCCACTCCTTAGCCCCTGTTGCCTCCATCACATTCAACGATTCTGAGATTCCCACATCTAACACAAAAGATCAAGATGCCACCCTCTTCATCACTGCCTATGTTGATCAGACACACATTAAACATGTTATGATCAATGGAGGTGCCAGCATCAACATTATCTCCACCCATGCCTTTGATCAGTTGGCTCTTCCCAAGAATTGCATCTCCAAAACTGACACAATCTTGCACTCTTTTAATGACACCACCGCCACGACCATTGGCACAGTCATCCTTCACATCCACATTGGTCCACGCACAGTCTCGGAGCTCTTCTACATCATCGAAGGAGAGTTTCAATACAACATCTTGCTAGGCTGACCCTGGATCCGTGCCATGGCCTGTGTCCCCTCCACCCTGCACCATTGTGTGAAATTTGAGCACGACGAACAAGTCCACACCATTCCCATTGACCCTTCACCCTTCAAAACTTGCAACACCACCTACCATCCAAATGACATCCTTATACCTATCAAACCATCAATCCCGGCACTGCCTCCATCCGTGGAAGCTTCGACCAATTCGCAACAGATGATCGCCCTCACACCTCCCCTTCAAGCGATGACCACAGACCCCATGGAAGACATCTTCCAAAGACTTTCATTGGGAGAGTATTTCTTGCTGACCTTAGACATCTTCCAAACTCCACAAGAGTATGGACGCCTTCATCACAGCCCCAGTTACGACCATCAGATCAAGATGATCGTACCTTATGGTCCTCCTCACCTCCGAACCAACCTCGTCTATGGGGGGCTTAATCAAGCTCCTACTGACGGTAATCCTCTTTCTTCACCTCAACTTTTCACATCAGACTTTTTGCTTCTTGGTAACCCCACCTTTGCACACACTTACCTTTACAAGTGTGCATGGAAGGGTTTTGGTTTCAGACGCTATGAGCAGGGCTCCCATCAGCCTATCAAACCGCTCAATGATGATGATGCCAAGAAATGGTATGGCTTGGGATATCACGACCCCACTCAAGACCCTATAGACCTTTGTCCCGAACCAACCATTGACCAATCTCCTCCACACTCGCCTATTCTTCCCCCTTCACCTACGGAGTCAGTGGTTTCCATCCCTCCTAGTTTTTTTTGCATAAACACCATCCGCCTGGAACCCCTGACTTATCAGCTAAACGGGGTGTCCAAGTCTCTCCCTCTCATTTTTCCCAGCATGATCGAAGATGAGTCGGCAACCATTCACACTATCCATTGCATTGACGACGATGCCATTCTTTCTTACATAGGCGCCAACGATTCTTTCATCCAGCGCTCCCTCCCTTCTGAGACCCAGGTTATGTTAAATGAATCAACCATTGACATCAACCTTCCTTCTTCCGATGTTCCTTATGTCTTAAAGATTGGCGAATCTTTAGACGCTCAGAAGCAGCTTGACTACACCCAGTTCCTCTCCGACCATAGCAAGGCCTTTGCCTGGACTTATAGTGATATGCCTAGCATCGACCCCACCATCCCTACCCATAACATTGTTAGCAAACCAGAGGCTAATCCTGTCAGGCAAAAGCTTCAAAAGATGCATCCTTGTATTGCCCTCCTTGTCAAAGAGGAGCTTCAGCGCCTCCTTTCTGTCTCCTTCATCCAGCCCATCGATTATCCATAGTGGGTCTCTAACATCATCCCAGTCACCAAGGCAACTGGGGGGATCCAGATCTGCATGGACTATCGCAACCTTAACCTAGCCTATCCTAAAGATGACTTTCCTCTTCCCAACATTGATCAGCTTGTTGATTTTACGGCCGGCCATGAGATGTTAGCTCTCATAGACGGGTTTTTAGGATACAATCAAATCCTGATTGCTCTGGAAGATCAACACAAGACCACTTTCATTACTCCATGGGGAACTTTCTGCTATCAAGTCATGCCTTTTAGCTTGAAGAACGCAGGTGCCACTTATCAGCGTGCCATGACCTACATTTTCCATGATCTCCTCCACAAAATCATGGAGGACTATGTGGATGACCTGCTCGGCAAGTCCAAGCTTCACCGTGACCATCTGACCATTCTCAAAATCATCTTCTCTCACCTTCTTCAATACAATGTTCATCTTAATCCCAAGAAATGTGTCTTTGGGGTCCTCTCTGGCAAGCTTCTCGGCTTCATCATTTCCTTCTGTGGCATCGAGATAGATCCCGCTAAGATTCGTGCTATCCTTGAAATGTCACCCCTGACCAATCTCAAGTAGCTTCACAGTTTGCAAGGGAAGCTCCAGTCCATTCATCGTTTCATCTCGTAGCTTTCTGGCCGCTGCCAACCTTTTCATCATCTCCTTAAGAAGGAAGTCTCCTTTACATGGGATAAGGACTGCCAAGAGGCTTTTGAAGCCCTTAAACTCTATTTGGTCTCTCCACCAGTCCTCATTCCACCTAAAGATGACCAACCCTTCTACCTTTATATCTCAGCCACTAATCATTTGTTAGGTACCATGATCGCGCACCGAGATGAGCATCACCGTGAGCAAGCGGTCTATTATATCAGCTGAACACTGGTCAACTATGAAACTCGATACACCCATATCGAGAAACTCTATTTGGCGTTAGTCTTTGCCACTACTAAGCTCCGCCACTATCTTCTTAATCACAAGACCTTTGTCATCACCCACACTGACCCTCTCAAATACATGCACTCTAAACCATATCAGAATCAACGTATGGCTCGATGGTTCATGCTGCTTGTTGAGTTCGACCTCGAATTCATCTAGCAAAAATCTATCAAAGGGCAAACCATTGCTGATTAACTACCAGATGCCCCTCTTCCTGACAATCAAACTTCACAGTGTGAGTTTCTTGATGAATCTATCGCTGTGCTTTCCATCGATGACACCATCTATCAGATGACTATGTTCTTTGACGGTTCCAAATGTCAAATAGGTGGGGCTGCTGGGGTCATTCTCATCCCACTCAAAGGGGAGCCCATGCCTCTATCTTTTAAGCTCGACTTTGATTGTACCAATAATATGGCCGAGTACAAGGCCTTAATTTTTGGACTTCAGACCGCCCTCTCTCTCAACATCAAGTCCATCAACATCTTTAGTGACTCGCAGCTCGTTGTCAATTAGGTCAACGGTTCATACCTCTGTAAAAATGAAATTTTGCAAAGGTACAAAAACCATGCTGACATTCTCCTTGCATCTTTCGACCATTACCTCTTGCAGACTATTCCTTAATCCATGAATAAGTTTGTTGACACCATGGCTTCTCTCACTTCGCATATCCCATCTTCCTCATTTGCATCTAGACTTTTTGTCACGGTGCATCGTGTGTCGTTGCCTTCCTAGATCTCTCTTCACATTAATCATGTCAACACTATAGACCCTAGCCCACGAGATGCTTGGTATAAGCAACTTGTGGACTTCTTATCTTTTTCTGTCATTCCTCCCAACCTCTCTAACAATGCACGGTGAGCTTTTATCAAGCGTACCGCTCAATATACCATGCTAGGGGGTCTTCTCTATAAGCAAGGCTTTGATGGCCTCCTTCTTTGTTGTCTCACCTCCACTGAAGCATCTCAGGCCATTAAGCAAGTCCACGACGAGATTTGTGGCAGACATTTCAGTGGGAATTCGGTTGCCAAGCGCATCCTTCATCTGGGCTATTATTGGCCTACCCTTCATCAAGACTGTAGTGACTATGTTCAACGTTGCATCAAGTGTCAACAACACTCTAACTTGCTTCATCTTCCTAGTCACGCCTTACAAATCGCTCAGGATTTCTAGCCTTTTTCTCAGTGGGGTTTAGATCTCATCGGTGAGATTAACCCTCATTCGTCTCTTCATCATCACTCCATCATCACAGCCACTGAATATTTCACCAAGTGGGTGGAAGCCATTCCTCTCGTCTCTACAAAAGCTAACAAGATCATCGACTTCATCAACACCCACATCATCTATCATTTTGGTGTCCCTCATAAGATCATCACTGATAATGGCAAGTCCTTTAAAAACAAGACTGTCCAAAAGCTATGCGACTCATTCGGCATCAAACTCAGTTTCTCTTTGCCTTACTACCCACAAGCAAATGGGCAGGCTGAGGCTTCCAACAAAATTCTCATCAAAATTCTCATGAAGGTGGTCAGTGACACCGGAAGGGACTGGCACATTCACATTCCCTTTGCTTTGTGGGCCTATCGCACTAGCATCCAAACCTCTATGGGTGCTACCCCTTTCTCTCTCATGTACAAAACAGAGGCTGTCTTACCTCTCGAAGTACAGATCCTGTCTCTCTGTATTTCTCTACATGACATCCTTTCCAACGATGACTTTCATCAGGATCGCTTAGCTCAACTAGAGTTACTTGACGAGCGTTGTCTTGCTAATCTTAATCATCTCCATGTCTATCAACATCGCATCAAGCGTGCCTATGACAAAACTCTATGAGAATGAGACTTCAACATCAGAGACCTCGTCCTCAAAGAGAATCAACATGTGACCAATATGGAGCAAAGTAAACGAGGCAAGTTTGCTCCTAATTGGCTCAGACCTTTCATTATCACGCACAAGTATGGATCAGGGACTTATCGTCTGTCTTCTCTTGATGGACAACCAGAACCTGAGCCTCTTAATGCATTGCATATGCGACCATTCTACTGCTAGTCGAGTACTCGTCCACTTGACACTTAACTTGAGCTCGTCCCTTGAGCAATCCCCATCTTCTTCGTCCTAATTCCTTTCAACCCTATTCCTCTTAACAATTCCTCTATCACCCTTTTATGATGTATGGATGCTTTGTCCTAATAAAAGGGAGCCCTTGACCTTCTATAGTCTTGTCCATGACTCACATTTCTATAAAAACAAATCAAGATGTCAAAATATCCATGGTCACCATATCAATATCAAAATCAAAAGGCAGACTGCTCCCTCGAAGGACAGATGTACTATCATTTGCTGTAATTTAATAGACTACTCCCTCGAAGGATAGCTATTCAAAAGCCCTTATATTAAACAAAATTCTAGACCACTCCCTCGAAGGATGGCTATGACTAACTCTGGCAATAAATAGCACTATCTTAGAAGCTTCCTACATTGATCAGCTTCACAACTGACCACCAAGCAAATGACATCTCTCTGCAGGCTTCCCGCATTGATCAGTCTGCGCAAAAAAAAAAAAAAATGAGTCATGGACCTGACTTATAGTTGTCTCAGGGTCTCCTATAAAAAGGGGCAAAGTTATCTCTGCTCTTAAAATGGGTTACCCTATTTCCTCCTCCTATCACCTACTCAAGGGACTTCGAGCTCACTTTAATGTCAAAGTGATTCGATTACCATTCTAACACAACATCTGGTCAATGACATCATGCATGAATGGGGCTCTTGGTTCTAATAACCCCTATCTCTGCTGTCATTCTGGTCCTTGTCAATGAAAGAGCAATATGCTTTTCACTTCTTCTACACTTTGGTCACATTCACCTTCATCACTTGTCAATCAACCCAACTCAACTTTTTTTTTTTTTTCAGACCACTCCCATAGCCTATTCACACTAGTTTCTATGGACACCAATACACATGGAAACTATCGACCAGCCACAATTTATGTTAAGCATAAACCAATACTTGCTGGAGCATAAATAGACCTCAATTCATCTTTAGCATACATCCATCACGAATATGGAAAATTGATAGGGATGAAAGACTCCTCAACCAATGTTGCAGAATACACCATTTGGAAAAGGCTGTAACATCTTTTTCTCCTCATCATTTCAACCACTTTGACTACCTGTCTACCACTCAGACCCTTTGTCTGAACTACATTGGTCTGAGGCCCTGTGACTTGGGCTATGTAGGCAGCACTCAAATGATACAACATCATCTGGGGTTAGCTCGACCACCCTCATTTATTCATCTCTCTGATGGACAAACCTTCTTTCTTCCTTTTGACTATGACCTTGCCCTCGACCAAGACCAATTCCATCCCTTTGACCCTTCCTCCCTTCTAGGGAGAACTACATTGGCCTGAGGCCCTTTCCATAGGGGCTATATAGTCAGCACTCAGTTGACATGGGGTCTTTTGAGGTTAGCTCAGCCACATTCCTTCGTCCATTCCTCCCCCTTGACCAATGACCATTGGAGATCATGCCTATCTCCTCCGACCTCGACCACTTCCAGAGCAATGTTGCCTTGGTTGTTTTTGCATGCATGCTACCTCATGACTGGTTAGCAAAATTGTGCGCAGACTATTTTTGGACCCTCACAAGTATAGGATTGCAAGCCGGTTGATCCACACTATTTGTGACTTTTTCATGTTTTTGGGAGCACTTCCTGAGCCCAGGATACCTAGAACATGGCAACCATTTGGAGCTTCAGCTTAAATTGACTAACCCAATCAACAGACGACTAAATGCTAGAGCCTGGTTTTTTCAATTTTAGCACTCCTTGACCCTCGACCTGTGACACTTTGACCTGACCATCTTGTGTAGTGGTATGCGCGCAATCACGACTTTTGTAGCATTCACCCTCACCCCTCTTTTTCATCCACTCTTTATCAAATCAGCACCTGATTCCCAGTTCCCTTCCTTCGACTCCTGCTTTGAGGGGGAATACCTCATCCATAATCGGGGCAATCCATCTCCTGTTTTTGTCTTGCAGTTCACTTGAACGACCAACAAGACAAAATCGACCTTATCCACACTTGGGGCAATCACTCCTATTTTTGTCTTGCAGTTCGTCCAGAACAACCAACAAGACAAAAAGGGGCAAATGTAGACACCAAAATCGTGTCGACTCCCCTGGTCATCCCTCATGTTATTTTCCCTCGCCTATTTAACCCCTGTCGACCATTTTCCCCAGTAGCCTTGACCTTGGCAGCATGTCAAAATGAGCAAAAGGCTAAAGTTAGTCTCTGCCCCCATTCTGCATCTGCCGACCACGATCGCCACCCGACTAACGTCGCCGACGTCGGTCACTTCTCGACCGATGTCGGTGGTCCTACCAACGTCAGTTCTCCTTAGCACTGCATTCTCGATCTGAATGCAGGAACCATTATTCCATTATTCGTTATCAATCCAGTTACCAATCCATTTCCTGAATCATTTATCGAACCGTCCCTCACCTTCATCATCAAAACCATTCAAAACTCTTATTCATTCAAATAGACTCTGGCAATCATTCAACCAACTCTGAAAATCACCCCAAACTGTTATGATCAATCAACTCTGACATCCAACCAATCTACATTCACTTTCTCGAGCTCTATTTCTACTTCGATCAACTTTTGCGGCACATCGACTTCAATCATGTCTTCAGTGTGTAATAGGTAAGTATCTTGCTCTGTGTTTTTGTTTCTCTCTGGTTATTATTTGTTTATTACTACTATCACTCTATTTAGACTCAGACTATAGACCCGAGACCTTACTCTTTTCCTTTACACCTCTGTTTAACATTCCAAAATATACAGTCACTCTACCTAAATCCCTGTAAAAACCCCCTGATTCCTAAACCGATTCCCAAACCCCAAATGAACCCTCAGACACCATTCTGCAACCTGACCAGACCCTGATCGGACCCGACCAGACTCGACCAGACCTGTCCAAGAACTGCTGCCTCGACCGACGCCGGTCATTACCCTGATCGACGCTAGCACTTTAACCGATGTCGGCACCCTTTCCTGACCGACGCCGGCACAGAGACTGACACCGGCGACTATGTAGAACAGTTCACTGAATATCAGGTACGCATTTTATTTTTTCATCTTTTATTTGCTTCCATTTTGTCTTTTCATTATTTCCATTTCTGTCAAATATTTTTGTTTTTAATCAGTGGGTTAATATCCTTCTATGAAGTCTTCGTACTTTCAGGATCAGGCATTTGCTTGACAGCCCACCGTCTCTCCGTCTAACATTTTTTCGTGTTTAGTCTATTTTCCTTTGCAGGTGTCATTCCTCCACAGCCAAAGAGGAGTACCTTCCAACATCTGATTTCAGTGCGCACGACCATATCCATGTATCTTCTAGCCTTGACCATCTCTTAGTTTCTCATTTCTATCTTTTGAATGTAGAAAGCGATTTAGCGTAGAAACAGAGGGTCCTCTACAATGACAAACAATGCAATACATATAGAAGAGAATGAGAAGGAAAGAGAATATGGATGTTGGAGAAGCCTATGACAAGTGTCATATCATGATGAATCAAGTTATAAACAAGAAAACCTGCCAAGAAATAGTCATTAAATCTCTCTCCAACATGTGTGCACTTAGTTTGATGATGGTTTCATCAAGGTGGCATAAGATCTTGTTTGATGAGTTACAATGCATTTCTTAAAGGAATAGTTACAAATTTGAGTGTTAAAACATAGTCTTCTTATTGTTTCATTGACTTATATATGCTTAATCATGTCTTGTAACTTCCTCATTACATATTCCTCTTGTCAGATATTGCATTTAACTCTCATCACCTTTGGTGACACCTAGCTCATACTTGAGAAGCCTAAAGTCTAATATTATATATTTATAAATTTTTCCTTATACTAACTAGAGGTGTAACTCCTTATCCAAGGCCTGAAACCATAGAATATTCATGAAATGTGGCTTGAGGTACATTATCACTCTCCAAGACTCCTTATTATCTTATCAAAACTGTCCCTATGGCCTCAATAGGTATGTAATCTTAATTATATTATGTAAGTAGGGTGAAAATATCACTCAAGTCTATATTTTATTAGAAACCTCTCTTGATAACATGTAAGTCTTTTTAAATTCTTGGAAAGGGTCATCATATCTCTACCCATGCTTACAATACCTTCTCCACTAGTTTGGACATTTCCACACACTCTAATCTCTTATATTTAAACCTACAATGACCCTTTATAGGTCATTTATATTCCTTTTACCCTTCAAACATTCCAACAAATGGATTATTCAAGTAATATAAATACCTAAATATTCCACTTAGATCATCTCAAGACCAAACAATTGAATTTTAGGTCATTTGAAGAGCAAACAATCATCGAGTCATTTAAACCTTCTAGGCAACTTAGGAGTTGTTTATCTTGTTAACAATCATTCATAAATATTAGCCTATGAATTATATAAATAATGCCATAAATTTTAAGTTAATATGGGTCTTCAATTATCCCTAGTATATTTTGGTCCCATGCATTTTTTCCTAGAGGTTCTATGTAAATTTTTAGGCCTTCTCAAGCTTCTAACAAGGCAAAACACAAGGTTTTGACTACCCTTCTTAACAATTATTCATACAATAAAAAATCCTTGAGGAAAAAACAATGACATAATATTAGAGTGTGGTAACCTCTTAAACACCTCCAATATCCATTTTGATGGGGAATCTAGAATAACACACCTATTCTGATCCCACTTGTTAGGATCTTGCTCCTCAGAAAGAGCACAATATGATTACCACATACAAGCAATTAAACATGTGAAATTAACTAGAAGTACAAGTAACTAGAATTCACAAATAGCACAGAATATGAGAGACAACACAAATTGTATTAAATACTCATCTAGAAAGAAAATACAATAAAGAAGATGCCACTTCTTCTTCCACCTCTCAGAGGCTTCCCACACCTCAAGGGCTCCCAGTAATTCTCAATCAAGAGTTCACTCTCCTACCAAAAATGGTCCCAACACACAACTCACACACAGAATTGGTGTTCACCTCTCCAACCAGTCAGTAATAACCCTGCCAGTACCAAGCACTCTAAAGTACTTCAAGTAGATCTCCCATGAACCTACAACCTGCAATTCAACAGACCATACTTACACATGTAGATCTCCTATGAGCTTGCAACAACCTGCAACTCAATGATATTACAATGGAAGGATCTTCCTTGCCTTCCTTTTCAGCTCATAATTACAATACATGCCAATGGGTCTATAAATAGATCCCAGACTTAAACAATAACTTAGACTCTTAATTTACTATAATTATCCACGCAGCTCAAGACTCGAAATAGCCTTTACATGCAAACACTCGGTTCAACAAACTAACTGTTTGTGCAATGAAACGTTCTAGAACACACAGGTGACCGATGTTGGTCCCTGTCTGACTGGAGGTGACCAACGTCGGCCGACCTCCTGTCGATGCCGGTTGTCTTCAGTTCACACCTGCCGATGTTGGTTTCCTTCTGCACTATACTCTACTGATGCCGGTCTCCCTGGAACTCAGCAACCTCCTCCATGTCTGCAACAGTTGAAGATTTTAGCTCCACAACCTAACACATTTCTTCCTATGCATTTTCTCAAGTGAGTTCACACGTGGAAAAGAGAGCCTCTTGACTATTTAGGCCTGTATGTTGAACTCAGGGGGACTAATTTGCTCTAAAAATATCCAAATTGCTTGATTGAGACTTGGAATGGATTATAAAGGTTTAATACATCTTTCCTCATATTCCAAATTGGTTTTAAATAGGTATTATCTTTCTAAAAGTCTTTAGAACTTGATTTGCCTATCATGAGGGTTTGTAGGCAACCTTACCATTTTGACACTAAAAGCCTATTTTTGATGTTTCCTTATCAATTCACACATTTAGTCACTATGTAAAAATATATTAGGATTCCATAAACATTTATTACACATCCAAACTATAAAATCAATACAAATATTTCATGTTCTCTCTACATTATTGAGAACAGACCTGTAGGTCTCTGTTAGGTATGTTAAGCCCTTTTCTTGCATCTTCTTATCTTGATAGCCTATGAAGATATTCATGGTACTTTTATCACCATATTTATACATATCATAACCCTTAAAAAGTTTATATACATATTTACTCAGCCTTAGGGACTCATTGAGAGCCTTTTATAGGTTTATATGGTCAATTTGACAAGAAAATCAAGAGAGTTGGAGGTGGTCATTTGTTGAGATTGGTTTTATACCTCCACCTAAATTTTATTATTATTTAAATAAGTTAAAAACTTTTATTAACCTATTAAAATATTATATTCACCCTACCAGAGTCTTCATTCCTCAAATTTCCTCATAACTTGCATGCTTTCCTCATAGTCTTAGAGGCAAGCCTTTAGGTGCTCATCTTCTTCATAGGGGGCTATCTTGATCATGAATGATATTTTATTGGTGTTTTTCTCCCTTATTCACATGTAAAATCCATGATATAATTATATATATTATCCTCAATATATTATAAACCAATTTTCCTCATTGGTTTCTTCAAGGTAAAACCTCCATAAGCACAGTCAGCTTGGCATGTGTATTTTTACAGCTTTGTTGGCATTTTAGGATTGTTAATTTCCTTAAATAGGTCTGGATATAGTTTTATAGGCCTTAATACCATATTAAAAACTTTATTAAATTAATTTCACGCTATATAATCTCACATTCTCATCAAATTGTCTTTTCTCTTCATTCATACACCTACAACCGAGAAGGAACATTGTGCTTGTGAGGAGTTTTAGGCCTTCTAGGCATTGAGGAGATCTTTGGTGACCTTTTATAACATTATAATGGGTATGTATTTGGTGTTAAAATATATTATACATGTACGCTAAATTTTTTTTCTTTCATTTCAAGCCCAAAACCTTTCAAGAGTACCATGTTTGGTAGAAAATAGTCACCTTCTCATCACCTTCAAACATATAATTTCACATTTTATTAATGTTTGGCCTATTTGGGCTTATATAATGCCTTTAAATGACCTTATTTTTATATAATATACCAAATACAATGGTTTATAAATGAAAACAATCATTTTCCTACATGAAAACATCTTCTACCCTCAACAACCCTACCTACCATCTTTAAAAATAACAAACACATCATTTTTTGCTATATTGGATAATCACACATGCCAAGTAATGGTTAATTATGTTATTTGAGGTATATTCAGACCTTTTATAATCTCACATTACTTCCCATTTTCATACATAAGCTTCCAAACTCACTGAGACAAGAAAAACCATGTATGTGGTGTTTTAGGAGGGTTTAAAGGCACCTTATGCTCTTAATGATTGTTCATATAACATAGCCCTTAAAACCTAGAAATACTATATAAAATTTCAATCAAATAAGGGCCCCTATAAACCTCTAATTTTAATATATCCAACTCTCTCTCCCCTTTTCATACCATCCACAAACCAGTTGGCCTTTTTGAGCCTGCAAGGAACCTGATGGAGAAATTGAGTGGGTTTTTTCCTTTCTTAGAGTTTTTAAAAAAATTTAAAGAATTATTTGACCTTTATTAACCTTATTAAATGTATCATTCACTTATTAATTCTTTAAAACCCATTTTTCATCTCTTTCATATACCACCAAATGTGTTTGTAACAGTTTTGTAGGCCATCATTGCTCTTTCAGGATTAAAACTACAATCTCTAACCTGTATCTAATCATATTCACATTGAAAATGAATTAAAAATGCTTAAAATGGTTAGATATATCTACATGACTCTATATTTTACTTATATATGTTATTTCAAGGTTTGAAATTCATTGACCAAGTATGAAAAGGCTTGTACTATGAAAAATGGCCTATAAGACTTGAGGTTCATTTAAGTGACTTCATTCACATGTTTTTCATATCCATTACAAGGTTAAATTGGTTAAATTAGAACTTATTACCCATGAAAATGAATATCTATGTAAGAGAGAGGCTTTGGAAAGGCCTAAATTAGGCAAAACATTAACCTTAACTTTTCCAAAAAACCTTAACTTTCTCAAAATTACCTTAACTTTTGCTAAAATCTATTATAAAAGGCCTTTTAAGACTTAATTTGAAATGGAAATGGTACACTTAGTCAATTTTTTAATTTTACTCACTCATGGTAGCCAATTTTGGCTAATAGTAACATAGAGCAAAAAAGTTATTAGTCAACCCTTGCAGAGAGTCACATAGATGGAGATCAAAAAATTAGGCACTTAGTCAACTAGGATGCAACCATAGCCAGTAGACAAGGCCACATTTCACTCTTCTACTCTTTCTATAGACTTTACCAATCATATATTTAATTCTTTCATTCATTCATGACATAATACTTAGGTCATGTTAATAATTTTTTTGTCACATTCAGCCTACATAATCAGAATTAATTATGTTTTATGGAGGTTTACATATACATATGCCTATTTACTATATTTATCAAATTCCAAATTCTATTAAACTTTGTAGCATATTTTATTTCATTTTAATATTTTTACAATCCAACATTCAAATTTAAATAATTTAGATTTATTAATTTGATTCTTTTCAACTAAAAATATATTAAACATTCTAGTGAACCCACTATTTCTAGAACATTTCTTGTTGTTTGCTTTATTTTTTTCATATAGATTTATTTAAATTCATAACACTAAAATAAAATAACCTTTAACCTTGGATAAAATCCAACACAAAATTATTCATCTTCTTCAACCTTGAATTTAATCTAACACTGAAGAAGTTTGTCTTGTCACCTTGCATAAATCTAACATAGAGGCTCTTTATTTCAACCTTAGGTAGAAATTGTTGATATTTATACATAAATATTTCAATTTTATTTTTATTTATTTTATATTTTAGAGTGCTTGTTTTAAAAATTATGTTTTAGAATTTTGCATACTACTTAGTGACTATCATGAAGGGCTATGTGGTGTTCTATTTGCAAACATTATGGTATGAGGGATTTATCCCAATACTCATAGCTATTACACAAAACTAAACACAAAATTTAGTTTTGATTTACCTCATGATATATTAATAATGCCTATGATCCTTTATTTATACCATAGGAAGCCTCTTTTATCCATTTTATTTATGGTGCACCTAAGAGGAGTGTATCACCTAGGGAAGTTACTCACATCGTACCCTCAGAAATGGGGTTAGTGTGCTACATGCATAGTTTTTCTCTATATTTAGTGATCTAAAATATTGGGCCAACACTAATCAATGAATAAGCAAGTATATTTGATAACCCACGTAATAATTCAAACCCTTGCCTAGATCACCCCTATACATTTATTTTTGTTTGTATTGATTTAAAAGTCATTAGCATTATTTGATTCATATTGTATTGTATTCATAATGGGATCAAGGATTAAATATTAATTTCTTATGTTACTTAGGATTATGAAATTCATTTTTTCATCTTGTATTCCCTTCCAACATGTTATTCATTATGGTTTTAAATGGATTCAATGTCAAGTTAATCAATAAGCTATAGTAAATAATATTCAATCTCAAGCTATCCCTAATATAAATGTCTGAATTGTTATATCATGTCCTATTCTTCTCTAGTAGATTTTTTCAAATATAAAATGACTTGGGAATAAGTGGAACATTGTCTCAAATATGAAACTTTAAGAGCTCTTCCATTATATATTCCACACCCTCTTTAAGGGTGCATCATCACTATCATTTTATAATCCAATACTTAGGAACAATATGGTCACACTAGTGAGGAAAAAATTATATAATATCTTCATGAACATCCAAAAAATGTTGACTCATTCTTATATGTTGGTAGAGATGAACAAAAAAAAGGATATTAAGAAATTATTTCCAATATTACTACTTATATCATTGCATACATTCCTATTTCTACACCCATATAATCATCCTTTAGCTTTGTAACATCACTTGGTCTCCAAAACATACTTATGCATATGCATACTCATGCTACTTATACTCATTCATTTACATATATCAATGATACCTTTGAGCATGCACTTCTTGCCTTGAAAGTTAATCTAGCTAACATTGAGAAAACTATTTCTCATGCTATCCGCTCTATGGATTCATGTTCCTTATTACATAACTCTTTGGCACCTAAAATTGCATCATATCCATTATCAGTTAGTTTTGTGTCTCCTAAGATTCCTTTATAGAAAGGCAAAGGTGATGTTGAATAATATTTATGTGTACTCCATGCAGCTTGTCTAGACTATGCATATAATGATAAATTTTTAACGAAGCTTTTTCCAGTAAGTCTAAAATTATATGCTCTTATATAATTCTACAATATTCTCTTCAATCATTAAATGATTTCAACCCTTTAAAAAATCATTTTTAACACACTTTTCCATAAACATTAGTGAAAAGTTATCATATGCTAAAATTATAAAGCTCAAACAAGGTTCCAATGAAATAATTAGTGAATATGAGTTAAGATACAAGACTATGCTAGAAAAAATGATAAATCAAATGGCTGATAATGAGCTCTAATATGTATTTACTCAAGGTTTAATTTTTCACTTCAATATTCAATTATTTTTGATAAGTTCAAATATTTAGATGAACTATGTCATATAGCTAAAGAGTGTGAGGTCAAGTTGCTTACTTTGAACAAGTTTAAGTATGCTTCAAATTATCCTTCTACTTCAAATGTTAAGTTTCAAAGCAAGCCAAATTATAAGAGTAAACCAAATGAAATAAATAATGAATCTAAGGTTATAGTTAATGTTATCTCATAACCAATACAAAATATTCAATTAAAAGTTCCACTAAGAAGTAAATTTTCAAGGTTATTATTCACCTTCTCATCTATTATTTCAAAGGCTATTTGAATGTAATCTAATAACTCTTCATCTACCAATAGAATTGGACACATATAGACCACAATATAAATTTGTTTATGCCAATGCATATTGTGAATACAATAGATGTATTGGGCATTCTAAAAATAAATATATGTTTTAATTTTTAGAACAAGATTCAAGATATTATTGATGAGAACATTATTGATATCAGCACACCTAATAAATATTCCAAAACACAACCCAATGACAATGAAAAACTCAAAATTTACAAAGAACATTTTCTAAATCATGAAGCAAATAACTAAGATAATTATAAAGTACACTATGCATATAATTCTCATCTTATTCCTTATGTGTATGGACATCCACTCGATATCATCATTGGTACAAATAAAAGAAAACAAGCAACACATTTTATGATTATATTTTATGTTAGTGAAATTATTGATGATGATTCAAATGGACATGCACTTTTTATTTACACATATGTTGACAAATAATCCATACATATTGTTATGGTATATAATGGATCAAGTGAAAATTTGTGCACCATAACACTCTTTTAATCTCTTGGTTATACAGAGAAACATTTACATGATACTTCTAGAGTTGTCAAAGAATTTGATGGCTAAACATAGGACAATCTTGGGTATATAGTACTACCCTTACACGTGGGCCCTCTCATAGTACCTACTCCTTTTATATTTTTATCAAACATAAGGGTCTTTGATATGCTATTAGGATGCCTTTGGATACAAAAGATTAGATTAGTACCTTATATAATGCATAAACATCTCAAAGATGTTCTTGATAATCAAGTGGTAAAAATTTTAGGAATCCAATAAGAATATCCTTTGGCACCAATGATGTTTACTTCTACTATAGAATAACTTCTTGGCATGATCATTTGGAACATGGTCATGAAATACTTTATAAAACTATTCAAAATCATGATCTACCAATCCCAATTAACATTATAATTTATTCATCTATTAGTGACCATGAACATGTTACATAATCAATTTCTCCATCTATTCATGAGAATGAGCATATTATAATATCAATTCCTCCATCTACTTATGAGCATGTTACAATTACACATGAGCATATTTAATTAGTTTCAAAGATCCGGGCACAATCTTATAAATTTAAAATGGCACATAAAAATATGTCATCATCTCCTAAAGCATCACAGGTTATTTAGACAACTTCATCATAGGTACAAGTTGTTACATCTTCTCCTATTCCACATGAGGATATAGGTTTACAAGGGTATATAAGTAATGATTTAGAGGGTTATATTATGGTATATGATCATAATTCAGATTTAAAGGCATCTACAGTTGGAATTTCTCCTTTATAATAGATCACTCCATACAATGTAATTGGATATACATATTTTCAATCTCCTGATGAGCTCCATGGTTGTAAAAAAACTTCTACTTCCTTCCAATCCACCAATTGGGTTGAGTCTTTCAATTATTCATATAGATACTTCCCTTTGTACATAAATTATTTTACTTTTACTTTCTCATTAATTTTTCTATCCCCATTCCAAACATTCTTGTAGTCATTGGCTTCATTTTTCACTTTGGACACTTTCCCTCTTGTTTTTCAAACCAATTCAAATAATCTAAAGTAACTACCTCACAAATATTTTCAATTTTCATTCTTACTTCCTATTGCATATTTATCTTGATATAACTTTCATTGCACTCACATGGCCATATCTCTCTCTTGCCCATGAGGATAATGTACATTATTATATATCTTAATCATTCAAGCTACATATTTATGACTCATTTCCACATACATTTAGGGCACATGGCTTGCCTTCTTTATTATCACACTATGATTTTGCACCTTGTTAAGGATGGTTTGAGTCCTTCCCTCTTTCTTTATTTTTAAAGCCTTATTCAATATTTAAAAAAATCAAATATGGAAAAAAATTCAAAAACATGCAAATATTTCAAAATATATATATATATATATATATATATATATATATATATATATATATATATATATATATATATATGTAAATATTTCAAAAAAAATCAAAAACATGCAAATAAATCATATATATATTCTAAAATTCAAAATCAAGACCTATGTAACATTTTTAATTGTTGCTAGCTTAGTTCTTTCTATATGTTATGTATTCTATGTTAGATAGATAACATATTTCATTTTTCAATACACATTATTTTTCACAAGGTATTTGAGTGTGATACAAGACATATTTTAACATGGTTTTCATGTCGGGATTCCCTTCTTACCTAATAACCTTGCTAATTTGGGTTCATCTCTTCATTCTCCATGAAAATTTAATATATATATATATATATACAATGTTTCTACCATGTTGAGCTATATATCGTACAATAGTTTTGCTAATCATTCATAATTTACATGTGTTACATAAATATGTTATTTTATAATAATTACATGGATACATATGGTTCGTATAAACTAGTTTCATTTATTCTATGATTCTCTCTTCCTTTATTACATGATAAAATAGAGCTTACTTGCTTATTATGCGTGGCCATTAGCATTGTATGTGTAAATACTTACTAGTATAACATTATTATGTCATTTGTGTGTGGCCCTTGGCCTTGTGTGTTTATGTGACATTCGCATGTCCCTTGTATGTGGCCTTTGGGCCTTATGTGTGACATTATATGTAAATTATGTGACATTGTATGGAATTTCTTGTTAGTATGGTACCATGGTTCATATCATGCATTATTCCTACTCTCTAATCTTTCTTTAGTGCCATGAAACATTTGATGCACGTGATGATTATGTGATTTAATTATATATAAATATAATACATGTTTCATAAATAGAGTTAATGCTATATTAAAATATTAGGATACAATACATTCAAAAATTTAAGTTATTCTACATGATTACATCTTTCAAATATTACATAACTCTTATTTTGAGATAAGTGGCTTGCAAACTATGTCCCTCATCTCAAAAGGGGGCATTATAATGGGCTTGTCTTGAGAATTCAAGTCCTCATGAGCAAACTTCAGATTTATGGCTTTATTTAGTTTCAAAATTATAGCATGAGTTATAATTTTAAAATTATGATGGCATTACACCTGCATATGCACTCATTCCTATAGTTACAAAGTGGAAAATTTTAAAAAATTATAGGTTTCAATAGTTTATAAATTCAAATATAATTCAATATCAATTTAGTATAGTACAGGGGGCATGATATCCATTCATGTTCAATTTACTATATGCAATTTAGTATAGTACAGGGGGCATGATATCCATTCATGTTCAAGTTACTATATGCCTATTTCAAAGTTTCAAATAAAATATAGATCTATTTGTTATGGTGTGATTTGTATTCATATTGCAAGTGGGCCACATTAGATTTTAGTGACACCCAACATCTATGGTTTCACTTTTCTATGTAGAGAGCCATAGTTGGTGGTTTTGCCCTTACAAATATTTTATAGAGTACTATAAATAATCAAATGAGATTTGGAGCATAAAATCTTTCCAACTCAAAATCATTCAAAGGTTTTTAAATTAATACTTGATCACTCTCAATTCACCATAGTTTAAAATTTATCCAATTGCCTTGACAATGGGGTAATCACTTCTCTACTTTCAAATTATAAGTAAATTAGATTGCATACTCCTTTAGTGTATACTTTATTTTAAAAATTCAATTTTCAATTTTTAAATTTTTAACTTCAAATATGAACAATAAATACCTTTAATGGCATTGTTGGATGTTTTTCAATAAGGCATCTTTCATGATCAAGCTTCACATCAAAATATAAAGTGTGTCTACACACTTAGGTCTACATCTAATTTAATTTAGTAATCATTCTCAATTTGACATAGTTTAAAATTTCTCCAATTGCCTTGACAAGGGGGTAATCACTTCTCTACTTTCAATTTATAGGTAAATTAGATTCCATACTCTTTTAGGCGTATACTTTCCTTAATTTATTTTAAAAATTTAATTTTCAATTTTTATATGTTTAACTTCAAATATGAATAATAAGTACCTTTAGTGGCATTATTGGAGATTTTTCATTAAGGCATCTTTCATGATCAAGCTTCACATCAAAATAAAAAGTGTGTCTACACATGTAGGTTTTCAACTAATTTAATTTATTAATTTCAATTTTTGCATCACTAGAATAAATTGGAGGTAAATGTAGACACAAACATTAAGTGATTAAAAATGTTTACTCTAGACATCCTTACCTATCTTGGTCCATTCACCATTTCACTAACTCACAATCTATAAGAGAGCCTTTATAATCTTAAGAACACTGAACATCTCATACATACATACCTAATTTTAAGGTAATATAGATCAAAAAATTTATCAATCAACCCTAAAAAACATTTCCATAGACCCAAATAAAAAAATCAGGCAAATAGTCAACTAGGATGTAGCCATACTCAGCAGACAATGCCACATTATGCCCTTGTCCTCAATTGTGGACTTGTCCAATTACATATTTAATTTTTGTATTTGATCATGACATAAGTAACAGGTCTTTTCAAGTAGTAGTTACAATTAATTATGTTTTAGGAATTTTTCATATCTATAAGCCTATTTACTATTTTTATAAAAAAACAAATTCTATAAAATTTTGTAGCATATTGTATTTCATTTTCAGATTTGTGCATTCCAACATTAAAATTATAATGGTTTAGATTTATTAATTTGATTCACTTCAATTAAAAATACATAAAAATTATGTTTTAAAATATAATTACTAGTCTAATTGATTAAGGCAAAATTGAGATTAAAACACACCCCAATGACATTGTTTCATCTCATATGCAAGGAGAGCCTATAAAAACAAATATGACTTTACCTCCACAAGAAAATATTATTATTCCAAGAATTTTTGTGTCACACATTTCAAAAATTATTTAACCCCCTACACAATAATTACTTATTCCAAAATAGGTGTCATTTCCCACAAACAAAAAACACACTACAAGAAATGTACATTTTCTTAGCAAATAATCAACTATAACAAGCTTACCAAAGAAATAGATTCTCTTTTGTATCCCTAAATCAAGTAATATAATAATTGAGGTTTATACTATCAAAATTTAAAATCATATTGTAACATTAGAACCTTTAAACCTTTTACCATGCATACATAGATGGAAAATGATACAATAATGTGGTAATTGATAACTCTCATGAAGTAAATGTATGAAATTTCACATTGACAGTAAAATTGGGATAAGTATTGAACAATTTAATAAAACAAAATTATTCAACCACTTACGATGGGATAAATTAAATTATCAATGACACTTTGTCCAACACATTATTATGAAGTCCAACTTAGGTAGTGTTGCTACCAAGGTGAGATTTAATATGTGCACAAGATTGTTTAATGTGCATTTCATGATAGTAGTTATCTTCACATATGTGAGAAGGGTTACATGTAACTCTAGGAATGATCCCACATTTTATTCCACTAATAATAATTTCCTACTCACCTATTTATTTTCCTATATAAGGAACCTTTGTGTTCTTGTTTGGAATGGAGTTTAGAGTAAATTATTCATAGCTGGTGGAAATGTAGTCTCTTAGGAGATCTTATTCTATTGAAACCATTGCTATATGCACATATAAATTGTATATTAATTTTTTTAGTTAACATAATGTTTATTATTTATAAATATTTTCACTTCTAAGTACATATGTGTAGATGGTGTGTTATGTTTACATTGTAAAATTTTCTTGGGTCCTCCTCAATTCTAATATTGTATCGAATCGTGATTTGCAATCTCTATCTCACATTGTCTCAAATTTGGTTCATTCCTTCATTTGGATTCATGTACTAGTTACATATCTATATATGGAGGAGTTCCATTAAAAATATTTATACCATTTTTCATTTTTGATTATTTTTTGGTGTGTATCATGCATTCCCATTACATTTAATGTGTTAGAGAAAGTTAGATCATACTTTTATTTTACTTAATTCTAACACCGTGATCTCATTTTTCAATCTTTGTATATTTCATTCCATGCAAACTTAGAGAATTTATAGGGGTAAAAAATGCAACAACCAATGGGAATTAAAACTACCTTTTCATCTCATATGTCATGTTTTGGGACCAAATTATGTATTTTTTAGTAACTTGTGATAAGTTGTTAGCTATTATATTTAGTTATGTATTATATATAAGTCCATTGGGAGGGTGATTTTGATAAAATTACTTCATTTTGGATTAATTCTTCAACAGTGGAAGAGTTTAATATTGTGTATGCATAGCACAATTTGGGGGTCAATCAATTTCATTATTTTATTCATATGAAAACATTACAATATATTTTTAAAAATATCCTAAAAATTAGAAGTCAACACTCATCCCAAAAATAAATCTACCACTTATGTCTCCTAGAAACTCTCTCCTTTATTCTCTCACAAACCTACCATGTCTTCTACATGAGTTGTTCCAATAAATCACTTACATTATTGATTATTCATCCCACTTATTAGTTACACATACACCCTAATAATATAATTTATAAAAACTAAGTACCCATGTGAGGACTAATTCCTTAACAATTTTTTTTGTAACCTTACCTATTTTTTCAAGATCTACACATTTTCTAAGTTCTTCATGTGGCATATTAGGCACTCCCACGTGAGGATTTTTTTTGTGGTTTTTTACACACATACCACATTAAAACTTTTGGAGATATTGAGTCACTTTATCTCCATTCCCTACTTAGAATTACCAGGTGGTTTTTGAGTATTATTAATGCTTCCTTAGCTTTTTGACTATGTTCCTATATACTATGTGGATGTAATGGCTAGTGTCAAAATTAAAAATAGTTTTCGAGCCATCCTTACTGGTTTCAAAATTTAAAATATTTTTATGAGCCATATTTATTGATGATAATTTCATATATCTCATCATATATATAAAATTTGTCCATAAATTTTTGCCTTTGGTTATATATTGCATTGCATTTAATAGTTAAGTTCTTATCTAAGTAGGAAATGAATGCAATTTGTCATTTATTTGTATGTAATTTATTATTGATTCTTTACCTTTTTATTGTGTCTAACTTGGATGAATAGCATAATTTTGATTATAGAAACACATCCTAATGGTGGGATAATTTTAAAAAGACAACAAAAAGTTTTAGTAACTCTTTTTGGCTACAATTTTGAGGATTTAGCAAGTGAGCTCTGAAGATCTGACACTTTGAAGATTCTATGAAAGTGCTCTAAAGATGCTTTGAGGATGCTCCAAATACATATATAAGATATACTAAATACACTTAAGCATGCTCTAAAGACATCCAACTAGATCCTACTGATCGAGATAATGATTCTAAAAATATCTATTGTCTATAAATAGACTTTATATATTTAGATGTCTTATTTTATATATTACCATTCATGGTAATGGCTTGAAACTATCTGAATATATTTTTAATTTTATTTTTTAAAATTATATAAGTATATTCAGTCTATGTTAGTTATTTTTTATCTATAGTTAGTTGAGTCGGTTCCAATGCCTTCCTAGAAGCATGGGATCTAACTCCTAGATTGCCTATATTTTGAATAAATAGATTTGGGCATTGAGATAGCTAAGATTTTTTAATTTGGTAATAGATTTTGATATGTGTTTAAATACACATCTCCTTATCATTTCATATAGTTAGATAAATTTAGAAGAAGTTGAAAAAGTTAATAGTTGGTGAATCAAAAGAAACATTTTATATCTATATATGTTCCTTTGAATGAAAGAGAGTTTAGTATTTATTTTTATTACTAAGTAAAGTAGTTCATGTTCTAAAAAAGTAGCAAATGCCCACTTCTCTTCAAGGATCAGGATAAATTGGTACTTTTAGTTTAATAGTTTTGAAGTATTTCTTTAATTTAGATATATTTCATTTATTGTAGAGTGTAATTTCTTTTTAAATGCAAGTGTGAATTCTATTTTTAGAAGAAAGTGTGAATTCCATTTTTAGAATCAAGTGTGAATTTACTTTAATGCAAGTGTCTTTCACTTACATGCAAGAGTTATTTTAATTTAATACAATCATATTTATTTTATGCAAGAGTGTTTTTTTAATTAGATTAAGTTTGTTAATTCATCTCATATTCATAATTTATTATAAGTTATTTAAGTGACAATAAATAGCACTCTCAAATTATGGTACATCACATTGTCCTACCCAGTTGAGTGAGGACATCATATGTCTTATGCCATATGTTTAAGTTCTAGATGTTGATGGTGTGGATGTAATAGTAGATCTTTAATTAATAAATAGTTTAGATTTAATTTTTTTCAAAATAGAGCTAGAGTTTTATTTACTATTTTTAGGATTTAGAATGCACAACAAAAATGAAACCCCCAAAATAGTGAACTGTACAACCCCAATATCAAATGGTCTCATTACATACAACCATCAGACACTACCCTAGTTGAAAATGACACCAATATATTGATTGGTTAAATGAGAAGCATAATGATAGGCTATCATTTTTGGCACCATTATTGGGTATATATTCATCAATAAGTGCTAGTGGGATCCAACATTAGAATTATATAGGGAAATTCAGAAAACATTTATAAAATTCAAAAACACAAAAACAATCCAAGGATCTTTAGATTTATGAACCGCTCAAGAGACTCTCAAGGATGACTTGTCTCTAAAGGATCCCAAATAAATCAAGAATAAGAGAGGGTCCAATCCTTGCTAGAAAGATCAGGAAGTGAGAGAAAGACACTTGAAAGCCAATTTTCTGATTTCTCTCTTGAATAAGGTTTATCCTCATAAATAGATCCTATAAGAAGAAGAATATTCAAAACATCTTCTCCTATAGGGAGAATTGATTCTGAAAATCCTCTTTTTGGAATAATTGGATTTAATCCATAAGCCTAACAAGAAGAAGATATAACTGAAGATTCTTCTCCTAAGATAGAACATAGATTGAGCAACCAAGAAGTCAATTTAGATTGGATTGATAACTAAAGTTGGGAAGAAAACATGGGAGATAAACATGCACATGTAGAAAACTATAATTGAAAACCCCAACAGGACATAACTTTTTCTTATCCAATTAGCTTGGGTCCTGATGATAGAACTTCCATGAAAAAAATTTCACCATCCATTTTACCTATTTTTAGAGGTAAATCTTTAGAGGATCCAAATCAGTTCCTCTTTGAGTTTCAGGTTCTCTGCCAAACATATGATTATGTCATAAATAATCAAAAGTTGACATAATTCCCATCTACATTAAAGGATGTAACCATGAGATGGTTCATGGGCCTTAAGGGTAATTCCATAACCACTTGGGATGAAATGGAAAGTATATTTCTAGATAAATATCAAGATTATTATAAAGTTAGATAACATAAGAAAGACTTTTTCAAGATCAAACAAAATGAAGATAAAACCTTAAAAGATTACCTTGATAGGTTTATATTTACCCATAAAAGGAGTGGTTACCAACTCACTGAGGAGGTTGTAAAAATACTCTTTCTTAAAGGGTTAGATGATGATGCATATAATTCTTTAAACCTAATGGGAAAGGCTGACATTGATAAGTTAACCTTTCATCAATTTTCAGCATTGTGTACTAATTACTCTAGAACAAGACCTAGCATAAGGACATCAAGGTTAGGAAAATCACCTAAAGTTGGCCAATTAATGAAATAATTTTTCAATTTCAATATAGACATTCTATTACAATTGATATATACCTTAGATGGCCTCAAATAAAAAACTAATGCTACCAATACTAAACAATTATCAATCTATTATCCTAGATGTAAACTCAAACATGCAATAAAAGATTTCCCTTTAGACAAAATGGAGGTCTGTGGTATTTTTGATATAGACCATGAAACCAAGAGTTTTAAATGTCTTCTTACTATTATAAATCAAATTAAACAATCATCACACAACATTGAGGAAGTAAAATTTATTCAAAGACAAGTAAACTAGTACTCCTAGCCTCAAAATCAGTTTGATCCAAGATTTCCTCCCAATCCATGGATGACACAATGGGATAGACAAGTCACACCACCAATGTAGGGACCATAACAAACACAACCATGGGATACTCAAGAATGGATTCTATTTATGTGGGGAATGCCTCAAAATCCACCTTGGGCATAATAGCAAAACCAATAACCACATTGGGTACAACAGCCACCACCTCAATGGTCAAATCAACAATATCATCCACAAAAATGATTTAT
This sequence comes from Torreya grandis, assembly GCA_037957365.1. NCBI lineage: Eukaryota > Viridiplantae > Streptophyta > Pinopsida > Cupressales > Taxaceae > Torreya > Torreya grandis. The sequence goes on along the minus strand of JARHVA010002810.1, from coordinate 654,177 downwards.
TTCATAACAAGCCTTGATTCCTCCACAACCTCAGCCACTACCAATTGAGTAGCAGGTTAACCAACCATAATTAACAGTGGCAAATCTAAAAAATAGGCAAAATGTACCTATCTATAGAGTTGATCAATAAAGTAGTATTGTAAGTGGTTCAATTGAATGTAATAATATTAAAATCATATTAAGGTAGTAGGAGATACACCCATTACCATAACAAAAATTCCTAGTGATGATGATAATCTTGAGCCACCTGTAGACACTCAAAAACTATAAATGATAGTTTTAGATGTTGAAACGCTTGGACCCCCACCCGATCCTGAAGCTAGTTGATCACCTAGTTAACTAAGCTTACTAACTTAAACCTTTGAAAACCCATTTAATCAACCCATTTTAAAATCTATCTTCACCCATTTTTATCTAGGCACTTGATCACTAATGGTTAGCTTAACCATTGATGGTTACCCTAACCATCGACGATCAAGTCCTCAACCTTTTTTAAAAATATTTTTAGCTATGTACAAGATAAGCATGGCATAAATTAGTATGTCCACCATATGTGATGACAACCAAATACAAAGCCTCATAAATATCAAAATTTTCCTCCTACCCAATTAGCAACTTCATCTTATAAAAGGAGAAGAGAAAAAGGTGAAAAGGATCCAAATCCAAGCTATCAAATCTTCTTACACATAGGTATCTAGCCTTCCTTTAGTAATAAAGTAGCAACAATGGAGACCCAAACTTCTATATGAGTTTTTCTTGAGGCCAAAATATTGTCACTCTATCCAAATTGCTCTAGCCTTCTACCATCATCTATCTAGCAAGTTATAAGTAACTTTGTACTTATTTCTTTATTATTTCATTTCTAACCCTCCTGACCTGATCAGACTCATCTCCCAGCTTCCCATCCCTAACTTAACCCATATTAAAATCCCTACCTAACCATTTATCCAATTTATAATTCATTTTTTTATCATTTCTAAAAATACATAGATAACCACCAGTGATTATCCCAACCACTAATGGTCACCTCAACCATCCATGGTTACCCAATCGCTAACAATCATCCCAACCACCGATGGTTCACCCTAACTATTGATGGTCACTATGGTAAAAATTAATATCAAGTTATTTTTATCCCCTTAACCCTAACTAAACCTGGCCTTCTATGTTATTTCCTATTCACATAATCTTCCTTAATTTTTTGGACCTGACCCCAACTATTTTAGCACAAGTATTGACCCACTTTTGCTATATTTAGTCATTTTATTTAAACAAGATTTCTTCTTCTTACATGAATTTAGTTTAATGTTATTGAATTCAAGTATTCTTTATTTTCATATATATCAACTTAATTGTTATCAATAGTGGATTGATAGTCTCCTAGCAAGCATACGCTTCTTGGATCTAACTCACGTTAGGCAATCCACTCAACTATCTTGCTAGTAAATATATTTTCTATTGTCTTTATTATTTGCAAGTTATTCCTTCCAAACTAAAAAGGAGTTCTCATCATTATCTAGATTGTGTGTGCATTTTTATCAGGTTTTCCTTTGCACACCCCTTTTACTAGTTTTTTACTTGCTTCCAAATTAAGAAATGATCAGAAATTAAGAGAAACATTTTGGCACACCCAGTGGGACCTAGATTCCCTTTTCTTCCTTTATTTTATGCTCATCCAACAAAATTTGAATTTATTTTGGGCTTAAAATAAACCTTTTGCATACATTGATTGCTTGCTTGTTTTAGTTCATTTAGAAACATAAAAGAAAATTAGTTAATTATAGATTTTACTCTTGTTATCACACACTTTTACAAACCACATAATCAATTAACACATCAAAATAAACTTGAGACAAGGCCTGACTAGGATTTTATCACCTAGCAGTAAACCTTACCCTTTCTTGGCAATCTTACTTGGAGGTCATTACCAAGGGGAGGACAAATTTAGCTCTATGGTTGAGTATAAACTTTGAAATTTAATATATCTTGGCTAAGCACCTAACACCCTTATTACTATGGTGTGTGAAGTGAGGGGGTAGGCCCCAATATAAAACCACGTACTGAAAGTCAATATAGATTTCTCTCTTGAGTACCTAAACACAACCTGAAAACAACCTTAGATTTCCTCTTTAGTACTTGATCTACAAACCAAATTTATTCTTCACACTTTCCAAGGCATAAGACAAAAGTGATTTAAAAAGAATCCTAAGTTTTTAAACACACTTTAGTGTATGTTTGATTTCCTTGAGATCTTTTCCTTTTGCTTGCTTTGTGTTTGAGTTATGAGTTTCATTATTTTATTTATATTCCTCCCATAGTCTTTACTAGACAATATTTAAGGAATCAAACCAACCAACAACCTCCTTCTTCCTCCTCTATGGAGTATACTTAAGATGTTGATGGTTCCCCTCACTTTTCTCCCCCTCCTACCAGACCTATAATTATTGTTGAGGGTGATCTTGATTTTGTTACCTTCCTCAATAATAACCTTACATGTCTTTAGCATTACCTTAACACCTTGTCTAATTGTACCCCTCTTGTTGTGATTCCTTATATGGATCCACCTTATGGTATGCCTCCCCATATTCTATTGGGTGCCACCTCAAACCAACCCATATTCACCCAAGCCTCTTCTTCTTCTAATATTCCATCTACTACCACTCCCCAAACTCCATCTAACATCCCAACTAATAACCAAACACCTACTACTCCAACCAATACCTCCAACATAGGATCAACTTTACCTCTTGTTACTTATACTCCTTCTACCATGGGGGTATTTTCTACCCCTAATTATACCATTCCCCTTAGTTCAACCAACCCACCAATTTCTACCCTACTTCAAAGTTTGGTACTTTCCATACCTCAAACCCTTCCACCCATTAGCACTAGAGTTACCACTTACCAATAATCTCCTAACAAATTCACACCTCCAACCCAATCTAAATCCATACCACCATCCACAAACCCAAACATACCTCTAAACCAACCTATATCAGTCCCCCAACAGGTACCCATGATATCCTACCAATATGTTCCTAACCCACAAGGATACATAACACCCTTCACCCAACCTTTTATGCCTATCAATCCTTATGGGGCACTGTCCTAACCTCCTATAACCACATACCAATATGTGGCTTCTTTAGAACTTATACCACTTATCCATACATTGTTACCACCTAACCTCAATAAAACTTACCACCTAATTATGCAGCTTCCCAACCTCAAACAGATCTGGTCAATATGTTAATGGATAAGATGACTAACCTGGAATCATCTATCTCTGGGTCTCATAACCTTTTATCCTATGATCAAATCTGTAATGAACCCATCCATCCATTCATATCCATCCTTATCCTCCTCTATGGGAACTACCCAAGTTTTCCAAATTCTAAAGCAAGGAGGATCCTTAACAACATTTAAGAGAATTTCATCATTCTTGTTATTTAATTACATATGATGATACTCTCTTCCTTCATACTTTCCCCATGTCTTTATTAGGAACAACCCTTGATTGGTATAGAAATCTTACCAAGCACTCCATATTTTCATTCTCCCAACTTGCTTAAATATTTTTAGAGAATTTCTCAGTAAATATATCAAAAAATATTTCTATTATCAACCTCTATTATATTAGATAATTTGATGATGAATCAATTACCAATTTTATAGCTAGATGGTGAGGTCTCATCAACCAACTTTCTTTCTCATTACCCCAATCTGAATTAATTAAACTCTTTTCTCAAGGTCATGCCAAACATATTTCCCCCACTCTTCAATTTCATACTTTCAAAACTTTTGATGAGTCATTCACCATGGCACGTAAACTTGAAAACTATGCCATTGATGAGGGGAAATTAAAACTACAGAACAAGAATTCTAGATTCAAATCTAATGACCCTTCCTCCACCAAAACCACTAACAAATCCAACCATCCAAATACAAAGCAAAATCACCCATAAACTTAGTGGTCCTAAAAACTAATCCACCACCAACTTTCAACCAACCCCATCAAACCAATCCTTCCAACACTTCCTACCAACAAAACTAGAACCAAAACTGAGCTCCTCCAAAATAATATACTCCTATAAGAGAGTCTTATGCATCAATTTTGGATAAATTTATTAAAGTCAACATCATCCAACTTCCACCTATCGAACCACCCCAACAATTTAGTGCTTCTCACCCTGTACCTGGTTGGTACAATGAGAATGACCATTATGCCTTTCATTGAGTTATTTGACATGGTGTTATTAGATGAAATACCTTCAAAAGTATTGTCTAAATATTAATTAATATTGGAGAACTTGAATTTGATAATCTTAATGCACCTCCTAATTAGTCCCTTGACATATTCCACAAACCTTTTTCTAATCATGCTCCTTCTACACATCACCATGATAAAAACTAGAATCATCTCACTCTCATGAGGCACATACGATCAATGTTGTTAGTAGTGAGCCCATTGCTGAAGAGGCCATTACCTCAACCACCTTTTACTCCATTTCACTTATAAAAGTGGGGAACCCACATTATATTCCTTTGGACACTCAAATAGAGGAATTAACCACCCACTCTCTCATCACTTGATGATACCTTAGCTTTATCAACCTCTCTTTTAGTGGAAACACCACAAGAGACAAATTATACTTTAACCATTGAAGTGGTATAACTACCCTCCATTCCTTTGGATACCTAGACAAAGGAAGAAATTATGTTTGTACCTTCATTATAAGACACCACACCTACCTCCTATATCATATAACCATCTATTCTCTCTTTGGAAACCATCCCAAAAGAGGATATTACCTCATCCACTCAATCACCAATTTTAGAACATTCCATCAGACACAAAGATGTAGGAACCATTCCCTCTCTTCCACCTGGGGGATTAACCTTTGAAACCATTGACCAAAGAACCAAACCCATCTACAAGCCTTTTTCTAGACTAGTCCAAAGTTTAGAGTTCACCTATCAACCAAACTTTGAGCAAGCCACCTTTTGGCATCATCTCGAGCTCCCTTACCAAAACAAATCTAAGGCATTAACCTCCCTTACATCCACCCTTAAACCTATTATTACCTCTTCATCAAACACCTTTTCCTCCAAACCCATATATGTATCATCCCAACCACCTTCATTCAACACTAATAAATCACCTTATTCCTCTCTTACCAAACCTATCAATAATCTAGGAATCCTTCCCACACCTAGTCGTACTTACCTCTCTTTAAATTTGGACCTAACTCCATCTAGTCCACCAAAGAAACTCCCAACCAAATTAATTAATAAGGTAAAATTACCTAAACCTCCACCTTGAATTAGACCTATACCACCTCCTTCCCTCTTACCCTCTATCTTAGGACCCCATTCTTCTGCCACCCCAACTACCTATTCTACCTCTAGTAAACCATCTCCCTTTTCTTTACCCACACCTACACCCACTAAACCATCTAGTTCCCCATCATTCTTAACTACCTCTACTTTCCTACCTATATCCAACCTTTCATCTTCCAAATATTCCACCCTCAATTCATTTACTGCAAAACTAACCACAACTAAGAAATCCCAACCAAAATCATCAACCAAAACCATTCCACCACCTACAACATCTAGGGTGAAACCTACTTCTAAGAAGGCTCCCACTCCTACAACCACAAACCCATCACCTTCAACACCTTTGACTGAATATTACTCAACCATCCTATAAAAATTGTTGAAAACTTCTTCCTTTAGCTTACCACCTATCAAACCATTCTACCCTTCCAATACCAAACCCTCTTGGTTCAATGATAACTTGATCTATGCATATCATAGGGCACCTGGACATGACATGGAGATATGTAAAGCTCTCCAAACACTCATTTATAGCATATATGATGAGGATGATCTATTATTATATAAACCTCTTTTACCCCCATTATCAATCCCATCACCAACTCAACCTATCCAACATTTACCAACTTCCCCACTCTCACCCAAGAGTGAGGAGGAGGAACCAAAGTAACCATTAAACCTGGCAAATACCCCCATCCACACTATTCATATGGTTACCTAATCTTGGGCCCAATAAAAGGACAAGGGAAAATCCAAAGTGTCCATTCCATAGACATACCCTCTAACCCCTCATCCCTCTAACCAAACCCAAACACCTTTACCTTCACCCATGCCACCACCAAAACCCAAAGTATCCATTTTGGGATCATCTCCCTCTAATCCTTCTGAATCCATCTAGTGTATCATGTTGAAATAACTTCACCAAACACTAGTGAAGATGATCCTTTATGAATTAATCAACACCTTACCCCACCATCATGCATTGATAGAGGCTCTGTAATCTATAGAGATTTAACTAGATGACTCTCAACCTCTTGCACCCTTTGTTGGAACCCTCTAACTTTCTACCATCATCACCTTTCAAGATTCTAAAATACCTCTTATTCATCCTAAGGATTTTGATCCTCCCCTCTTCATCACCGCATACATCAATCAAACCCATATCAAAAGAGTAATGATTGATAGAGGAGATAACATCAACATCATCTCCTCCCATGCTTATGACCAAATTTAGATACATAATAACAAGTCAAAAAGTGCAGTAGTCCTTCACTCCTTCAATGATACCATGGCCACTACCTTATGGGAAATTATCCTCCATATCCACTTGGAACCTCATACCATCCCCAAATAATTTTATGTTGTAGAGGGTGATTTCTAATACAATGTTTTACTTGGATGCCCTTGGATATATACCATGAGTTGTGTCCCTTCCACTTTACACTAATGTGTCAAATTTGAGCATGAAGGTCAAGTTGTTACCATTAAATCTGACCCTAATCCCTTTGCCTCTTACAATATGACATATCAGCCTAACAACATTCTTATTCCTCCCTCATCCACCTTACCATTAACTGATAACAACACTACCTCACCACTAACCAAAACCCATAACTCTTCCACCTCTACCATTGATGAATTTTCTACCAGCTCATCTATCCTTTCATCACATATCCCCATCAAGGACCCCTTTATATCCACATTCCAACATCTCTCCCTTTGGGAGTATCACCTCTTAGCCTTGGATGTTTTCCCTACTCCTCAAGAGTATGGGAACCTCAAACATGACCCTTCCTATGATCCTAACATCATAACCATCATCCCCTTTGGCCTCCCCAATCATCAAATTAACTTTATCTATGGGGGACTAGATCATTCACTTCTCACTCCCACCACTACTTCTTCCATCCAACCATTTACAACTGATTTCTCTTACCTAGACAAGCCAGTGTTTGGAATGGGTTTGGCCTTGGCCTTTATGAATAGGGAACTCATGAGTTACCCATAATCAAAACTCAAAAACCTCATGACTTATTTAGCCTTGGGTTCATACCATTATAAGAACCCACCTCACCAAAACTAATCACCACCATCGACAAGGATGTTCCATCCTCACCAACCCCATCTCCCTCAAAATTTGAAAACTTTGACATCATTCTTCCTAACTTATTTTTAGCCACTATTGTTAGTTTAGGTCCTCTAACCTACCAAAAAGATGATCAAACTAAAATACTTCCTCTCATCTATCCTAAAATGGTAGAAATGATTCTCCTACCATCTAAGATTAGGATGATGATTCCATTCTCACCTACCTAAGGGATTCTTCTATTCATAAATATCTCCCTCCTAAGAACCAAACCATGCTAAATAAATCCATTATAAATGTCAAATTGGGTACTCAAGATAACCCTTATATCATCAAGATCATCCAATCCTTAAATTCTATGGAGCAACAAGATTACCCTTCTTTCCTTTGTGATCATAACACAACATTTGCTTGGTCTTATTAGGATATGTCCAGAATTAACCCTTTTATTTCCCTCCATAAAATTATCACCCTTCCTAAGGTTAAGCCTGTTTAGTAAAAGCTTTGTGGGATGCACCCTTGCATAGCCCTTCTCATCAAAGAAGAGCTTCAACATCTCTTATCTTTCAACTTCATCTAGCCCATTGACTATTTGTAATGGGTTTTTAACATTGTTCCTATCACCAAACCCACATGGGGACTTCTCCTTTGTATTGACTTTTGTGACCTCAACCTTACTTACCCAAAGGATGACTTTCCTTTGCTAAACATCAACCAACTTATTGATCTTATAGCTATCCATGAGATGTTATCTCTTATAGATGGTATCTTAGGATATAATCAAATCTTGATTGCTCTTAAATATCAGCATAAAACTTCCTTTATCACCCCATGGGGAACCTTCTACTATAGGGTCATGTATTTTGGTCTAAAAAATGTTGGAGCAACCTATTAACATGCCATGACATATATCTTTCATGATCTCATCCATAAAATTATAGATGACTATGTGGATGATTTCCTTGAGAAATCCAAACACCATAAGGATCACTTAGTTGTTCTTGCAACCAATTAATCCATTATCATGTCAGGCTCAACCCCAAGAAATGTATTTTTGGGGTCTTATCTAGAAAGCTTCTTGGTTTTATCATCTCTCTTCAAGGAATCAAAGTGGACCCCACTAAAGTTAGAGCAATCTTGGATATGCCTCCTCCTACTAAACTTAAGAAACTTCATAGCCTATAGGGTAAACTTCAATCCATCCATCGCTTCATCTCTTAGTTATCAGATAGATGTTAACCCTTTCACCACCTCCTTAAGAAAGACACCTATTTTAAGTAGATGAAGGACTGTCAACAAGCCTTTGATTTAATAAAGGAGTACCTTCTTTCTCTAACTATTATTATTCCTCCTAGGGAAGACCAGCCTTTCTACATTTATATATCTACCATGGACCATTCTTTAGGGGCGATGCTCGCTCATCATGATGAATAGAATAAAGAGTAAGTTGTCTACTAAATTATCCACACACTCATAGAGTATGAGACTAAGTATTCTCATCCCAAAAAACTTTTCCTCACCATAGTCTTTATGGCCTCCAAACTTCATCACTACCTTCTTAATCACAAAACCTATGTCATCACTAACACCAACCCACTCAAGTACATGCACTGTAAACCATACCAAAATTAGTGTATGGCTAAGTGGCTCATGATCCTCACTGAGTTTGATCTTGAGTTCCTTTATAAAATTCCATTAAAGGGTAGGTCATCACTGACTAATTGGTCAAAGCTACTTTACTAGATAATCAATTGCTTCCTCTTACTTTTCCCAAGGAGTCCATTGTAACTCTTTCCTAAGAGAAACCCACCTACCAAATGACCATGTTTTTTTATGGATCCAAATGCCAACATGGTGGGGGTATTGTAGTTATTCTAATCCACCTTAATTTTTAACTTCTTCCCCTTTCCTTTAAACTTGACTTTGAGTATACCAATAACATAGCTGAGTATGAATCCCTAGACATAGGTCTCCAAACTACTCTAGCCTTGGGAGTCAAGACAATTAGTGTATTTGGTAACTCTAAACTTGTGATCAACCATGTCAATGGATATTACTAATGTAAAAATGATGTCTTACAAAAGTACAAACTCCTATTTGACGTACTCTTAGCATCATGTGAATGTTACCTTATTCAGTCATTTCCTCACTCTACCAACAAATTCATGGACATAATGGCTTCCCTCACTTCCTAAATCCCATCTCAAACTATTGAATATAAACTATTTGTCAATATTCATCATTTTATTATACACTCATATATTATTTTTGACCTTCTTACCATTTGTAATGTGTAAGTATCTCCTTCTGACATTTGGTATGACCAAAATTTTGACTACCTTAACCTCAGCATTATTCTTCCCAACCTTTCAAGGAATTATTGAAGATCCTTTATTTAGAGTACCTCTCATTACACCATACTAGGGGGGAATACTTTACAAACATGTATTTGAAAACCTCCGTCTTCATTATCTGCATAGACATGAAGCTTCCCACGCTATCAAGGAAACACATGATGGAATCTATGGGGGACGCTTTAGTGGCTTAGCTATCACTAAATGTATCCTTCACTTTGGATACTATTATCCCACCATTAATTAGGAATTTTTTGATTATGTAAAGAAGTGTATCAAATGTCAATAACATGTTAACTTACATCATGCACCTACCCATGGACTTTGAGTATCTAAGGACTATTGTCTCTTCTCATAATGGGGTCTCTATCTCATTAGGGAAATCAATCCTCATTCTTCAAAATGACACCACTTTATCATTACCACCATCAATTATTTCACAAATTGGGTGGAAGCCATTCCTCTTATCTCAACCAAAGCTAAATAGATTATTAACTTCATCAATTACCATATCATCTACCACTTTAGTGTTCCCCATAAGATCATCATTGACAATGGAAAATCCTTTAAAAATAAGAAATTCCAAGGTCTTTGTGATGCTTTTGGTATTAAGTTGATATTTTCCTCTATCATTCACAAGTAAATGGATAGGCAAAAGCCTCTAACAAAACCCTCAAAAAAATGCTAATCAAAGTGGTTAGTGATTTTGGTCAAGATTAGCACTTACACATCCCTTTTGCCTTATGGGCCTATCATACTATCATTTGAAATTATATGAGTGCTACCCCTTTCTCTCTGTTTATTAGATTAGAGGTAGTATTTCCTCTCAAATTCTAGATCCCTCTCTTCATTTATCTTTATGTAAAATCCTTTTTGAGAGTGATTATTGTCAAGAACGTCTCACATGAATTGAACTCCTTGATGAACATTGCCTCACAGTACTTAATAATCTTCATGTATATCAAGAATGAATCAATAATGATTATAATAAACACTTGAAAGAGTGAGAATTCAATATCAAAGATCTCATCCTTAAGTAAAACCAACATGAAACTAATATGGAGAAAATAAAAAGAGGCAAGTTTTCTTTTAATTGGCTTGGACCCTACATAACCCATAAGTATGGATTAGGATCTTATTTTTTGTCCTCTCTCAATGGCAAACCAAAACCTGAGCCTCTCAATGCATCACATATACGTCCTTTCTTTTGTTAAATTAGGATCAAATTCACCTTTGTGTCTAACTTAAGCTCATCCCTTGGTTTATGAGATTTTCACTTTCCTTACATATTCACCTTATTCCCCTTGAGGTAAATTGATTATATCATAGAAATATGAGATTATCCATCATAGTTATATCCTAATTCTAAGCATGGATACCATGGCTCTACCCATGGCATGGTTCTCATGGATACTTTTCATCTCTAATCAGATGAAATCCCACGATCATTATCTTTCTAACCACTTTCCTTCACTTATCATTAACCTTTTGTGCTAAAAGTCTTGCCTCCATAAAGAAAGACCTATAAACCTAAATATACTTATCCATGTCTAAACCTAACATTCAATATCAAATTGGGATACCAAAATATCACTTGGGTCCATATCTCTAGCATTGTAGACTGCTCCTTTGAAGGATAGTTTCCCAACAATTAAATTGCTTAAAGATAGACTATTCCCTCGAAGGACAGTTATAAGAATCCAACTTTAGACCACTCATATGAAGGATGGCTAAGTTAAGTTTGACAAAATAATCATTTCAAGCTTCCCTGCATCGATCAGCTTCACCAACCTATCAAAAAAATAAAAACAAAAAACAACCCTATGTCAAAATCAAAGTAAGTGAGCCACAATCAGCTCTTTTATCTACACCATCAGTATAATTCCCACATCAATTATTTTAAATATTGTATTAAGGTATGGACTTGTCTATTACATTTCTTTAGTCACCTATATAAGGGGCAAGTTAACCCTCATCAGGTTACCATATCACCCATTCAACCATCTATATGTCACCTACTTTCTCTTGATCACCTCTCTAAAATCAAGTGACTATGAGCTTACTTGACACACAATATCAATATACCTTCCTTTTCAATCAAATAATGTTCATGAAAAGCATTCAAAAGGCTTATTTTCATTAAGTCACATCAAAATTCAGTTTTGTTAGGCCCTTACCGATGAACACATCATGCCTTTTTCTTACCCTCTATTCATTATCTCCCATGGACAGATGTCTTATGATTTTTTCTTTATTTTCCACATTTAGTGTGTTATCTAAGCCTACTTTATGTGATTTCATTATATCCCAATATCTCATGTCATCTCCAAAAATTCCCAACATCATTCTCACCACATAATCCATATACATCATAACATTATGAACCATGTCCATAAACCATATCCTATCCATAAACAAAACATCAAAACCATCACACATCCACAATCACATCATAACATCATTATCATTAAAGCAATAATCATTTATCATAACATAAATAGCATAAACCACATCACAACAATAAACATCATGCCATATCTCTACTTCCCTCTAAACATAACAACACTTCAAAACATTTTCACATTACATCCTAAACATCATCAATAACCATGACTAATTTAGTTATCACATATCCATAATTGTTTTTATGAACCACATCACCATATCAATAAACATTATCCAAGAAACCATAGTCATACTCATCAATCACATGTCCATGATCATATCTATGGACAAACACATCATCCACGATGTATAAATCAAACATCACATAAACTATACACATATCAAACTATTCATCATAAGATCAAACATCTCATCATAATCATGTGTCAATTCCCTAATCACATCATCATATAACATAATAAAATCATTCATGATTATCAACATCATATCCATCAAAACAACATACATAAACATTTATAAACATCATCACATTCCTAAGATACAAAGTCCACATCTCATAAGCATAAAGCATGTCATACATAATCCATAACCATAACCACATCACGAACACAAACATCATCTATATAGTCATGAACATCATAAACATCATCATCATCTATATCATCATGAATATCATATAACATAATCATCACAAACATCATAATAAAATTAATACATGTCAATGAGTACACATCATGTCCATCACATAAAACTACATATAGTACTATATAAATCTCTCTCACATATACATCACGTACTATTAACACATAGGCAGATATCAAAATCAAAACATATACATCATATAATCTCATAAATCAGGCCCCTAGGGCACCACTACCACTAGCCCCACATGCACCTATACTTGTACCTACACTACCATCTAGTGGTGGTCCCCTTTGATCTACCTACTTGACTCACTATGGTGGCCCACTATCCTAGAGTAGATATAGATGGACCACCTACTAAGTTGGCCATGTACTCTCTATATTAAAGCTCTAATGGCAAATATACCAACACTATCACCTTGTAATGTCTTAAGTACTCAATGGTGGCTAAGTACCATGTCATAAGAATCATATTAGGTCCTCCTATAGGTACCCATATTGGTGTTGTTTTTGCTCCTACCCTCTGCCTCAATAAATCTCTCTCTTGAGTCACTAACCCAAGAGAGATCCTTGCCTAATCTCACTCTCCTATTAGTATCACCACTTGACCCTATAAGATGACAATCTAGACCTATAAAGTAGCCACCTATCCCTATAATATGGTGATCTAAGCTAGTGTTACTACCAGTACTACCTATGCCTACCCATCCTAGCCACCACCCTATACTAGTGTCCCTATTAGATCAACATTCATGGCATGTCAGCCCATATCACCCCATTCAAAATTGGTCACTACATATGAGGCATGATACTATGCTACATAACCCTAAATAACACCTACATCATCTATCATGGCTCTTGCTGGTAGCTCCTCATGATCTAAAACTACATCCTATGGTTGTGGCTCTAGGAATAAGAACTCAGCATCCTCCTTCCTATATCTTAGAAATACTGGTGGGATCCCCTGCACTAGGCCAAACTACCTCCACACTTGGTAAAATGGGATAAGCTCAATCTCACCATCCTGCCTCCCATATATCTAGCACCAACTCTGCAATGAAAAAGTGTGATAACTATACTGAGCCCATCTAGTCCAACCTATATATGACCTCTACACTACTTCACCCACCACAAATCCCTCTGAGGAATTTCAAAACCAATCAATGTCCTTGGCACCACCGCCAACCCCTATCAATGTGTAATCTCTTCTCCATCTTATAAAACCCACTCTATAGTCTATCAGAGCATAGCCATCCCATGGTAGCCCCAAAGGTCTCAAAACTCGTATGTACTTATATGCCTAGTAATGGAGCATTAACCCAACACTAATCTCATACTTGTATATACTTGTGTGCTTAAAAGGCCAAGAACTCCCTATAGATCTAGACTAATAATATTGGGGCCCACCCAAACATAATCCTCCCCAGTAGCATCTCTACCAGCACCCCTAGTAATAGGTATGGAAATTGATCACTACTCAAATTTGGCAATGTGAAGTAGGACAATATCATCATCATTATCATCAAACATTGATCTCCTAGAGCCCTTTGGTATAACATCCCATAATAAACACCACTTGCATGATACTTGGCCTAGACCCGATCTACTCCATATATCAGATCCATGTGGTAGTCCCTCTTCTCACTCTCTATGTGATAAATCAGCTCCCCCTCAATAGGTATCCATGTAATCCTAAGCACATCCTCTATTAGGATGCTCATCTCCCCAGTCAACAAAAAAAATGTGTTTATGGTCAAATCCCATCTCTCGATGAGGGCCATGATCATAGCCACATCTCATGGTAGGTGTTGATAGTGTCTCATGACCCCTAGTCCAACCTCCTCCATGTGTCTCCACTCATCATCAATCATCCCATCATGAACCTCTATGAAGATCTTAGGGACTCAGTCCCTCATCTAAATTTGGTCACATGCATATATAACACTCACATTAGCATGCATAATTTGAGCTAAAAACCAACCTACACCTAATTTTTTCAACATCTAACCCATCACATCTACCATATTAACTCTATCAATCAACCAAACCTATATTTGTATCAACACATCCCTACTTCTATCATAAACTATTGCCCTATTTTGCATAACTTTCACTACTAGTATTCAACACCAACCCTAAAACACTATTTTACATACCTAGCATTTCTTTTACCTGAATATACCTATCAAACATTCTACCCAAATCTCTCATCCTCTCAACCCTACCTTTGAATTTTTATACCACTTAACATAACTATTCAATGCCTTAACAAAAATTTCAAAACCACTTCTACACACACCTTAACACAACTTTTCACCTTCAACACCTTTACAAACTTTACAAAACTTTTTATATGTTCATTCAATGTTAACCACACAAAAACCTTATTACAAACTTTCACCTTTCCAACACTTCAACTAACAAACCTTTCAAAACCTCTTACATACATTTAAACACAACTTTACAAATAACTTGAAACCCTATAAACTTTACCACACCTTAAAACCTTTAAACTTAATTTAAAAACTTTCCTAGCTTTAACAAACCCTTTTAAATAGCTTTAACATTTAAACATTTTATGAAATTTAAACAACATTACAAACTTTCAAAACCTTAAAGAACTTTAACCAAATTATAATCTAACCCTTCTTACTCCCCCTAACCTTTTGACTATTGATAGTTCATTGAACCATTGATGGTCCCTTAGGAGCCTCTTACCCCTTTGTTTGACCATCGACAGTCAGGTTGAACTATCGATGGTCATTATGTGACCACTAGTGGCAAAACCCTCTACCATTTTCCCACCTAACAACCTCAACCAATACCTAAATACATAGCATTAAACTCCTTAACCCTATTCTATAGTCCCTTACAAACCCCACACACCCTTCACCTCTCTATTTACCTGACATATTTGCCTAATTTTATCAAATACCTAAACCTAGGGCATCTTAGCCCAGGGACATTTTCAACAACCCTCTCCCCCTCAATTTAACCTACTCAATACAACTCTATAACCATAAATTCGCCTATACTATCAATTTCAAAATAATACCCACCTTGTTTCATGATTATTGGCATGGTCAAATCCCTCATCCAGTTATTTGATCGCACCCTCATCCACCCTCCATCTAGTTAACATGTAATCACCCTGACCACACACGATCAACTACTAACAATTTTCCACCTCAGCAAGATCAATGCAAAATGACAAAATGCACAAACATCAGAGCAAAAATAGCTATGATCAAAATGTCAAAAGGTAAAAACAATTTTGCTTTTGTACTTTTTATGTCTCAACTTTTTTGGGTTTTTACCTGACCATTGACAGTTAGGGTAACCATCAATAGTCAACCTTAGGACCATTGACCATCGATGATTAGGATCCCCAACATTTTCAACCTTTTAAGCACCCAACTTAGGTGCTCACTTTTGGTGATAACCTAACCATATCTAGAACTTGACCTTTTAGTTCATAACCTAGCCATACCCACCTACCTATTTAACCACATCCACCTCGATGTGGGTAGTTTTTTACCCAAACTATTCACATGTTTTGATATGACTATGCTTGGTCCCTTTGACTACCCTGATCAACCTTTCCATGTTGTACTTTTATAATTTACACCACCTCATGCACAACCTGACTATTTATGTTTTTCAAAAGAGCACTTCCTATCCTAGATACCTATAAAAACACTAACCCTATCTAGATGGCTTGATAAGAATAACCTGGTCAGCTATGACCAATGTTGTAGACCAGTTACCCCTATCATATATCCCTTTATAACTTACCTTATTTTTACCAACATTGGTAACTTTCATCTTTACATGATCTTGACTATTTCACTTAGTCTCATTTTGTGTGCGTGTTTAAATTTCATATGCCCAACCTTTTTTGTCACTCACCTCGTGACTCACCATCTACCACTTGTCAAACCCTAAACCAATTTCATTTTTACTTTATCGACTCCTGATTTGAGTGGAAATACCTCCTCCCATACTCAAGGTAATCAGACCTTGACCAATAATCTATTTTTTTTCTATAACTTGTTAATTCAAAACCACATAACAAAAAGGGAGAAAATGTAGACACTCAAAAACTATACATGATAGTTTTAGATGTCAAAACACTTGGACCCTTACTCGAACCTAAAGCTAGTTGACCACCTAGTTAACTAAGCTTACTTACTAACTTAAACCTTTGAACACCCCTTTAATCAATCCATTTTTTAATCTATTTTCACCCATTCTTCTCTAGGCACTCAACCCTTAATGATTAGCCTAACCATCAATGGTTAGCTTGACAATAGATGGTTAAATCCTCAACCTTATTATAAAGCATTTATAGATGTGTATGAGATAAGCATGGAACAAATTAGTATGCCCACCTTATGTGATTCCAACCAACTTCAAATAATTTTAAATAGCAAATTTTTACTCCTATCTAATTAGTAATTTTTTTCTCCTACCCAATTAACAACTTCATACTATAAAAGGATAAGAGCAAGAGATGAAATGGATCCAGATCCAAGCTATCAAATATTCTTACACAGGTATCTAGCCTTCCTTTAATAAGCAAGTAGTAGTAATAGAGACCTAAAATTCTATCTAAGTTGCTCTTGAGGCCAAAGTACTATCACTCTAGCCAAATTTCTCCAACCTTCCACCATCAATTATCTATCAAGTTACATGTAACTTTATACTTATTTATTTATTATTTCATTTCTAACCATCCTAACCTAATCAGACTCATCTCCCAGCTTCCCATCTCTGACTTGACCCATATTCAAATCCCTACCTGACCATTTACCTAATTTATAATAATTTTTTTGATCATTTTCAAAAAAATTTAGGCAACTACCGATAGTTAGCCCAACCACAAATGGTCACCTCAACCATCAATGGTTACCCAACTACCAACATTCAACCCAACCACCGATGGTTTGCCCCAACCATCGATAGTCACTATGGAAAAAAAATAATAGCAAGTTATTTTTAGCCCCTTAACCCCAACCTAACCCTACTTTTTGTGTTCTTTCCTGTTCATAGAATCTTCCTTGATTTTCTAGACTTGACCCCAACTATTTTAGCATGAGTATTAACCCACTTTTTATACATTTAGTCATTTTCTTTAACTAATCTTTCTTCTTATTGCATGCATTTACTTTCATGTTATTGAAATCAAGTATTCTTTCTTTTCATATATATCAACTTAATTGTTATCAACAGTGGATTGATATCCTCTTAGTAAGCATACGCTTCTTAGATTTAGGTCACACTAGACAGTCCACTCAACTATCTCTCTATAAAATCTCTTTTTTAGTGTATTTCTTATATGTAGGTTATTTCTTCGAAGCCAAAGAGGATTTCTCATCATCATCTAGATCATGCATGCACTTCTATCAGGTATTCTTTTACACACCCCTTTTACTAGTTTATTACTTGATTCTAAATTAAGAAATGAGAAAAAAATAAGAGAAACACCACCTGTATTCCACTAACGAATTGAATAAAAGGTATAAGCCACAACCATACTAACCACAATTCATTATCCCCCTATTGTTTCATTTCTTAACAGACTTAAGGAAGAAAAACCTAGGGAAGATTCTAAATTATTGCATGGATTAAAAGAAATGAAAATATAAATTCCACTATTAAGAGCCATTAAAGATATTCCTGAGTTGAATCAAATCATTAAGGGATTATGCATCAAATCACTAGGAAGAAATAAGTAGTATCCCAAGATAATTTAGGCAACTAGAAAAATTATTGATTTATTAGCAAGAAACATACTTGTTCCTAAATATGGTGATCTTGGTAGTCTTATGATGACTGTGATAATTAGGAACAAATATATTGCAAATGTGCTTGTAGATCTATATGTTGTTATATAAATAATGATTTTTAATATAGTAGAGTCTTTATCTCTCACATGGCTTCAACCTATCACAACAATCTTACAAATGGTAGATCGATCCACTATTACCAAAGAAGGAACTATAGAGAATGTACCATTCACCATAGAATCTTAGGAATACCCTATTTATTTCATTATCCTTCAACACAAAACAAAGATGGTAGGGTATCCAATCATTTTTTGTAGACTTTGGTTGGGTACAATTACAGCAAGAATTAATTGTAGATCTAGAAACATGACCATTTCTAATGGAATTCACTCTAAACAATATCTCTATATCCACCTATTAGACCTTCAATGGGTCTTTTTAAAAAATATGAGTGGATCAACCTAAATAAAACTAGACTAGTGTGTCTTCCTTAGACATGGTTACCATCAAAAAACATGCTTAAGAGTTTGAAGAATAAATAACATAAGATTTAGACCATGAGAGCCTAGATCTAAAGTTTGACAGTTTTGATCTGAAGTTGGATAGTTTTTCTCTAAAGATTGATAATTTTGATCTGAAGTCCAATAGTTTTTCTCTAAATTTTGAAATCTTAACTTCAAGACTAGTATTTTAGCTCTGAATACTAGTAACTTAGCTCCAAAGACTAGTAGCTTAGCTCTAAAGACTAATAGCTATGCTCTAAAGATGAAAAATCATGAATGGGAATAATCAACACCATTATTGAAAATCAAGACAATGTTAAAAGGCCACCAAACATGTTATTTTAACCATAAGACATTTAATAAGTCATAGTTGATTGGGCTCAAAATGGGTAGAATTCATTTTTATATGATTTTCATTGTCCATTAACAAATATGTTTTCCACAAGTGAAACCTTTTATAAATATGTATCCACACTTCACATGTTAATACCACACATATGTCCATTTAATTTCTTGATGAATGAATACAAACAATTGAATTCCATTATTCTAAGCACTAAACAGATTGCAATCCAACTAGGTAAACCGTTAACTATCAATAGTTGGTTAACTGACCAGTAGGAAAGAAAGGTATTTCATGTTTTAGTACAACACACAAAAGATTTTTCTTGGGATTATAGTGACATAAAATGGATATATCCTATTATTTGTACACATCACATCTGTACTAAAAATGTTAGATGAGTTAGATAACCATAATGGAGAATCAACCCAACTTTGAAGTAAATTATCAAGAAGGAAATAGAAAAACTATTAGATGTTGGTTTTATATATCCTATATGTAATAGCCAATGGGTTTCACCTCTAGTTATTATGCCTAAAAATAATGAAAAATAGAGAGTATTTGTATACTATAGAGAACTGAACAAAGCCACCATGAGAGACTATTTTCTTTTGCCTTTAATTGATTAAGTTTTGGAAAATTTGGTAAGAAAATGATAGTTTTATTTCTTATATAGATTTAGTGGATAGAAGTAAATAAGGATAGCACATGAATATCAAGACAAAATTACATTTACCTACCCCTAGGGAACATATGATAATGCAATCCTTCCTTTTGGATTGTGCAATGCACCTATTACTTTTTAGAGAGCAATGTTAATAATATTTTTTTATCTTACAAATGATTGTGTATAAGTGTAGATGGATGATTTTACTATCCATGATACTACATTTGATGAATCTTTAGACAACTATGATAAAGTGCTTACTAGATGTGAAGATCACCAAGTATCTTTGAGTCATGATAAATGCATCATAATGGTTGATGAAGGGATAGTATTAAGACATCATATCTCTTCTCAAATAATAAAAGTAGATCCCAAAAATATTGAAGTAATTTCTCACCTCCCCATTCCACAAATACAAATGGATGTTAATTTTTTTTTTGGTCGTTTATAATATTAAAAAAGATTCATTGAAGACTTCATCAAGATATTTGACCTTGTGTTTTCTTTATTAGCAAAAGATAGTGAATTTTTATGGAATGAAAAATGTCAAGAAGCTTTTGAAACATTAAAGAACAAACTCATGATGATGGAAGGATGAGGATGGAAAGATGTATGCCATTTATTATATCATTAAGAATCTTACCCCCACAAATAATAACTACACTACCATAGAAAAAGAGTTTTTTGTTGTTGTTTATGTTATAAACAAGTTTAAGCATTACATTACTAGTTATCCTATATTCATCTATACAAATCATTCAAAAATTAAGTACTTAATGAATAAACTAGTAGTAGGTAGGATAATAATTATATGGCTATTATTGTTACAAGAATTTGACATCACCATCATAGACAAACTAAGGAAGTATAATGTTGTTATTGAATTTTTATTTAGTGATCATTACAAGTGAAGATGAACCTATGGAAGATTATTTTCTAGATGAATAGTTTTTTTCCATATCCACATACTCCCCATGGTTTGTAGGCATGGTAAATTACTTGGAAATAGGGAAGTTTCCTCATTATTTTACCTCTAACAAAATAAAATATTTGGTTAGATTTAGTTCTCATTTCAAATAGTTTAAAGTCATATTATTTAAAATTGGACCTGATCATATACTATATATATGTATTAGAGACTATGAGGTGTATGACATCATCAAAGCATGCAATAGTGAACCATAAGAAGGATTCTATTCATTAAAAAGGACCATTCACAAGATCCTTAGTGCAAGTTACTACTGGCCATCTCTTTACAAGTTTGTCAAAAGGTTTATATGGTAATGTGATCCTTTTCAAAGGATGGGTAAGCTTACTCTGTCCTCTAAAATGCCTCTTCATCCTCAAATAAATTTAGAATCATTTGAAAAATGTATTTTGGACTTTGTTGGACCCATCAACCCACCATCTCAAGGAAATTAAAATGTATTAGTGTTTACTGATTATGTTACTAAGTGGTTTGAAGTGCAAGCACTCTCATTTGCTAAGGAAGAAATGGTTGTTGATTTTATAAACCATAAGATCATGATAATATTTGGAGCTCCTATATCTATTATTTTAGATCAAGGATGCTAATTCATGTCCAACATGATCAAGGATTTTACATAGTTGTACTAAATCAATCACAAGAAATCATCACCATATCATCCCCAAACTAATGGGTAAGTGGAAGTCACCAACTGAGAGCTGGAAAACATCCTAACCAAAATAATGAACAACAACATAAAATATTGGGCAGAAAAAGTATCTAAAGCAGTTTGGGCATATAATACAACAAGGAAGATAACTATAATATTCTCTCCATATAAACTTATGTATGGAAAGAAACCTTTATTACCTATAGAATTTGAATTATAGATATTGAAAATAGTAGCTAACATGGGAATTGATCTTGATAAAGAAAATAAATAAAGAATAATACAACTGAATGGGCTGGATGAATTAAGAATGGATGCACTCACTCAAACTAGCATGATTTAGAAGTAGAGAAAGCAGTGGCATGACACTCACATTAGAGAAAGATAGTTTCAAGAGGGAAATTGGGCACTTCTATTTGATTCTAAATTCCAAAATTTTAAGGCTAAGCTAAGGACAAGATAGTTGGGACTATACCTAATCAAAACCATTTTCAGCAATGGCTCTGTCTAGCTTCAATCAATTGATGGTGACCAAAGGACACATTTGGTTAATGTTCATAGGCTTAAGGTGTATAGACCTATCAATAAGGAAAAATTTATTGAATAAAATCAATACCAATTTGACCTTGTAGAATAACTTGGTTCTTTCACTAAGACCAAATGATCTCATAACAGACATTTAATAAATGAGGAGTGTTGAAAACCAATAAATAGTGGTTCTCTTCCAAAATTTAAAAAATAAAAAAAATTATAAAAAATTAAAAATTAAAAAAAAAATTGAAAGGTGAAACCCAGTAAATGGTGTTTTTAAAAATAAAAATGTACATAATAAAATAAAAATTGTTGTCAACTAACCTATCTTCTTAGACTTGTTTATTCTTGCAGGACACATGGTAAAATCTAGGAGATAGGTATGCATTTATAAGTCAAGGTACAGTTATATTTATTTTCTTAAAGGATTAGGCACTTTTTTATTTCATGTCATGCATGTGTAATCATTAGGTAATCAACACTTTTCAAATAGACAAGTTTTGGTGATTTCATATGGGTATGATGAGTTAGTAGAATCATCACCACATTTCACAATTTTATATGATAGTGTTTTCAAAAGACATTTTCCAAAATATTTGATGTGATGGTGTTTTCAAAAAACCTTTTCCAATATATTTGATGTGATGATGTTTTAACTAAAAGATCTTTCAACATGATTTGATGTGATACACAATTCATTATGAATATTGTCTAAATATTGTCAATTATGACCTTTACACCACATCATTAATAATGACTGGATAAAGTACCTTCCCATTATATCTCACATAATCTAAAGTGATCACAATAACTAATTCCATAATTCTTGTTATAAGCTCATAATATACCCTTAATTTTTTATTTACTATTGTATTATTACCACTATCCATTATTGCATCATATCCCTAAGCTCTTGCCTTCTCCTATTTCCTGTGAAAATCTAAGCTCTATTTTTTCACAATGTAATTAGGTTTTCAATCAAATAATGTTAATTTTGAATATGGGTGGAAGAAAAAAGAAGAGTGAACCAAAATCCTTAGATGCATTGTTGAAGGATGAGGCAGCCAGAGACATCCTTGAATCAACAGGGTGGTTAAATTTCTTGAAAATATTTCAAGGTTTTCATGAAGATATTGTGTAGGAATTCTTTGAGAATTTTGATGAAGACCATTCTATTATCAAAGGTAAAAACCTTCCAGTGAACCCCTCTAAGATTAGTGTACTCTTTGGGATCCCTGAGAAAGGTGTAGTTTTTATTGATAAGATAATTTTTACCGACCTGATTCACATGTTCATCAAAGGAAATTAGCCCTACCCTAGACTAGCCAAATCCCCACAAAGAGTGGCCAGGGTAATTCTAAGAGATAGTCTTCCACAATGCTGGTAGAATGTTATATTCTATATTATGAAATATCTTACTTGTGATGGTTAGTTTATAGTAGTTGGTGGGGATACCATGCAACCTCTTCTTCACCTAAGGAAAGGAGATGCTAGAGAAGAATACGAGGTAAATCTTTCATCTTTCCTTCAAAATGCCCTAATCAATGTTGCTTAAAATTTGAATAGAGGTACTGGTTCCATCTAACACCATGGGTTGGTTACCCTCATTTGTCAAAATTATTATCTAATTAAACCTAGGGGTGAAAAGGCTTGAACCTCCTTCCTCCAAAAATTCTCATAAGTTTCTATCAAGAAAACATCATGCCCTGCCTCTCCTCCTTCTACCATAATTTAGATTGAAAAAGGCCCATCTTCACTACCTTTAGATTTGAATATGTTAAGCTAAAAATAAAAGAGATAAATGGGAGTTTCCTCAGATAACCCTAATCCTCTAGCTAAGCTCTAACATAATTGTCAACTTATTCTACAAGAAGAAGAATAAGAAGATGTATAGGATGTTGAGACTTTGGGAAGCTTAATCTCCCCCATTGACATTACAAATGTTGAAGCAATTATTGTAAAATAACCCCATGAATAAGAAATTATATTTGAAGAAGAAATCCTTGTAGCAAAAATTGTGACTCAAGAAGAAGAGCAACCTTTACCCTCTACAGTCAATAAGGGTAAATCACCCTTGATAGAAGAATGTCCATCTTCCCTCCATCTTGTTACCAAAGAAGAAGAGCTACAGCATGTCATGGCTTTGTCTCGCCATGAAGAAACAATATGGAAACAATAATCAAAATTAGATATTTTTTATTCAACCTTACAAGGTAAGGCCCTAATTATTTTTAATTTGGAACAAATATATGATGAATATATCACTAGAGATAGAGAAAAAGAGATAATTCTTATAGGAATACAAGCTGAACAAAGTAGAGTACATAATTTGATGTTTTCAAAAACTCAAGAGTTGAGTACTTTATGGAATTTTCTTACTATTAAGGACACCCAAATTGTTGATTTGCAACATGTTAATGTTGATAAAAATAATCAGATTTATAATCTGAGATAGATTATCTATGATAAAAATTCATTGATTATTCAAAACACTGATAGAATAAGAGAGATAACCACCCAGACTATTGAATTACAAGCCTCTATACAATCAATGTAGAGAGAGATAAGAGAAATAGCAGTCTAGATTGAGGGATCTACAAGAGTTGTTCCCTCTTTCCCAATTTCATTACATGAAATGATATCAGTCTAGAATAAAACCCAAAATAAAATTTAGAAGTTAAAGGAAGAAAATGCTAACTTTAAAGAGGAGTCTCAAAAATAATTGGTAGAATCTCAATAGCAATTGCAAAAATCCCAGGCCTCCATCTAGCACATTTGTACAATTTTTGAGAAATTGTTAGCATGTAGGCAACATTCCTCTGTTTATGTTATTTTTCTCCATGATCAATTTTATAAGTGGTAGATATAACTTATTTCTCTTGGCTTTCCACACATTATTGAAAATGAGCACATGTTTATAGATTTTTTTCTCAAAAGCACTGAAGAAAGGCAAGATGCAATGTATGAGTTTTATACTTTTAACATGGTAGGATATTAGTATAGTTTTCTTTTAAATTTATTTATTAAAGAGACATAATTGCATTCCTTTTCTCTACTCTAAGAAATTAAATAGAATGGTAGCAAGCCAATAATAAATTTTTGGAATTACAAAGCACCACTAGGATATGTATGAGACCCCAATTCCCAAAGGAAAGGAAACTTATTGTTTATTTTCAACCAATGTACCACATGTATATGAAGAATAAATATCATGAATTATTGAGATCCAATATTGTAGATTTTAGATATTTTTTGAACCAGCATTCTACCAATGCCATCAATGCCATTATTTCTAGGTGGGAGACTTTACCTATTGATTTGAAGCACAAGGAAGTCTTGAACACCACCACTATCATATGAAGTCTTAGAAGAGCCAAGGTAATTGCCTAGATTATCACTCAACTCTTAGATGAAGATAGTTCAAATGTATGTATGGTAGATTTGGAATGCTTATGTAGAATTTGAGTTTCAAGCTTGGTTACGTCTAGTTGTAAGGTATTTTAGATTCTTACCTAGAAGACACCATAATTGGGGCCACCATTTTCAAGTTTATGATCTTAGTCAAAGGCTAGAATCAAGAATTTTTTATTGAAGATCAATTTTCCCACTTATTTATAAGAGGACATGAAAAAGGTAAAGTGTGGGGAATAAATGATGATCATTTCATAGAGCTCATCATATATATACAAACTATCCATATAGTGTTGCCTTTGGTTATATATTACATTGTATTTAATAGTTAAGGTCTTATCTAAGTAGGAAATGAATGCAATTTATTCTTTATTTGTATGTGATTTATTATTGATTCTTTACCTTGGTATTATGTCTAACTTGGATGAATAGCACAATTTCAAGCACAAAAACACATCCCAATGATAGGGTAATTTTGAGAAGACAATAAATAGTTTTGGTAACTCATTTTGGCTATAATTTTGAGGATTTGACGAGCGAGCTCTGAATATTCTCTAAAGATGCTCTGGAAGTGCTCCAAAGATGCTCTGAGGGCACTCTGAAGACATATATAAGATGTTCCAAAGATACTCAGGCATGCTTCAAAGACATCTAGCTGGATCTTATTAATCGATATAATGATTCTAAAAATATCTATTGTCTATAAATAGACTGTATATATTTAGATGTATTATTTTAGACATTACCATTCATGGTAATGACTTGAAACTATCTAGATATATTTGTACATCTATTTTTTAAAACCAAATAAGTATCTTCAATTTATTTTAGTTATTTTCTATCTATATTTAGTTGAGTTAGTTCCAACACTTTTTTAGAAGCATGGGATCTGATTCCTAGATTTTCTATATTTTGAATAAATAGATTTGGGTATTGAGATCACCAAGATTTTGTCCTCTGGGATAGATGTTAATATGTGCTTAAATAAACATCTCCTTCTCATTCTAGATAGTTAGATAAAGTTAGAAGAAGTTGGAAAATTTAGTAGTTGGTGAATTAGAAATTAGACAAATCATTTCAAATTTATATATGTTCTTTTGAATGAAATAAAGTTCAACATTTATTTTTATTACTAAGTAAATCAGTTCTTGTTTTGAAGGAGAAAGGGACCACTTCTCTCCAAGGATTAGGATAAATTGGTACTTTTAGTTTTATAGTTTAGAAGTATTTTTTAATTTAGATATATTTCATTTATTGTAGAGTGTAATTTTATTTTAAACATAAGAGTGATTTATTTTGAATGTAAAGTGATTTCCTTTCAAAATCAAAGAGTGATTAGTTTTAAATGCAAGTGTGAATTCCCTTTTCAGAATCAAGTGTGAATTTCCTATAATGAAAGTGTGTTTCACTTACATGCAAGATTTATTTCAATTCAATACAATCAGATTTCTATTATGCAAGAGTGTGTTTTCAATTAGATTAAGTTTGTTAAGTTATCTCATATTCAAAATTTGTCAAAAGTTGTTTAAGTGACAATAGAGAGCACTCTCAGATTCTAGTACATCACAGTGTCCTACCCAGCTGGGCAAGTCGAGTGAGGACATCATATGTCTTATGCTAGATGTTTAAGTTTTGGATGTTGATTGGTGTAGATGTAATAGGAGATCTTTAATTAACAAAAAAATTAGATTTACTTTTCTATAAAATAGAGCTAGAGTTTTATTTACTATTTTTAGGATTTAGAAATCATGGTAGAAGTAAAACCCCAAAAACAATGAACTATACAACTCTAATATAAAATGGTCTCATTGCATACAGTCATCGAACACTGCCCTAGTTAAAAATGACACCAATACATTGATTGGTTAAATGAGAGTTATAACGACATCCTATATAAAATCATTTTTGAGATAATATTATTTATTGGTTTTAAAATTTAGAATATCATTTTTAGCCAATATTCTTTGGTGGTTTTAAAATTTAGAATATTTTCTCAGCCAACATTCTTTGGTGGCATCAAAATTTATAAGAATTTATGAGCCAATCTTATTTGGCATATTTTACCCATGCATTCCAATCAGATGGATCAGATATCTATATTCACTCTTATTCATGCATCTAGATTCATGGTAGCTAATTTTGATTCATTTATTTGCCTCGATGCTTCATCAAATTCAACAGTCATCTATAATAGCTTCATTACTCTTTTTTATCTTTAATTATACATGGGTACTATATCAGGCCTAGTTTTTAGGACCCATACAAGATTACTACTTATTATATTTTACCACATCACCTAGAATAATCTTCATGGGGGTGTTGGTGTGTGTCATGTTCACACTTGTTGTGAAGTCCACCTAAGGTAGTGTTATTAGCAATGTGATATTTAATATGTTCACAACATTTTTAAAAGCACATTTAGTGTTGGTATCTATCCTCACATGTGTGAGAAGGGTTAAGTATAACTTGGGGAATAATCCCACCTTTCACTCTACCAATAATAATCTCCCACTCACTTATTTCTTTTCCTATATAAGGAACATTTGTGTCGTTATTGGGAATGTATCATAGAGGAACTTATGTTAAGTTGTTTGAGATGTAGTATCTTAGGATTCATATGGTTCAACCATTATTGGTTACATATATACATTATATGTTACTTTGTTTAGTTAATACAATGTTTTTTACTAGTTATTGTTTCCTCTTCTGAAAACATATGCATGTATGGTGTGTTAATTTTACATTTCATAGCTTCATAGGGATCTCCTCAATTACAATAGTATTGTTACATTCATATTGATATTACTTTAAGGCAATAAAAAGCCATATTATGAAAATTCATGGATAAGATAAATAAATGTGAAACTTTATTAAACCATTATTATGTTGTATTTGATTTCAACATGACACATGTTCATTTTTTCCAAATAACAATAAGTATGCACCTAACCTTATAGCAATGAAAGAGGATTAGTTGATTATGATGAAAATGGTATAATTAGTCATGAAGGATTATTAGGATTGACTAAACTATATGTGTCAACATGCAGATTGGTATTACCCTAAAAAAAATAACTTAATTATGTAGGATGACCACCTATCTTTATGGGCTTAATTTTCATATGAATTAAAACACATAGGTGATTCTTATCATTTTCTTACAGATGCACACTATTCATTTTATAAAAATACATTCTACACTTCAAAATGAAAATAAAAACAAATTTTATTACAAACCATAAATAATAAACACATACATGCAAAAAATATATTGTGAAAAAGTAAAAAATTGCATTATGTAGTGCATAAAGGTGATATTTATATATGTTTTACTTTGAATGGATCATATACCCAAACTATTTGAAAACTATGCAATCAGATGATGATTATTTCATATATATAATCTGATTACATAGTTTCAAAATAGTCTAGGTATCATATACAAATTAAATCATAGATCACTATCTCCTCTATAGTGGCCATGAACACTCGTCATTATCATCCTCATAATACCTAACTCTCCAAACTTCCATTGCACCACTATCCCCTCTAGCCAGATGAGGGATCTTGAACTCACTACACTCACTCTATACATTAAGACTACAAGTCACATAACCTCCACTCCTCATATATGATAGGGTCACTAGGACCTCAATCCTCTCAATGACCATCTATCTAATCATGTCAAAATGAATTGTAAAATTATTTAGAATGGGTTTCCATAGGTACCAATTGGCCACCTTATTGTTTTTGTAATTGTCAAATTGTAAAAATTAGCTTATGTATCTATTTTCATTCAATAAATTATGCTATCTATAAATGGATGAATGGATCAAATCAAGGGGCATAGTGCTTGAAACTAATATCCAAATCCACAAAGGGACCTTCTAACTCCAAAGATCCTAGGTTAACACATGAGTAATGTTATCCATAATAAGTATCCAACACTGTTGCTATAAACAAAGGAAAACAAAATGAAAAATGTTAGCATATGAATAAGATAATATAATATAAACTTAACAAAAGGCCCAAACTAATTAAAAATAAATATCTACTAGGGTCCTTAGGAGTTTTCTGTGTAAGGGGATCCATAACTAAAACTTAACCACCAATGGCTCTATCAAGTATGCCATCTATAACAAGCATATCACCATAAAAAAAACTATAGAGACCTAAAAATGGCCTCATTTAATATTTAATTTCTCACAAAAACCATTACTTTATACCATGTTTACCTTTTATCATACTCATATTATGCTCATATTGCACATACAATGTAAATAATATATATATGCACAAACTAATCTTGAGTTTCATATGTTATTTCAAAGTTTTCTAATATGATTTAATGATTTCATGGTTTAATATTCTAATGACTAAAAAGGAATGGGAAAGATGTTTTGTTTTCTATTATAGGTACCTACAACTACTATAGTAGACACATCCAAAGCCACTAAATAAATCACCTACAACCATTAGCTGGATGGACATGAAAGATGCAACTACCCCTAACCATTAGTTGATTGGATGTTGGAGATAAACTGGTTTCAAAAACTAGAACCATTTGTAGAAACTAGTTGGGATCACTTGTATAAATTATTATAACCACCTAAAATAATTGTTGTAGGTGATCATTCTTTTATAATTCCACAGAAGTCACCAACTATAATTTCTAAAACATTTCTAGCTCATTTAATAAACTTAAGTAATCATGAAACATGATGGGTTTTTGTAATCTCATAAGCACTCCATTAGACTGAGTGGTTATTTATTATCCTTAGATAAAAAAATTGGTTTCAACCTATTGTATTATTCTATCTTTTTTGATTTATTATGAATCTTGATTTTAACCTCTTAGATTTAGAGAGATGGTAATAAATGTTTGCCTACTCTTTATAAGGAGTAGAGTTGTAGGTAGTAGGCTAGTAGTAAAAGATGTTGAAGAGAAAGAGAGAAAGCAAGAATAATCTTAGAACCATTGTAATTTCTTGTACTTGTTGTGGGAATTTTTTCATTGATATAGGACCATTTAATGCAATTAATTTGATTTAAAATATAAAAAAATTATCAAGGGAGCTAGAGTGCAAATACCATATGTTAATTAGTTTGTTTCTTTCTATTATGTGAAGTACTTCCATTTCAATTTTGTGTATACATCTTGAATTCATAACCATAAGTATTTTATTTTAATAGATGTGTGTGTTTTTATTTCATACAAGTACTTTCATTTTGGTATGGGAAAATTCCAAATATAAAAAAAATAGATATTTCCCTATAATTCATTTATGCAAGCATCCACTTTCCAGTATTTAAATTTCCTTTAAAGTGTGTTAATTTTATTCCAGCAAAGTGTGTCTTTTATATGCAATGTTTAATACCTTATCCCTCAGAAGTGACTAGTGTTTTACATATAGTGTTGATAAATAATGAAGAAATCATTTTCAATAACCAAATGGCTACCCCTTTGGATCATATATGTCAAGTTGTACGCAAGCATTGGTTGCATCAAGTTTAATTGATGAATTGATTTTACTCATCATTTTGGCACTATTGTTAGGGAGATTTAATATATCAAGATCTTGGAAGGTTGGTTATATTTCTTGATTTCATAGATCAGATTTATTATTTTCATAAATCAGATTTCCCACCTTTCAAATTAAATTCCTTGATTTCTAGATTAAATTTCACACTTTATCGACTACATTTCATGTTTTATAGATTACATTTCCCACTTTCTAGATTAAAATTCCTACTTTATTGAGTTAAATTTATAGTTTTTAATTTAAAATTTCAAATTATGTAATTATATTAATTAAAAACATGAAAACTTCATATCAAACTAACCCTATGTAGGGTAGAGCAAGGTAAAAATTAAAAAGAGAAAGAGTGATTGAATTATATAGAGAGGGAGAGAGACAATCTATGCATATTATTCATTAGATGGTTGGACTTTGTTAAATAAGTATAGATACCACCTACAAAAAATTTAGGTTATATAAAAAACACCTTTAGCCATTTTAAAAAAGCTACATGAAGTTTCATTAGAAGAGGCAATAATATAAATGTCATCAATTGACTTGGTAAAATAGTTTTAAGACAAAAAAGTGGGCATCCCTGAGAATTATATCTTGCAATCATTTCAAAGAGTGCCCATTTGGCCACCATATTTTGAATAATATAGTAATCAACTCCCTCTACCCTCACCCAAATCCTTACCAAAATAGGTTTAATAGCCCTCCTTGCCTCAAAGGGAAGTGTTCAAACTACAATACTTGTTAAACAAACCAAACTAGTTGAATAAATTGAGTAACAAAAAGTACTTATTGAAGTCCTAGAAGAAATCCCAAGAAATGATACTCCATCACCTCTAGCTAGAATATTCTCCTTCCCATTATAAAATCCTAAGATTACAACTTACTACTCACCTTGGGCTATAGAAATTGATAGATAATTTTAAGAGTGGATTGTGAAAGTTTAGGGTCTATAAGTAGTCTGAAATATCATGGGGTAATTTCAAGGAGAAAATTTCACCAATGAAGCTATAACCTTTGAATGTCACATCCACAACCCTATAGGTCCTACACCTATGAAAAACATCCTTCCATCATCCTTTCCCAACTTTAGAGGGATGATAAGTGAGGATCATGATACATTCTTATTTGAATTTAATGTTTTATGTCATTGTTATGAATATAACCAAGATGCTCAAATGTTGAAACTATTTACAATTACTCTTAAGGATGTACCACTAAGATGGTTCATAGGGTTGGGAAAGGAATTAATCTCCACTCAGGGAGAAATGAAAGATAAGTTTATTTTTAAATATCAAGATTATTGTAGAGGATGAGACTCTAGGAGAGATTATATCTTCAAGATAACACATGAAGAATATGAACCTATTGATGCTTCTAATTACTCCACAGAGTGTTCCTTAGTGTTGATGAACACTTCTCATTTTAGGATTAAAATAATCCAAGGCATGAGTTGTAGTTTTTGATAAGTAGTGTGTTTGTGGTGGAATAGTCAGCAAAGTATGAGATCTTCCCACAAAATTTGTTTGATGTGGTGGTTAGGAGCCACCAAGGTTTAAGTTTTTTTAGTCTTATAATATCTCTAGTCAAGATTTCTAACTCTAAGCTAATCTAAGTGAATATTTACAGTGATATTTAAACTAAAGTGAGTATTGATAAAAAAAGAAGTAAAATTTAGGGTAAGGCAGACAAAAAACATGATTACAATCATTAGTCTCAAACATAATGACAAATTTATATTTCATTTGAGCATACATTTAACCAATCAATGATGCAACATAGTATAAACCCAAGCTTCACCAAAAATTAGGCAAGATTCAAAGGAAAATATAGATATCATGAGTAAAATCCAAGATTACTTAAAGATTTTGCTATGTTAATCTAAATTCCATAAGAACATTCAAATGCAGAGCAAATAGAATGAAGTAAACTTAGAATCCTTCAACTAGTCTAGCACATCACAAACTAAAAACCTCATGAACATGAAATATAGCTCATCTATCTAAGAACCATTCAAATCTAAGACATTTACTTGTAATTGAGAGAAAGTAGAAATAATATAATAGAGCACCAGATAATCTTTTATAGAATTCAAATTGTATTAATTACTCTAGTATAAAATTGCTCAAAATCTCTCTCTTTTACAAATGGTAACACTTGCATATTTATAGAAAACATAAGTAGTATATCGGTCATATATATTTCAAAATTTTATAAGAGGTAAGGATATTTTTCATTTTATAAATAAATCTATAATACATATGGATTTTAGGCACCTATTAGATCAAAATACTAATATATGCTAACAAACTAGCATATATAATTTATTAAAGAATAATATTGACTCTGCTCTTGGGTGGGTGGGCCCCCTTGATCACTTAGGATAAAGGAAATATTTCACCTTGGTGTATTGTTATTTGATTAACTCAAAATCTAATATGGGTTTCATTAGACTCTCTTCTTCCTGCTCAACCAATGTATCATATTTTTTGTCATTTTTGACAGTGACCTCTTGTAAGCACCTTGCTTTTGCTATCTGCTTTCCTATGGAAAAGATGACATTAAGGACCTTTGAATTATATTTATTAGATTGGACTTGGTTTTCATTTTTTATTCCTTGGATGAAGGCTTAGATTCCCTGCTATAATTCTATGTCATATATTAGACTGGTGGTAGCCCACTGGTGGCAGTGGGCTGAGAAGGGGTCACCAACAAGGTTCTTAGTAACTTCTCGATTTTATTCACCAAGTCTTATCTTCCTTTATGAATTCATTGGCCTTATTTTAACATGAACTTAATTCCTTTATTTTATCCACCAAGATCCCTTGAATGGCATTCAATTACCTTTCTTTGATAATCTTGAAATCTAGGGGTTGCTTAGTGATGTGTACTTTGATCAACTCTGTCACCTGGTCTTTGGTTTTTTTCCATTATTGTATCAATGTTTGTGCCTTCTTGGCTTGAAGTTACAAAGTATTAAACCTGAGTTTGATGGATTTTAATCATTCAAAGGCATCTAGGAGGTACTTATTTAACATCTTCAACATGTCCTCCATAATTTGAAGTGAGACTTATGCCTCCAAGTTTTTCTTCTCTTTTTCCAAGTTCAAGATTCTTTGCTTCATTCCCTAAATTCCCACCATATCCACTAATTACTAGGCTTACACCATACTTTCAATATCTTCTTGATGAATGGGGTGATCCTCTACTACTTGGCCTTAGATTGGAGTGAATCCTATAAATGGTTCCACTCTTTGGTGATCTGTAAACTACACTGGTTCAACTCAAAGTGAAGTTTTAAGTATGAATACTAAATTTTCTCAAACATAAACAAATTCTCAAAATAATCAAAAGCACTTGTAAAATATTTGGCATAAAACGTTCTCGGTTGTTGAGATGGAATGGAATTGTCAAAAGACTTGTTACTTCCATTTACCAATAAAACTAGTTTTTTTAATAAAATTGTGTTATAGTTGTCAAAATCAATTACTTGCATGAGTTAATTTACTAATTAAAATCGAATCATCAAAACTAGAACAAAATCATGCATCAAATGACAATTACCAAAACACAAAACATGATAATAGAGTTCGGCTCAATAATAGATGCCTACATCTCCAGGTTCTCCAAAGGAGTGGACCGTTTCCATTAAGGGCACTTCAAATACCTAGGAACAATAAACAACTTTCCTGCAAGCTGATCTCTCAATACAAAAATTCACCTTCACCATGACTGATAATCAAGCTTGGCACCTTCAAATTCTGTGAATCTTCACACATGCAAAGTTGCTTCAAAAGTCCTAAAAATCTCCTCTATGGGCTTAAAATATACTCCTCTAATATGCAAATTGGATAAAAAGAGTATTAATACTATGTATTATGGATAAAAATTCATTACATGAGCTTTTCCAAAGCTTTTACAAAGTCTCAGCCTCTTAAAATAAAAAACACAGTCTAGAAAGTTATATTTCAAATAGAAATTAGTCCCTTTTATAACACTTCGACCTCCATGGCTGAAGTGGTCAAGGCTCATCCCTTTTGGGTGGCAGGTCAAGGGTTCAAAACTAGCCACCCTTTCTTTTAGGTGCCTTGCATGCATTTGAAATATTTTTTCCCTCCTTTTTAGGTGCTTTGACTTATTTTTGGGTGCATTTGTCCCACATGCACAAATTTTTGGGATAAGTATAGGCTTTAACAAGGTATGTGCCTCCTTGAAACATGTCAACACCCCCATTTAGGCACTTATCTAGCATGCACATTGGTTAAAATGCCAAACATGCACTATTGGACTTGGTCCTTCCTTCAAACTCGCCACCTTGGTCAAAGAGCTTATTATCTCATGTTGCCACGTGGCATGTTGATGATGTGACATGTCATTGAACCAATTTTTTTTAAAACCTTATCATTTTCCAATTTTTGACCTCTGATAGGTCTAAATGTCGAAACCACCTCAAAACATGTGCCAAATGTCGCAAGTGCCATTTTTCAACCAATCTTCAAATGGCCATAACAGGAGCTCCCGAACTCGGATTTATGTTTAAAAAAAAGTGTCAAAAAGCTCTCAATGAGATCTACAATTTGTCACCACTAAAACTCTGACTTTAAACCATTTTTCATAACCCAATTTCTGATCACACCTCCCCCATGGAGGGCTATTGGTCTCCAAAAGTCCAATATCCCCTGAAACTGCAAACTAGTCTACTATATCCAAGAAAATAGAACCCAATCATAGAAAGGATATAAATAATTGCATTAAAATGATTCACAATAAAACTATAAAAATTCCTAATCCAAAGGTATTATTAAGTGAATTTTCAACTACCAAAGTGATTACAACATACCAAAACTACTTGCCCAAATGTCACATCCTGTAAAGCGGTGAATTGCCAAAAATTGAAACAACTCCCAATGTAACTGCAAGACAAGTTTATAATGTTGACAACATACAATAAATTTTTTGGACATGTTGTAATAAAATTCCCTCATATGGTACTTATATGCTAAGTAAATGCAAACAACCAAAAGTGTATGTTGCCTAACATCTAAACATGCCCATAGGGTATTAACAATGCATCTAATACATCCATGTGCCAAAAATAGATACATTCAAAATAGCAGTCAAATAAGTGTTGCAAGGAATTAACTCAACCTAAAACATGCATTTTGCTATTATCTCCAACTGATCAAATGAGTTCAAGTCCTCTAGACAACTCACACAACATAAATAAGAGATTCAAAAACTTAGAGTTATCAAAAAGTGAGAATTGAAAAACTTCATATGATAAACCTATCTTGAAGTGTTCCCACCAACTCTAATCTACATATATCAAAGCTTGTTCATTCCCTTAGGTGAATTCTTAACCATGATTTGCAAAAATAATGTAGTGATAATCCACTTAACCATTTATTTCTTCCTATTGAAATTGATTGTCTCTGTGGATTCATTATCAATTGCATATTGTTGACTTAACCTCTTTAATGGATTTTCACTTGTAGGTTTTACCTTATCCTGGGTTGTATTGAATTATGGATTGATTTAGCTTCATTAGCCTTAGTGAGAAGTTTTTAAATCATCTTAGTTCTAACATTACTTGAATGTGAAGATGCATGAAGCTTAAAACATCTATCAACCCTATGTCCACTCACTTTACAATGAGTACAAACATCCTTCTTAGGTGAGGGTCCCCTTTCACCAATTCCCATATTATCATGAGAATGGTCTTTCAAACATGCAATCTGCTTCAAAAAATCATGTCTCTTCCAACAAAATGCAACACTGTGGTTATGCATCCCACAAAAAGTGCATGGAAATGATTGCATTATCTTCTAAATGTTAAATCCAAATTTCTTAAACATAAAAAGTGGATCAAAAGATTTAGTGCTAACTCTAGTGTAGGAATTAGGAGGTGTAATATAAATACCTTAGCTACGTGTCCTCTTACACTACACATGCTCTACTAGTGGCCTCGATCCTTTGCTATTAGAAGCTTTTCTTCCTTTAACCATGGAGGAAATTTCTCCAATTTCCACCTGCTCACTAGTGTAACCCAAACCTGCATGAAGAGATCTATGCTCTACTTGTATTGGGTTAGTAATTCCTTGGCCATCTCAACCAAGACCTCTTCCATTAAATCCCATTTTCATCAACAATTTGGATCCTATACCTTTAGTGTGTTGTTCAAAACTACCAAAAGCATCATTACTTGAATTCGAATCTGAATGGAAAGAAGAAGTAGATGAACTACATGGTGAATAACTTACACTACACTCAGTCATAGTTTATGCATCTAAAGTTGAAGGCTTTACCTTTTCACACTCACCACATTGCAATCTAATCAAGAGCTCATCTTTGGATTCAAGCTTTGATTTCAAACTTGCAATTTGCTCTTCAAGGGAATAGAGCTTGCATCTCACGTATGCATTCTCATCTTGAATCTACCTATTGATGCTTTCAAGCTCTTCCATCTTGGCTTTATGTGACAACTTGACCATGGTTTCTTGTAATCACATTGATTCCACAACTGCACACTACAATTTAATAAAGTGATATGGATAACCAATAAATTGAAAGCAACTGTCAAAACTCAATCAGAAGCTATCCCAGCTTTCTAACTGCTCTGATACCAACTTGATCTGTAAACTACATTGATTCAACTCAAAGTGAAGTTTTAAGTACAAATACTTAAATTTCTCAAACATAAACAAATTCTTGAAATACTCAAAAGCACTTGTAAAATATTTGGCATAAAACATTCTCGGTTGTTGAGATGGAATGGAATTGTTAAAAGACTTGTTACTTCCATTTACCAATAAAACTAGTTTTTTTAATAACGTTGTGTTATATTTGTCAAAATGAATTACTTGCATGAGTTCATTTACTAATTAAAATCGAATCAAAAAAATTGGAACAAAATCATGCATCAAATGATAATTACCAAAACACGAAACGTGATAACGGAGTTCAGCTCAATAATAGATGCCTACATCTTTGAGTTCTCCAAAGGAGTGGACCATTTCCATTAAGGGCACTTCAAATACTTGGAAACAATAAAAACCTTTCCTACAAGCTAATCTCTCAATGCAAAAATTCACCTTCACCATGATTAATAATCAAGCCCAGCACCTTTGAATTCTGCGAGTCTTCACACCTACAAAGTTGCTTTAAAAGTCCTAAAAATCTCCTCTATGGGCTTAAAATATACTCCTCCAATATGCAAATTAGATAAAAAGAGTATTAATACTATGCATTATGGCTGTAAAATGGATAAAAATCCATTACATGAGCTTTCCCAAATCTTTTACAAAGTATCAGCCTCTTAAAATAAAAAACACAGTCCAGAAAGTTATATTCAAATAGAAATTAGTCCCTTGTATAACACTTCAACCTCTGTGGCTAAAGTGGTCAAGGCCCATCCCTTTTGGGCAGTAGGTCAATGGTTCAAAACTAGCCACCCTTTCTTTTAGGCACCTTGCATGCATTTGAAATCTTCTTTCCCTCCTTTTTAGGTGCTTTGACTTATTATTGGGCACATTTGTCCCACATGCACAAATTTTTGGGATAAGTATAGGCTTTTAACAAGGTATGCACCTCCTTGAAACATGTAAACACCCCCCTTTAGGAACTTATATAGCATGCACATTGGTCAAAATGCCAAACATGCACCGTTGGACTTGGGACTTCCTTCAAACTCGCTACCTTGCTCACCACCTTGGTCAAAGAGCTTATCTCACGCTGCCACATGGCATGTTGATGACGTGACATGTCATTGAACCAATTTTTTTTTCAAACTTAGAATTTACCAAGTGTCAACCTCTGATAGTTCCAAATGTCTAAACCACCTCGAAACACATGCCAAATGTCACAAGTGCAATTTTTTGACCAATCTTCAAATGGCCATAACAAGAGCTCCCAAACTCGGATTTACGTTCCAAAAAAAGCATCAAAAATCTCTCAACTAGCTCTACAGTGTGCCACCACTAAAAATATAACTTGAAACCATTTTTTAGAACCTAATTTCTGATCATTTGGAGAGTGACTTCTTTAGTTCCA
Source organism: Torreya grandis (assembly GCA_037957365.1). Taxonomy (NCBI): domain Eukaryota; kingdom Viridiplantae; phylum Streptophyta; class Pinopsida; order Cupressales; family Taxaceae; genus Torreya; species Torreya grandis. The sequence continues at coordinate 614,886 of JARHVA010002810.1, read as the reverse complement.
ATAGTTACTTTATTTATAGTAACCTTCTTTAGTGTAGCTATATCAGGGTAAAATTATACCTTGGACTCTAATTTTGAAATATTTGAAGCTTTTGGTGTTTTGAGACTAGCCCCTCTTGATTTCCTTGATTCTTCTATTTTCTTATTGCTCTCTTTATCAGCATCAATCATTATCCTCTCTTCTTACTCCTTCATGAGCTCTAAGATCTAGGGCTAGACTTCATCATTGACTTCAACATTGGTAGTGCTAGTCAAAGCCCATGAATGGATCTGAGAGGGTATCTTTTGGAACTTCCCATAGATGAACTAGTCAAGATGACAGGTCTATCTATGGCAAATTCATCACTAAACAAGTTCACCTCACTTTTTGGGTGAATCCACTTTGGTTTCTTGGAAGCTCTAGGAACCAAAGTCATATATGTCTCCCTCTTTATTTTGGTCACAGGGACCAAATATAAGTCAAATCTTTTGCCTTTGTATATCTATTCAACTTAAGGACCTTCAACTAGTGCCACCTTAGCTATGGCTCCTTCATCTTCATCTCCTTCCTTGTCTGACCCATATGTAACTGAAAATTATTTGAAGACTTCTTCCATTATTTCATAAGGTTCCAAGGCAAAACATATCAAGGTATTCCATAGAGGAAGGGGGTCCTTGAGGAAAGGATAAGGTGGAAGGTTCCTCTCTTGGCCTATGTTCCATCTTTTGCTCATTAGGTCCTTTAATTTTAGGCACTTTTTATTGAGGTAGTTATTATTGCTAAGGTAGACCTTAAGGCACTTGTGGTGGACCTAAAGTGGAAGGTAAGAAGTGGTATTGCAAGGGATTCATTTTCCATCTTTCTCCTGATGGTTTTTCTTCCCTCTATAATTTGTGCTCAAGCTTAAATCCATGTTGCTTGAACCTAAGCAGCACTTCGTCAAAGTTAGCCACCTTTGTGTATAAGTGGTCATATGGACCCAATTAATGTTCATAAGGCACATTATGTAGTTGTTTGGATTATATATGGGAGAGCACATTGCCCTTTAGATCCCATGTCTTGAGGTCATCTAATTGGAAGTAGAGTGTCTCTTTATTCCTTGCTAAGATCTCTAATTTCTTCCATCCATGAATCATTGTCTTCCCAATCAAATATGAGAAGAGATGTAGGATGCCTTTCTTCTTCTCTCTGCACACATGGTCTATATCATGGAGTTGATGAGCTATCTCCTGCTCAGCCAGCTTGATTGGGACATGCACTAGTAGCCTATAGGGTTGAGTCTCAAAACCTTCAATTCTAATGATTTTACAATAAAGATAGAGCCATATGTCACCAATGGGATCTAAAAATTGCCTAATGATGAGGTGAACCCTGGGCATTGGACTTCTAGTAATTATCCCAACTAGAGTGGGATATATGCAATCATAAATGATTTATATGTGGTCCATATACTTGAATATGTACAATTTGGAGTGATGGTGAGAAATGGTAATCTTGCTATGAGGGGAACAATTCTTGATGGCAGGGAAGTGGGTTGATGCCATGAAGGCATCCAAAAAGTAAGGCATCATTATGAATAGTTGGCTTGTTTTCCTTTTAATTCAATTAAACTACCTTCACAGGTGGATATTTATCATTTATCTAATGGGTGGAGTCAATTTTTCTTTAGCCATGAAGTAGACATAAGAGACCCACTTGGGGTCAACATAGGATGTGATTTCTACTCCAAAATCCCTATTCAACACATTCATGATGATTCTAATCCCTTTACTAAATTGTATAATTGGGATTTTACCATCATGGTTTCTCATTACATGAGTTCCTCTATCCAACCATGGTCTTAAGATATTATCTAATTCATTCTTAATGTTCCATTCCTTGATTGTAGGGAGGTCTATGTGAGCCCTAGGAAGCTTATATTAACCTTTAAAAAATACTAGAGCTATATAAGCAACCCTCTTTGATGTACCATCCTTTATTATCTAGTCTCCATCTACTCTAAAATTAATGAACATAGAAGCAAGGATATTGGTATAATGGAATACCTCTGGTTTGGCAACTACAAGGTGAAACCCAAACATCTAAATTGCTACCAAATCTTCATGTCTCTTCTGAACTCCAATAATTCATTGCTTGTTGGGAGCCAATGGTTATAGAAGGTCAATTTCAAAGAAGATTTTTGAAAATTTATTCATACTGCTATTCGAGGCTCCTACATCTAGTTCAATGTCTTTGTAACGTCTTTCTTCATTATCAGTTGACAAATAAACCTCAGCTTCATCTCTACATTATTGTCTAGCAGTAGCCATGTTCCTTCAACTGGTTAATTTCCCTTAGACTACATGATCTTGCTAAGTGTTTTTATCTCTTTTGAAAGTAATTATGATTTAATTGGGTAAGAATTAGGGATTTATGTTGGCAAACTAGGGCTTTTCATATCTTTAATGGTAGAGGTGGCAAATTCATAAATTTGCTCATGTTGCTCCCATGAAAGTCCTTTCAAAATCTAGTTGTTAGCTTTTAAACATGTCTTTCATTTTGCATCATCAAATTACATCTATGAGCAAGCATGGTACATTGATCTCAATTTATGAAGTCTTTTCTAACTAATCACCTTCATTCTATTTTATCCTCATTGAAAAGTCTTCATCCATTTTTCACCATTGGATCAAATCCTGAGATGAAGCGTGGATCGTCAGATCTACAAAGATGCACATGAGTTAATTAGCTTTGAGCTTAATAAAAACTTAGGTTAAAAGTCATTATACTAAGTTTTCATGTTAAAATATGTGAAGGAGTCTTTTTGAGGGTTAATAGATACATCCCTTCACTAGGTTTGAAAGTTTAGACTATGTTAAATTTGACGGCCTCATGAACATCAAATATGTCTCATGGATGTCAAATGATGGGTGTGAGGATATAAAATTTACTCATATAATGTTCTTAGAGGGATTAATCCTAAGCCTTGCATTCATGTTATGTTAAAAAATGCATTGTTCTTTAAGCTGAAAATACATTCTTTGGGCCTTGTGACCAAGTCTTCTAGCTCCGAGATCATTTAAGTCCTTTTTAATTGGTTGCTTAAACTTTGATTAGGTTGAAGTCCATCAGCCATTTTTTACTATCAAATCAAATCCTATGATGAATCATGGACTGTCAAATATATGATCCATGTACTTCATCAATAAATGGTCCTTTGGTGTTTATGTGGGCCTATTTACTCATATTTGATTTGCACCATCTGATTAGATCTATGAGATAGCAAGAGCCATTAGATCTACAAATATGCATGAAGTTTAAATCATTAATAAGTCATGAAGATTTAAGAGGAAATTGACTAATAAAGAAGACATCTAATTAAGAGGAGTTAAGAAACCTAACCAAGTAAAGGTGAAATGAAAACTCGACTAGGTCTAGATACTTATAAACTTCATAAGTTGAGTTTTTTGGGAAGCCTGAACAAGTCTTCCCTCCAACTTTTGAATTTAAAAGTTAGGGTTTTCTATAAGGTAAACCTAGCCTTCTTTATGTAACCTGTAATTTAATCTTCAAATAAAAATGATTAGCAAAGCTAGTCCAAAAACATAATCATTATCATTAAGCATGTATAAAGCATATCCCTTTCAAGTGGATGATATTCAGATTCTAAAAAGATAACCTATTCAAGAAATATTTCAAGGTTTAGATGTTTTTATAAATTCATAAGGGTCCCCCATTTTCAAAATCAAGAAATTTGGGGGGTGTGTTGATCCAACAAATGGTGACTCATAGGGGAAACATAGTAATATATTAAAACCTAAGGCTATGGTTTAAACCAATACACAAGTCTTTCATCCATTGGGTCTATAACATTATCTAAATCAAACCTTGATTAGGATAAACTTCACATGTGTAAAATTCAAACTCAAAATGCTAAAACATAGACACGCAATGTGTGCTTTGATTCCACTAATTTTTTGTCATAAAACTTTGGAAGATAATATCTAGGTCATACCTTTGGTCATAAGACTTGAGTTGGAGCATTTTGGATATTCATTGAGAATAGTTTATCTTAGTTCAGGGAAGGCTTGGGAATTGCTCTACTATCAACCAAGCATTTATAGCCTTGATAGAGATACCTTTGGTCCCACTTAAGGCCTTACTCCACTGCCAGCCAAGCGTCGATTTAAGATTATTCTTAAGACTTGTCATGATAATTAACTTCTATATCAATCTACACTATTGTCTTTGAGTTACATCATGGTACTTTATGATAACCTATGTTCATCATTGTAAGATTCATATCCCTACTTCAAAGCACTAGAATTTTAAGCAATCTCATGAAAACTTGAGCAGTTGCTATCCATAGGACTTATTGGAAGCAAAAGAGCACAACCAAGCAAAAGCAAACAAAACACAAAGCAAACACACAATAGAAAGTAACAAGAAAGAAGCAAACAAATATATACAAGCAAAGCAAGAAGAGAAAGCAAAAAAAGAAACTATTTAGCCTACCTAATCTAATCTAACAAGTCTTATAGTTTTCACTCCATGAAGACTCTTGGTGGAGTAGTAGAAAATTAATGCTTGAGATACTACCCATTGGTGGGCAAGGTGAATTTTGCTCCCTAGAGATCTTTTAACTTAAAGGTGTTGTTTGCCAATGTCTCTATAATTTGATATGGCCGTATCCACAAATGTGTGGATTTGTCATGCTTGCCTTTTAGCTCTAAAGATTTTTCCCAAAGGAGGAATAAGTACACTTTGATTTTGGATCCTTTATCAAACCATATTTTCACTATTGTTTGATGCCTGCTAAATTCAATGAATGCTTTGTCTCTGGCATCTTCCATCTGAATAATGTCTAATAGCCTTGAGCCAACAAGGTCTTGGATTTCTTATATATACTATTGCATGAAGGTAAATGTGGGAATATTGAGGGTTATGGGGAAGATAGGTTCTTGGCCATACACTAGTAAGAATGGTGAAGCTTTGAGGGCTTGTTTAATCCTTATCCTATCTACCAATAATGCAAACTTGAAGAGCTTATGTCATGTTCTTGGTTTGTCTTCCATAAACTTCTTGATAGCCTTCATCAAATTCTTATTTGTAGATTCAGAGACTCTATTCCCTTGGGGATAATGATTAGATGCAAACTTTAGAGTGATGGCATTGTCATATGCCCATTCAATCATCTCAATAGAAGTGAAGTCAGATCCATTATCACAGACCAAGGAGATTGGGGTTCCAAATATTGTGCAAATGTTTTCTTCCATGAAGTTAATTACCTAATATGTCTTACAATGTTTGGTGTAAATATCTTCACTCCACCTTGTATAATAGTCAATATCAGTAAGGACAAATTTATGGCCATCAAAAGAATTGCGGTTGATCACCCCTATAAAGTCCAACCCCCATTATGCAAAAGGTTTGTCAATTATCATAAGTTGTAAAGGCATGGCTATCTTTGGCTATTTTTTGTTGAATATCTGGCATGCATGGCACTTCCTCACATGCTTGTGAGCATATTTGAAGAGGGTAGGCTAATAATACCCAACTCTAAGGATCTTGTGAGCTGTGGTTCTTCCTGAAGGGTGTCCACTTCCTAGATTCTCATGGAAGGTAGTCATGATCTAAGATGCTTCTTCTTTAGATACACATCTTAAATAAATTCCATCAAAGTTCCTTTTATAAAATACTCCATTATTGATGAGTTAATGAGCTGATTTGAGCCTTAAGGCTCTCCTTTGCTCTCTTGTAAGTCCTGGGGGACAAACACCATTGATAATTAAGTGGATGATAGAGTCATACCACTCATTAGGGTGGAAGTTTTGTTGGTTAACTTGCATGACATGGATCTTGGGATTTACATTGGAAATCATTTGAACTAATCCCTCGAATCTTATCAATTTAGAAATCTTCATTTCAATGTCATATTCTTGTAGAACTGACATTCATTTTCCTCTTTTTTCTTCAAGATTATTTTGACTCATCATGAGTTTTGTAGTTGGGTATGGCAAGATAACATGCACCTTGTTCTTGAGGATGTAATGCATAAATTTCTTAATGGATTTCACCAATGCATAAGATTTCTTGTCAATCATAGAATAGTTCACTTCAACATTCTTGAAATTGGTGCTTATGAAAGCTATGAGATGATTATTGCCATCAAATTTTTGAGTTATTATTGTAAGCATAGTATGCTCAGAAGCAAATGAGTATAAATATAATTCATTTGAGAAAATTGGACTTATGAGAATTGGGGCTTTAGTTATTACCCTCTTAATATTATCAAAATCCTTCTTGGATTCATCATTCCAAGAGATCTTGACATCCTTCTTCAGCATGTCATTCAAAGGCTTGACAATTCTAGTAAAGCCTGAGATGAACTTCATTACAAATTTAATTCTCCTAAAGAATGACTTAAGATATTTTCTATTGTTAGGTAACTCAATTTTGGAGATAACCTCCACTTTGTTAGGATCTATAGAGATCCCTTGCTTGGTGATAACATGGCCTAGTAGTTTCCCTTCTGTGACACGAAATATACCCTTATTTGGTTTGAGGTAAATGCCATATCTTATGTACCTTTCAAACACTTGTTGTAAGTGCATGAAGTGATCCTCTCTATTTTTGGAGAAAACTATTAAATCATCCATATAGATGATGATACATTTGCCTACCAGACCTTAAAAAGCATGGTCCATGGCCCTTTGAAATGTTCCTCCTACATTAATAATCCCAAAGGTCATCCTCTTGTAGGCATAGGTTCCCCACTTGGTTTTTAAGGTTGTCTTCATCCTATCCTCTTTGTCAACCAGCACTTGGTTATACCCTAAGAATCCATCCAAGAAGGACATCATAACTGACCCTAAAATAGCTTGTATGACTTAGTCTAAATAAGGTAGAGGATAGTTATCCTTTTTATAAGCTTTATTCAAGTTCCTAAAGTTAATGCATAATCTAATATCCCCATTTTTATTTCTTACTAGGACCAAATTTTCAGCCCAAGTGGAGTGTCTGATAGGAAAGACAATCCTTGCATCCAATAGTTTATTGACCTCTTTATAGATCATAGGCTCTAAGATAGGATTGACTAGCCTTTAATTTTGCCTAAAAGGCTTGTAGTTTTATTTGAGAGGTATTGTATGAGTTATGACCCTTGGGTAAAATATATTTAAGTCTTCATAGGACCAAGTAATGACATATTTTTACTTTGCGAGCAACTCTCTTGCTTTCATATTCTCCATTTTAGTGCATGATTTCCCTATGTTGACGGGTTGAGGTTAGTCTTGTGGACTAAGATCTACTAGTTGGTAGTCTTTTCCACTTACTTTAATACCTTAAGTACCTTCATAAGATTATCATGATCAAATAACCTCTCTAAAGAGATCATCCTTTTAGGTATCTTGTTATCACTAAGCCGGATAATCTTACCATTAGGTTCCTTTTCAAGAGAGCTTTCATCTACTTCATCAATGATATGGGCTTCAAAGGCCCTAGAGTTTGTCAAGAAATTGATGATCTATAGATCATCATTGTAAACTTGGATGTGATTGATGTTATCAAGGACTAATGGGCAAGGTACCAACTCAATTCTGAAGTCAAGGGAATCTTGATTTGGCATGAGGTTTGTTGCAGTAGAAGCAAGCTCATTAGTAGCCTTGTTTTCTTCTCTTGGAATAGCTAATATATTGAAAGAATCAAAATATTCAATCAAATACCATACCCTAAACTTATATATCTTCAAGACAAATTGCATTGGTATTTACTCCTCACTTGGTTGACCACAAGTTCAGAGTCTCCATAGACCAGAAGCTCTTTGACTTTGTGGTTGATGGCAATCTATAGTCCAAGATTAAGAGCTTTATATTTAGCTAAGCTATTGGTGCAAGGAAATTTAAACCTATAAGATGCATGGTAGTTTTTGTCTATAGGGTCTAATAACATAATGCCAGCTCCTAATCTTTATTTGCATCTGGCTCCATCAACATGTAACTTCCACAATACATGCCTTAGAGGAGGCATTTTAGAATCTATCTTTGATGAAATTTCTAAGGTAAATATTCCAAGATTAGAATCAAGGAATTTTACCCTTTCATTAACTACATTATACTTAGTTATCATATGCTTCATCCTCAACTCTCTCTCAACTCTTATCTTATTAGGAACACCTTTCCGTGGTAGCCACACGTGAGAATAATCAATGGACATGTACCCATTAAAATCTTTGGTCCATTCCCTGCTTAAAAGTAACCCATAATCATTAGGGATGTCTACTACTTGAATTTCAATAAAATATTGAAATCTAGGTTCACTTTCTAATTGAATATGCACGTTAAGAATCTCTCTAATGACTTTGATTTTTGATTTATCTAGTTGTTTGACTACTCTTTTTGACTTGATTGGGTTTAATCCCAATTACTCAAAAATTCCAACTGGCATAATATTAGTTAAATCTCTTGAATCTAGTAAATAATTATGGAAATTCTTACCAAACACTCTAAATGTGAGTAGAAAAGGTGGAGACTCTACTTTTGCCACTTACATAGTTACATTGGCAATATCACTTTGGTGGCTTTCCAGGTTTCTTGGTCAAGGATTCTAAAAGAAGGTCTCTTTGCTCAGTTATCTATGTCATCTCATGTAGAGTGATATTTTCCTTGATTTTCTCCATGTCCTCTACAATATTGTATCCAATCTTATTCAAAGGTTCAACTAAAGGCTTAGAAGAACTACCTTTGGGTGGCTCAAGATCATTCCTCTAAGATGTATCTAGAGGAGTTCCATAGTTATTAGGAGGAGTAGAAGTAGTTAAGGGCTATCTTTGCTCCCTATTATTTAGAGGGTAAGTATTTAGGAACTATTGAAAATCTTGGATTTCTTTAGGAATATTGTCAGGGTCATTATATTTTTGGAAAGGAAATTGGAAGGTCTCCACCATGTGTACTTGATCTTGTGCTTCAGATCTAGAAGTACTAGTAATATTTTCCTTATCTAGGATAACCTCAAAGGTGTCAAGCTATTCCTGAAAGGCTTTTAAAGATTTACAAAATTCAATACAATATATCTCACCATGCTTATAAGTGGCATGCACTCTACAATAATCAAGTAGGGCAATATCTGTGAGATTGATGTCCGTAGTCTTCTTGTCAAATGAATAAGGCTCATTGGCTTTGTTTTTATTAAATAATTTATCATTTTGGAATTGATTTCCAAGCCTATTACACTTTTGGAAGGTGAATTTCCTTCCAAATCTATCATTTATATTTCCAATTTGTTTTTAAAATTGTAAGAAGTATGTACTAAGCTTTTGGACCATCTTGAGTATGGACTTATTTTCACTCTTAAGATTCTCAGTAGCTTGGGATTAACTATTATTAATAGTGTTGATGGGTATTAGAGCCTTTTGACCATTGGATTAAGATCCATTGGTAGTTTTTTGACCCAAGAAACCTAAGTTTTGATTGGGAGTAGCATGACTAGTAGGCAAGATAGTTAAAGTTGGTATTTGATTCAGAGCTAGAGCATTCTAGTTATTAGCTAGGAAAAGGTTCAAGGCTAGCATATCTGGGTTGATATTTGGAATTGAATATGTCATTTGCCCTTGATACTACATTTTTTCACTAATGACCATTGCTTCTAAATAAGCTTGAGTTAATGTGGCAATAGCTAGAATAGTTCTCTTAAGAAACACATAAGTCATGGGATCCATAGCATCTTTGTAGATCTCTAAGACCAAAGGTTTACTAGGCTTGTAAAGATTTATGGTTCTGTTGAACATCTTTAAAATTTTGGCATTAAAAGACCTAATAGGCTCACTTGCATCTCTCTTGATGGTATTAAATTGATGATATATGACACAAGGGTTAATAATCTTCCCAAATTAATCAATAAAGATGGTGTCCAAGTTATTCCAAGAAGTGATACAATCATCAGGCAGGTTTAAGAACCACTCATAGGTAGCTTCTTTGAAGGTAAAAAGGAATAACCTATAAGATACATCCTCATGAATTAAATTTAAGAGCCTTAAAGTAGCTTTAAAGGACTTGAAATGTTCCTCAATAGTGACCATACCAGTTGGACTGAAAATAGGCAAATATTTCTCAAGATTACATGGTAAATCATGAACTATACCTAGAACATTGATAGGAGAACTTCCAAGCCAATCCATATATATTTGAAGGTTTAATGAATGGACTCCTTGAAGGGGTGAGGAGTTTAAAGACTTCAAATTTCTACACCTTCCTTTGTCTCTTCTATACCATTCATGTGTCTCAAGCTCAAGTAGAGGTTCCCTAGTTTCTGAATAGGATCTAGTCCTAATTTTGGGTAATTACAGCTTGAGAACTAAGAATCTTGCTTTGAAATATGGTGTAACACATTACTTTCCACAAATAATAACAAATTACATGTACACTAAGCTTATTTTTTAAAGAATTACTTATGAAACGATGAAGGACACTGATCTTTAACTAAGTTAGCTCAAAGATATGTTTTATCATGCAAAGATGACCATCCTTTGCATCATTATAATGAATTAGACTCAAATTTCACAATATAACATCATTATTTAATTAAAATAAAGTTTTTTTAACCTCAAACGTCAAGAATTCTCAAGTTTAAAGCTATACTTACTAGAGTTTGAACTAAATTTTATAAAGAACAAGGATCTTTGCCTTACTAAGCACAAAGATGAAAAATAAAACACTCATAGATAAAATATATTTACAAAGGATGTAAATATCCTCTAATATTAATCAAGAAAACAACAATACTTGCAAAAAAGGCCCTCCTTCTAGCACTAGTGGGAACCGCCTCTTGTTAATGCTTATAATTGCTCCATAGAGTATTCCTTAGTGTTGATGAACATTTCTCATTTTAGGATTACAAAAATCCAAGCAATGATTTGTAGTTTGTGATAATTAGTGTGTCTGTGATGGAATAGTCAACAAATTATGAGAGCTATCCACAAAATTTGTTTGATGTGGTGGTTGGGAGCCACCAGGGACTAAGTTTTTGTAGTCTTATAATCTTCCTGGTCAAGATTTATAACTCTAAGATAATCTAAGTGAATATTTACATTGATATTTAAAATAAAGTGAGCATTGATAAAAAAAGAAGCAAAAGGTAGGGTGAGGAAGAGAAGAAATATGATTGCAAGCATTAGTCTCAAACATAATGACAAAGTTATATTTAATTTGAGCAGACATTTAACCAATCAGTGATGCAACATAGCATAAACCTAAGCTTTACCAAAAATTAGGCAATATTCAAAGTTAAATATAGAGATCATGAGTAAAATCCAATATTACTAAAAGATTTTTTTATGTTAATCTAAATTTCATAAGAACATTCAAATGCAGAGCAAATAAAATGAAGTGAACTTAGAATCCTTCAACTAGTCTAGCACATCGCAAACTAGAAACCTCATGAACATGAAATATATCTCATCTATCCAAGAACCATTCAAATCTAAGACATCCACCTAAAATTGAGAGAAACCAAAAAAAATATAACACAACATCAAACAATCCTTTGTAGAATTCAAATTGTATTAATTGCTCTAGTAAAAAATTGCTCAAAATCTCTCCCTTTTACAAATGGTAACAATTGCCTATTTATAGAAAACATAGGTAGTATATTGGTCATATTTATTTCAAACTTTTACAAGAGGTAAAGATAGCTATCCTTTTACAAATAACTCTATAGTACATATGTCCATTATGCACCTATTAGATTAAAAGATGAATATATGATAACAAACTAGCATATATAGTTTATAAAAGAATAATATTGACTTTGATCTTGGGCTAGTGGGCCCCCTTGATCACTTAGGTTGAAGTAAATATTTCACCCTGGTGTGTTATTTTATGATTAACTCAAAATCCATTATGGGCTTCATTAGACTCTCTTCTTCTGCTCAACCAATGTACCATATTCTTTGTCATTTCTAATAGTGACCTCTTCTAAGCACCTTCTACTATCTTCTCTCCTATGGTGAAGATGACATTAAGGACCTTTAAATTATATTTATTGGATTGGCCATGGTTTTCATCCTTGATGCCTTGGATGAAGGCTTGGACTCCTTGTTGGAATTCCATGTCATGCATTAGACTAGTGGCAGTGGACTGAGAAGGGGTCACCAACAAGTTTCTTATTAACTTCTCAATTCTTTTCACCAAGTCCTTATATTCCTCTATGAATTAATTGGCCTTGTTGTACCATTAACTTAATTCCTATATTTTATCCACCAAGATCCCTTGAATGGCATTCAATTGCCTTTCATTGATAATCTTGAAATCCATGGGTTGCTTAGTGATGTGTACTTTGATCAACTCTGTCACCCGGTCTTTGGTTTCTTACCATTTTTATATCAATATTTGTGCCTTCTTGGCTTGAAGTTTCAAAGTATTAAGCCTAAGTTTGATTTATTTTAACAATTCAAAGGAATCTATGAGGTAATTATTTAACATCTTTAGTAGGTCCTCTAGAATTGATAGTGAGACTTGTGCCTCCAAGTCTTTATTCTCTTTCTCTACGTTCAAGATTCTTTGCTTCATCCCCTGAATTCCCACCATGGCCATTGTGGACTGGTTTTGCACCATACTTGAAATATCTTCTTGATGAATGGGGTACTCCCCTACTGCTTGACATTAGATTGGAGTGAGTCTTACAAATTGTTCCACTCTTTGGAGAGTGATTTCTTTAGTTCTAATAGTTACTTTCTTTGTAGTGACCTTCTCTAGTGTAACTATATCATGGTTAAATTGTACCTTGGGCTCTACTTTGGAAATCTTTGAAGCTTCTAGTGTTTTGAGACCAACCCCTCTTGATTTCCCTAATTCTTCTATTTTTATGTTGCTCTCCTTAGTAGCCTCAATCATTCTCCTCTCTTCTTGCTCCATCATGAGCTCTAAGATCCAGGGCTAGACTTCATCATTGACTTCAACATTGGTATTGCTAGTCAAATCCCATGAATGTGTTTGAGAGGGTATCTTTTATAACTTCCCATAGATGAACTAGTTAGGGATGACAGGTCCATGTGTGGGAAATTCATCACTAAATAAGTTCACCTTAATTTTTGGGTGAATCCACTTGGGTTTCTTGGAAGCTCTAGGCACCAAATCTGTATATATCTCCCTCTTTATTTTGGTCACATGGACCAAATCTAATGCAACTATTTTTACTTTATGTATCTCTTCATCTTGAGGACCTTCAATTAGTGCCACCTTAGTTGTGGCTCCATCTGTATCTCCTTCCTTATCTGACCCATATGTATCTTCAAGTTCTTTGAAGACTTCTTCCATTATTTCATAAGGTTCCAAGGCAATCATATCAAGGTATTCCATAAAGGAAGGGGGTAATTGAGGCAAGGCTGATGTGGAAGGTCCCTCTCTTAGCCTATGTTCCATATTTTGTTCACTAGGTCCTTTAATTTTGGGCACTTACTGCTGAGGTAGTTTTTGTTGCTAAGGTGGACCTTGAGTCACTTATGGTGGACCTAAAGTGGAAGGTAAGAAGTGGTATTTCAAGGGATTCATTTTCCATCTTTCTCTTTATGGTTTTTATTCCCTCTATAATCTATGCTCAAGCCTAAATCCATGTTGCTTTAACCTAGCCAACACTTCCTCAAAGTTGGTTGCCTTTTTGTATAAGTGGTCATATGGACCCAATTAATGTTCATAAGGCACCTTATGAAATTTTTTGGATTGTAGATGGGAGGGCACATTGCCCTTTGGATCCCATGTCTTGAGGTCATCCAATTGGAAGTAGAATATCTTGATTATTTGCTAAGATCTCTAATTGCTTCCATCCATGAATCATTGTCTTCCCAATCAGATATGGGAAGAGATGGAGGATGCCTTTTTTCTTCTCTCTGCATACATGGTTTATACCATGAAGGAGTTGATGAGATATCTCTTGCTCAAATAGGATGATTGGGACATGCATTGGTATCCTATAGGGTTGAGTCTGACAACCTTCAATTCTAATGATTATACAATCAAGATAAAGCCATATGTCACCAATTGGCTCTAAAAATTGCCTAATATGGGAGTGAACCATAGGCATTGGACTTCCAATAATTATCCCAACTAGAGTGGGATATATGTAATCATAAATGAATTGCATGTGGTCCCTATACTTGAATATGTGAAATTTGGAGTGATTGTGAGAAATGGTAATATTGATATGAGGGGGCCAATTCCTGATGGCAGGGAAGTGGGTTGAGGCCATGAAGGCATCCAACAAGTAAGACATAATTGTGAATAGTTGGCTTGTTTTCCTCTTAATTCCATTAAACTACTTTCCCTGGTGGATACTTATCATTTCTCTAATGGGTGGAGTCAACTTTTGTTCAACCATGAAGTAGACATAGTAAACCCACCTGGGGTCAACATAGGATGTGATTGCTACTCCAGAAACCCTATTCAACAAAGTCATGATGATTTAATCCCTTCCCTAAATTTTATAATTGGGATTTTACCATCATGGTTTCTCATTACATGAGTTCCTCTATCCAGCCATGATCTTAAGATATTATCTAAGTCATTCTTAATGCTCCATTCCTTAATTATAGGGAGGTCTATTTGAGCCCTGGGATGCTTATAGTAGCCTTAAAAATCTACTATAGCTATATAAGCAACCCTCTTTGATGTACCCTCCTTTATTATCCAATCTCCATCTACTCTAAAATAAATGAACATAGGATCAAGGATATCGATACAATGGAGTACCTCTGGTTTGGTAGTTATGAGGTGAAGCCCAAACATCTGAATTGCTACAAAATTTTCATGTTTCCTCTAAACTATAGCAATTCATTACTCATTCAGAGCCAATGGTTGTAGAAGGTTGATTGTAAAGAAGATTTCTAACTAGTTCTTCATACCACTATTCAAGGATCCTACATCCATTTTAGTCTCTTTGTAACATCTTCCTTCATTTTTAGTTGATAAGTAAGCCTTAGCTTCATCTCTCTATTGTTGTCTAGCAGTGGCCATGTTCTTCCAAGTGGTTAATTTCTCTTAGGCTATGTGATCTTGCTGAGTGTTTTTAGCTCTTTTGAAAGCAATTATGATTCAATTGGCCAAAAATTAGTACTTTATGTTGACAAACTATATTTTTTTGTAGATTTAATGGTAGAGGTGGCAAATTCATAAATTCACTCATGTTAATCCCATAAAAGTCCTTTCAAAATCTGGTTGTTAGCTTTTAAACATGTATTTCATTTTATACCATCAGATTAGATCTAGTAGTGAGTATGGTTCATTGATCTCAATCCATGAATTATTTTTGACTCGTCACCTTCATTATGCTTTATCCTCATTGAAAAGTCTTCATCTATTTTATACCATTGGATCAAATCCTATGATGAAGCATGAACCATTAGATCTGCAAGGATGCACATGAGTTAATGAGATTTGAGCTTAATAAAAACTTAGGTTAAAATCCATTATACTAAGTTTTAATGTTAAAATATGTGAAGGAGTCTTTTTGAGGGTCAATAGATACATCCCTTTGCTAGGTTTGAAATTTTACAATATGTTAAATTTTATGGCCTCATGAATGTCAAAGATGTTTTCATGGACATTGGATGACAAGCATGAGGCTATAAAATTTAATCTAGTCTAATGTTCTTAGAGGGCTTAAGCCTAATCCTTATGGTCATGTTGTGTTAAAAAACACACTATTCTTTAAGCCAAAAATACATTCTTCAAGCCATGTGACCAAGTCTTCAGGCTCTAAGATCATTTATGTCCTTTTTGATTAGTTGCTTAAACTTTGATTAGGTTGAAAGCCTTCAGCCATTTCACACCATAGGATCAAATCCTATGATGAAGTGTAGACTGTCAGATATGTGATTTATGTACTTCATCAAGCAATGGTCTTTTGGTGTTTAGGTGGGCCTATTTATTTGCATTTGATTCACATCGTCTGATTAGATCTGTGAGATAGTGAGAGCCATTAGATATACAAAGATGCAAAAAGTTTAAATCAGTAATAAGTCATTGGGATTTAAGAGGCAAGAAATTGATAAAGAAGACATCAAAGTAGGAGGGCTTAAGAAACCTGAACAAGTAAAGGTGCAAAGAAAGCCTGACTAGGTCTAGATACTTATAAACTTCATAAGTTGAGTTGTTTGGGAAACCAGAACAAGTCTTCCCTCCAAATTTTGAATTTAAAAGTTAAGGTTTTCTATAAGGTAAACCTAGCCTTCTTTATGTAACCTACAATAAAATATTCAAAGATAAACCATTAACAAAGTTAGTCCAAAAACATAATCATTATCATTAAGCATGTATAAAGTATATCCCTTTCAAGTGGATGATCGGTAGATTCTAAAAAGATAACCTCTTCAAGAAATATTTCAAGGTTCAAATGTTTTTAAGCTTTCATAAGGGTACCCCATTTGCAAAATCAAGAAAGTGTGTGTGTGTGTGGGGGGGGTGGGGGGGGGGGGGCGGGGGGTATGTTGATCCAATAAAACCCTTAGAGGATTATATGAAAAGATTCATGTTTAGTCTAAAAAAATTTAAACAAAAAGTGTTAGACCAAGAATCCATCAAGTTAATATTATGAAAAGGATTTAATGATAAATTTCTAGAAGCACTAGATATTATGAGTAGTAGAGATGTATTATAAATATAATTTAATGAGATTTAACTCCTATGTATAAATTACTCAAGGTCCATGATGAAGAACCATAGTAGTATAATATTGCCTACATCTTATTCAAAAAAATTTAATGGAGGGGAGCCTACTAATCGATATAGATGGACCCGCTATGAGTGATTGCTTTTTCTACTGAGTGATAGATATGGATTGACCGGCTATGAGGCTATATCTAGTTCTAGTTAGAACACTGAGGTGAAGAATTGACTGCCTGGCTATCTATATCCCTATACTAATAGTGACCTACTCCTTCGTATATAATCTCATATACTAGATGTGATATGACCATTTCCATCGTATCACATCTATAAGACATGGATGATGTTATTGTACTAATTATTCTATGTACATAGTATGAACCAACTATATTCTAGGCTATATATCCATCCTACAATCTAGTCTATCACTTCACTATATTATGGCATGGCATCACTCACTAGAGTCATGCAATCTTTAATTATATACCAACTAGAATAGATAATAGATGGATGGCCACACCCATTCATCAAGGAATCTCAATTGAAAGGGTGGGAATCCATTGGCTCAACCCTCCATTTCATCATTTGTCTTCTCTCACATATAGAAGTAAGTAACCCGCTATAAGACATCATTAGTCCCTTGGATACATAGGTAGACATGTTGCATACACAAAGAAAATAAGAGGAGACAGAGTATATTTCACCATATATTACCTAGATTGTTGTAGAAAGAAAACAAACTACAAATTTTGTGCTACTTAGGTAAAATTAGAAAGTATAACCAAGGAATATCTTGATGTAATGGAGATCTACATAATTGGAGAATATGGAGACCAATTTTTTTATATAGCTCAAAGGAAGCCATGGTCTCAATACCAAAAAATCTAGATATGCCATCAAATTATACATTTTTCAATTATGTTCCTTATTATAATTATAATGCATCAAATCCTTGAAATCAAAAATAACATCAAAACCCAAAGTGGCATCAATAAATCTCTCACCCACAAGCCAATCAATAGTAATTTCAAAGCCAAAATTAGTTACCTCAAAACTCTCAATTCCAAACTAATTGGACATAGCCCAAAATTAGTCATGTCAACCCCCAAATAAAATTCAATAATGGTTTCCTCCTTCCAACCAATGGTATAAACCATAGAAGTGAAATCAGCCATGGCATAACCCTAATGTTGGTTTTCAACAACCACCATAACCATGCCTGTAATAACAAATATCATTAATACCAAATAATCCCACTCCACCTCCACCAAAATCCAATAATTACCTACCCAACCCCACTAATAATTCAATTTATCTAACATACAATAATGAAATGGTATCATATCCCACCTATTTAGTGGAATTTGAAATGTATAGCTTTATTCAAGAAGAACACTCCTAATTCTCATCCCACCCATAATAATCAAACCTATAAAATAGGTTCTCAATAACATAATTAACCCATAATCATTAAAAAAAATACATACCCCTAAACCAAACACATCCATTTTCCAAGAAACACTTAATACCCCGCCTTTCCTAGAAATATTACAATTACAAAAGGAAGAATTAGGAATTGAATTTGATTTTATCAATCAACTTAAAAACACTTGATCAAAATTCCATTGCCTTAAGCTATAAAATATGTACCAAAATATACCAAGGTTATCTAATATTTATGCCTAATCAACCTAGTTGGAGAAGGAAGGACCACAAAATTGTCTAAGTAATTAAACAACTCATAAAAATTATGCTAGGAAACATGGTCTACCTAAATTCTCTGATGCAGGTAGTCTTTTCATCAATGTTTACATTAATGGTACACTCACTCAAAACACTTTAATATATCTAGAGGTTGTCATTAATGTCATGACCAAGGAAACTATACATAAAATAAGACTTACAAAGCTTCATCACACCCCCATTATTTTACAAATGGAAGACAAATCAACTATCAAACCTAAAGGGGTGATTTAAGACCTTTTCATATTAGTATATTCATGTAAATATCCAACATATATCATGGTATTACAAAAAAATTATAATCTAGGAGGATACCCTCTTATCTTAGTTAAGCATTGGTTAGTTATAGTTGATGCATTCATTAGTTGTAGGTTAAGAAATATGTTAATTTCCAATGGAAATACCATAAAAAAACTATTCTAGTATCCACCATCCAAACTATCATCAAAACTAATAAAATATAAATGGGTAGAGGATGAGTATGATGACCAAGCTCCCCTACAAACTTTCTGTACCATTGAATGGATCCCATTTTTTAAAATACAAGATGAAGACATAGTTACTTATAACATCATGCAAAAAATTTACAAAGTTGACCTACATTCCAATAATTTTATAGAATACACATATTTTCCCCTTATAAATATCTTTATAATAAAAGAATCCTTAGAACCTAGGGAAGATATCAAAACTTTCTATCAACACTTACCACACAATTATTTCCTTGGCACTCTTCTAAATAACATTGATTCTATGACATTTTTATCCAAATAAGTGGACATACTACCAAGATGTCCTCTCAACATCAACAATAAACTATAATCCGAACAAGAAACTTAGTTGGTGACCAATGTATAAAGACATAAATATACTTTTGCATGGGATTAGCATGACATGAAATGCCTCCACCCAGACTTGTGTACTCACCACATGTATATGAAGGAATAATGTAAACTCATTTGACAACCATAAAGATATGTAAATCCTAGTGTTGGGTAAATTATGAAAATTACAATACAAAAAATCTTGGATGTAAGTTTTATTTATCCAATCTCTAATATCTAGTGGGTATCACAACTTATCATTGTTCCAAATAAGAATGATAAATGGTGTATTTGTGTGGATTATCAAGAGATAAAAAATGTCACAAGTAAATATCACTTCTCTCTTTCATTAATTGGTCAAATTATTGACACTTTTTTAAGAAATAAATACTTCTTATATGGTTTCAGTAGATACAATTAGATCAAGATTATACCTGAAGACCAAGACAAGACCACATTCGCATGCCCTTGAGGCACTAACACTTACTCGGTCCTTTCATTTTTGTTATGTAATGTTCCTATCACATTTCAAGGATTATCTTGATCATCTTTGTTGATATATTCCATGAATACTTGTAAATATATATGGATGCCTTCATATTCTATGGGAGTTCCTATGATGAAGCCATTAATAACTTGGAAAATTTTATTCAACATTGTTGAGACAACAATCTATCATTGAGTCACAAAAAATGTTATATGCTCATGCAAGAAAGTATTTTTAGGACAATATATTTAAATTTTATGGATAAAGGTAAACCCTAATAAAATAAAATTAATAAATAACCTACCAACAACTCAAAAATAAAGAGATGTTAGAAGTTTTCTAGGCCATGTCAGGGATTATTGTAAACTCATCAAAGATTTCATCAAGATAGTCATTCCACTATTTGTTTTGATAGGAAAATATGTGGACTAATACATGCTAGGAAAAATTTTAAATTCTTAATTATCTACTTATGATAGCATAGTTATGAGAGAACCAGATTGAAATATACCCTTTCATATTCATATTAATGCATCTGACACAACAATTGGGGTAATACTTAGATAAAAAATATGGATTACTAAACTATGTTATATACTTCATCAATAAAAATCTTAAATTATAAAAGCTAAATTACAAAGTCATGAAAAATAAATTTCTTGTGGTAGTGTATGGTATAAAAAAATTATGACATTACATTATTGATTATCCTTTTATATTCATATTGATCATTCTATAATTAAGTATTTAATGAACAAACCAATAAGTGGTAGGATAATCATATGGCTATTATTATTATAGGACTTTGATATTACTATTGTGGAGGTCAAAGATTTGACACATTCACAAGATGAAAATATATAAGACTTCATATATTAGGAAATCAAGGACCACAATTCATGTCTATTTTGATTCCAACCCTTGTATGATAATATGAGTTCAGGTATAAGAAATATACTCCATATCATTCATAATCCAATAGCCAAGTTGAAGTTACAAATAGGGAATTAGAGAACATTATTACCTAGATAGTAGCTATACACCATCATGATTGGGTGGAATGTCTTATATAGGTTATATGGGCTTATAAAAATACATGAAAGACAACCACAAAGTTCACAACTTATGAGTTGATCTATGGAAAAAGGGTTGTTTTCCCTATAGAGTTTGAACTTGAAACTCTAAGAATAGCCTTATAACTTAGTATGGATTTTTCTAAATCATAGAGAGAAAGAATCATGCAACTAAACTCCTTATACAAGATTCAAGACCAGATTTACAACACACAAAATTAGTTCCCCAACAAATGATAAAATGGCATGACCAATTCATCAAAACATAGAAGTTTCAACCAAGGAATTGGGCCTTACTCTATGAATCAAAGTATAAATATCATAACTAAAAAATTAAAACTATATAGTTAGGCCCATATAAAAAATAAAAAGTGTTCAATAATAGAAAAATAAAACTATTCAAATTGATCATGTACACTTATCATGGATGGTCAATGATCATGATCTTAAGATGTATAAGAAACCATTGTCTAAGGAGGAAGAGTTTGGAAGATCAAAATAGAATAAAATAATCAAATGAATGTTCATATCTCTCACATATTGGATGAGTGTTATGTTTCAAATCCTAACCAATTTTTTTAGGAATGGACAAACCACTTTATCCCAACCTCTCTGGGGTAGGATATGAGCATCACACATTATAGCTTTGGTCAAAAAGCTATCTTGATGGATGGCCAAAACTAAATAAAATGGGAATGAGTGGGAAACAATCCTGGTAGCCAATTAGAAGTAAAATTTAAAAATATAAAAAGGAAAAAAGGGCCTAGGTGGAAAACCTATTTGCCGGTTACTCGAGTAAAAATAAAATCATTAATCCTATGTTAAAAATCAGCTTGTCAACCACATTGGCAAGTAAAACAAGTAATAAATAGGATCATTTATAATGTCTTAGGAATTTAAAACCTATTTATAGGTGTTAAAAGTGACTTTTCATCCACTTTCAACCTCCTATGTATTATCTCCTAGTGTTTTATGTAAATTTATATCCACCTGAAGCTTCTTAGGTATTATCACTTAGTGTTATAGGTAACTCTGCTTCCACATGTAGCATCCTAGTTATTATCTCATTGTGTTGCAGATAACTTTTCATCCACCTAAAACCTCCTAAGTATCACATGCCTACTTTTAGGTGTTTGAAGATACTTTATATCAACCTAAAACATCTAGCATAATAAGATTTGGCATTAAAAGATCATTTTTCAGTAGGCTATATGTATTTTGATCATCATTTTGATAAAAATGTCTCATGGGCCATTATGGTTTTTGTTTCTATTACTATTTTTCTAAAATTATTTGCATATGCATAAGCATAATTATTGCATGTTCCCAAAAATAAATTGTAGACACTATTGCCTATTTCTTTTTTGTAAAATTATCATCTCCAAAAGTAATATGCATTTATTATTCCCAATTACTTATCTCCCAAGCACATGTATTCATTATTTATCCCCATGTAAATTTGATAATTTCATGCATGTATCACACATTACTAAAGTTTATAACTGTAAACTTGCTTCAAATTGGCGTTCTCACAAGAGTTTCCTCTTTCAGATGTTTTGGTGATGAATCAAATCTTTCTTGATCATCATCAAAGTAGCTTCACCATCAAATAAATGCATAAGTTTATGCCTCATGTCAAAGTCTCTAAGGTGACACCTTAATCAACACACAACAACAATATAATTGGTAAAATAATGCCTTAATCAGATAACTATAGTATTTATTTAGAATAGCTATGTTTTCTCATGATTGATTTTGCTAGGTTTATTATTAATTAATGTTTCATAAACATTTATGAGTAACCCTTACATCATACCTCCACATAATTCCTCACCATTATTATTTTTTAATTCCCAATTCATCCTACTTATATGTCTTTTCACCATACACTCCAATAAATACTCCTTGATTCTCATCACCTTTATGGATTTTCCTACCTCATATCCCATTGTTGCAT
The DNA here is from genome assembly GCA_037957365.1 of Torreya grandis. Taxonomy (NCBI): domain Eukaryota; kingdom Viridiplantae; phylum Streptophyta; class Pinopsida; order Cupressales; family Taxaceae; genus Torreya; species Torreya grandis. The sequence continues at coordinate 592,192 of JARHVA010002810.1, read as the reverse complement.
GTTACATCAAAAATCATATTCATTCCACTTAAAGACATGTGGAAGCTTAAAACAAAGGTTTGGGTAATTGATATTATTTTGGCATGTGTGATCTACCAAGCTAAGAGGAGTAGACAACCCACACATAGAAAATAATAAGCAATGAAACATGATGTATAAGACATAATTATAGTGCCATAAGTTATAAACCATAATCAATTACGCTCATCTCCCACTAACTAAATTCAAAATTTCATCCTTTTCTTTATAGGTTACATGTTATTTTCAAACCTCATATAGAGAGTAAGAATTTATGTGGATTGGATAAGTAGATGCTAAGTAGAATTTAAATGATAAATATGGGGGAGACATAAAAACGATGGAACCAAGTAACCACACAATTATAAAACACAATCCATGGGTGGTGACCACTTTTTAGGATGCAAGCTGGATGGATTTCATATAAAATTTCACATAATATAATTTGGATATTGCTTATGCCTTTACTAAAACATTATAGGATGACAGGGTTAACATCAAAGGTTTGGAGGTAGTCTTAACTAAGGAATTAAATTTTATTTTATCAAAAAATTGAATTAATGAGATGATTAACCCTAATTCAAATAAATGGAATATAATATAATAAAATTATATAAATTAACTTGTGATAAGTAGAATGAAAGTAAAGTACCAAAATTGACAAAGTACAACCAAATGAAATAAGACTAACTATGATAAAAAAGAAATACTTAGTTATTTACTATTTGAGACCTGACTATGTGAAACTGATAAACTATTGGAAATAACTAATAATTATTGATTTTGTAAATGCACAGTGACTGAGACTATAATTGGTAAAAGAAACAATCATCCAACTTGGGATAGAATCAACTACCACTAATATCCTAAGTTTCTCAATCTTGTCTCTTACTAAATATTAGGGAACTCAGGTCATGATTGTCTACGACAATTTAAATAATGAATGTGTGTGAATATTTAACCTTCTAATGTGTGAAAGACTTAAAAATGACTTCTTGAAAGTAGATACCCTAATAGGGATTGTAATGACTAAAACTTGAAAATGGAAATGGGGATAATGTAATAGGCTAAGTTGACCCCAGTCACCCCCATGATGACTGAATATTATTATTTCATGTAAATTTTCACTTTAAGTTCTAGGAAATAGAGAAAAGAAACTTAATACAGGTATGGTTGAAAAACATGTTTATTTGTGCACACAATGAATCAGAATATTATGAAGAGCTCTTTTTTGGCTTGGGAAGAATACATATATATATATGAAAGGACTAAAGAAAACTTATTTGTTAGACAGATAGTTGGGTGGATTGCCTAGTGATAGATATATCCCATAAATGAGAGCTTCCTTAGGGGCTGTCAATCCACACATTTTAAATAATTAATTTCACAAAATTAGAAAGAAGGTACTTGCATCAATATTCAAAAGGTTCCAAAATTGAACACAAGAATGCTTGCTTAGAAAATAAACTAGAAATGATCAAATTAGTGATAAACTAATTAATAATAGTAATAATGGGTTAGGGTATGATTAAAAAAATCTAAAAGATGTCTGTGAGTGATTAGAAGCACAAAAAAATAGGTTTGGTTGAGGGTAAGTGGGTGAAAATAGCTTGCTAGTTTTCACTACCATAGTGACCATTGACAGTTAGTGTTAAGCATGGGATATACTGAGAGGGGGGGTGAATCATTATATCATATATATTTTAAATATTTTACTTAATAAAATTCCTTTTCTTTAAACACTTGATCATACATTCAAGATATGTAATAAAACTGAAGCAATAACATGCACCACACGAGAGAGAGAGAGAGAGAGAGAGAGAGAGAGAGAGAGAGAGAGAGAGAGAGAGAGAGAGAGAGAGAGAGAGAGAGTAGATTTTTATGTGGAAACCCAATGTGAGAAAAACCATGGAGAATAATCTTAATTACATGAATGATCACCAACTCAAATTACAAAGTTTTCAAGTACCAACTTGTAAGAGCACCAACCCCTTTGTGGAGTACTAACATAGCAATGATTTGTGAGCACTAACCCACTGGAGTACCAACCCCTTTGTTGAGCACCAACACAATAGTGATTTGTGAGAACCAACCCATAGGAGTACCAACCCCTCTTGTGTATAAAAACACAACTATCTCACAATATTTATTTCTCAAAAAATTATAAAATACTACTGCATCTCTTTCTTTTCTATTCTCTTTTATTTTTTCTCCTCTTGCTCTTCTTAGCTAGATAAAACCATACACTTGCTTGCTTGCATATCCAAATGGTTTCCCAAGACTTTATTTATAGCTTTCCAAAAGACCTTTGGCATTCACCCTTTGTGACCCTTCACTCTTCATTGAAAATGGCACCAAACTTGCATGACCCTTTGAATCCTTGTATTTGAAAAGTCACATGGTGACCCTTCATGAGAAAATATGTCCTTTCCCCTTTTGTATTTATCTTGGTAACCTTTTGAATTCTTTAAGGTGACTCTTCTTGTAAAAATGTGCCATACCCTCTTTTGTCTTCACTTGGTGACTCTTTGAATTCCTCAAGGTGACCTTTCATAAGAAAATGTGTCCTTTCCTTATTTTGTCTTTATCTCATGAATCTTTGACTTTTTCATGGGCCTTATTTTGACTTTATGCAACCAAAAATATATTCATTAATATTAAATAGAAATTAACACACATTAGCTAAGATATGAAAATTAAAAACGCCTTTAGACAATAAATGATATGGGGCCTTTGTCACCAACAATGCTAGACTTTTGACATCAATGATAATATTTCCAATAATCTCCCCTTTTGTCATTGATGGCAACCTCAAACTGAAACTACCACATCCTGAAACCTATATTTCACATGCCAACTTGCACATATGGCCATTTTAAAAACATACAGTAACTCCCCCTTATTATAGCATCCTATACCTATACCTATACATGTTCCTATACCTATTTTTATTCTTCTCCCCCTTTGACATCAATGGTAAAGGGTCTATCTTTGAGCTAACACTTAGTTCCCCCTCAATTGATGCTAATCCTCAATGGAAACAAGTAAAATAAATTACTCCCAAATTCTCTCGTGGGTACTCGAATGTGTTTTTTGGTAGTGCCTTTGTGAAAATATCTACAATCTATTCTATAGTACTGATATATTCCATCTTAACCTGTTGATCTTCCACCTACTCTCTCAAAAACTGATATTTGATAAAGATATGTTTTTTCCTTGAATGCATCATTGGATTTTTATAAATACTAATAGCACTTGTGTTGTTATAAAAAATATATAAATAGATTCATCATATTTTACCTTGATGACAAGAAGACATCAAGGTAAAATATGATTGGTAAAAATGAATCTATTTATATATTTTTTATAACAACACAAGTGTCATAAATAGATTCATATTTTATCATATTCTAATTTAGCTATAGAAAGTGATACTAAGTTTTGCTTTTTGTTTAGCCATGATACTAATATATCACTAAGGAAGAAATCTCCTCCACTTGTACTCTTTTTGTCATCCAAACAACCTACCCAATTTTAATTTGTATAAGCAACCAAAGTGAAATCTTTGCTTGTGGGATACCATAATCTATAATCTAATTTCCCCTTGACATATCTGAGTATTTTTTTCACCAACTGAATATGACTCTCCTTTGGGGCTACACGATTTCTCACAACCATGCCTACTGAATGCATGATGTCTAGCCTTGATATTGTCAAATATAAAAGACTACCAATCATATATCTATAAAAAGATTATTCTGAAATAGTTGAATCTTCATCCTTACTCACCTTGTTCCATGTACCCATTGGTGTGCCAACTGGTGCATAATCCTCAAAACCAAATCTTTTCAATATTTCCTTAGCATATTTATTTTGAGATATGAAAAATCATTTTTCTGATTAAAATATTTACAACCCTAGGAAAAATGACAATTCTCCAAGTATAGACATCTCAATTTTTTTTTGCATATTATCAAAAAATTCTTTTGTCATTCTTTCAATGTTACCTCTAAATATTATGTCATCAATATATACCACAAAAATCAATTGATGTTCACCTTCTATTTGATGTAGAGATTAATGTCAGTAAAACCTCTCTTGAAACCTTGATATTGTAGGTACTTATCAAGTCTTGCATACCAAGCTCTGGGAACTTGTTTCAATCTATACAGTGATTTCTTCATTCTACATACATGGCTACTATAATTTGAGATAATAAATCCCTAAGGTTGCTCAATGTAGACCTCTTCTAGATTCTCATTCAGGAAGGCAAATTTGACATCCATTTGAAACACTTTGAAACTCTCAAACACTGCATATGCAAGAAACATTCTAATAGCCTCTAGCCTTGCCACTAGTGTAAAAGTTTCTTCAAAATCTATACCGTCAATCTAAGCATATCTTTTACATACTAACTTGGCTTTATTCATGGTAACTTCACCATCTTCATTCAACTTATTTTTGTATACCCATTTTGTTCCTATCACATTTTGATCTTTTGGTCTAGGCACTAATTCCCAAGTATCATTTTGTATATCTGATTTAATTCTTCATCCATTGCCTTAACCTAATTCTTATCATGTCTAGCTTCTAAAAAAGTTTTAGGATAAATTTTTGATAACAAAGAAAAATTAAATTACTCAGATTCACTTAACATCATCCTTTCAATGCGAACTCCTTCATTTATGTTACTGATGATGTCACTCTTATTATGATTTCTATGAATATATTTGGATGGGGTCTTGGTGTCCTTTTGTTCCTTCTTCTCATCCTCATCAGATTCTTTAAAATCTTCTTCTTTAATAATTTTAGGAGTGTCTACTAGATCATTAGCTCTGTGTGCTACATCTTCATCTATCCTGACACTTGCACTTTCAATAATCTTCTTGGTTCTTTTGTTATAACAATTATAAGCTTTAATTTTGCTAGAATATCTAATAAATAGACCTTCATCTATTCTATATTCAAACTTATCCAATTTTTCATTGATTCTCTTTATGAAGCATCTACTACCAAAAACTTTGAAGTAATCAAATGTAGCTAGTTTGTCTTTCCATAGATCATACGGAGTCTTGTCATTTTTGACTCTCAACAACTCTCTATTTTAAATATGCATTATTGTATCTACTACCTCTCTCCAATATTTATCTGGTATCTTGGATTAATTTAGCATTATCCTCACCATCTCTTGAATTTTTCTATTTTTCCACTCAACCACTCTATTTTGCTATGGAGTTATAGCTGTTGAATAATGTCTCTTTATCCCATGGTCTTCACAATACTCAATAAACTCATCTGACATGAATTCTCCTCCTCAATCTAATTTTAGGCACTTAATATTCAAATCAGTTTCATTATAAACAAAAGCTTTGAATGCTTTGAAGTCGCTGAAAGCTTCTAATTTTTTCTTCAAAAACATCTCCCAAGTCATACGTGTAAAATCATCAATAATCAACATGAAATATTTCTCACCTTGAGTACTTTGAGTTCTCATAGGTCCAAACAAATCAGTATGAATAAGCTCTAACATCTGAGTGGTGGAGTATTATTATTTTTTTGAACTGTCTTCTAACCTATTTCCCATGTTGACATGGTTCATAAAGAGTGTTGGAGGGATTTGTAATCTTTGAAATATATTTAACTATTTGTTTTTTGTTGATGTTGACAAGATTGTCAAAATTCATGTGTCCCATTCTCCTGTGTCATAACCAAATTTCCTCAACCTAATTCAAAAAACATTTTTGGCCTTTGATATCTGATAATATATATAAATTATTGCCTATCCTCTGAGTATCTACAATCAACACATCTAAATATTTTTTCCTAATTTCATAACCTTTTGCATAAAACTTTAGTGTGTGTGCATGATCACACATTTGACTTACACTCAATAGATTATGCTTAAGACCTTCTACATACAGAACATTTTCAATCTTAAGTCTACCATTATCCAAACTTATGTACCTTTTTTGACTATTTTGGTAGTGGTATTATCTCTGAATTTTATTGTTTTGCCATTGATCTTCTCTAGAGTTATGAACTTGATCTTGTCTCCTATCATGTACCTCAAACATTCACTGTCAATGAACCATGGATTTTCTTCATTTCTTGTATGCAAAGTTGTATGGACTAACATAAACTTTTCAGGTTGTTTCTTCTACCGTGAATCTGTTTAAACCTTCTTCTTGATGAATGGAGCCTTGAATCTTTGGTCCTTCTTGATTTACTTAAACATGATTCTACAATACCAAGCTATGTGTCTAAAATTATTTCAATTGTAACATATTATAGCCTCTTCATCAAAACCTGACAGAGGAGCAAAAGAGTTATGGCTTCTGCTTAACTCTGCATAAGTTTTCTTCTCCTTATTTCTGATATTGTTAGCTCTTTTTTGACATTCTATTTTCTTATGACCATAACCATTATAATAAAAATAATAACCATGAAAATCGAACCTTTTATAATTTATGTATCTTTGACCTAGTTATCTTTTATAGCTCTGCTCCTTTCATCCTTCTTTATTTGAGTTGTCCTTTGCATTCTTAACTTCTTCCCTTTTCATTTCCTCTTTTGTAAGAGCTTCAGCATAGCTCTTTATTTTTTCTATGTTAACCTTGTTTTTAAAAGTAGTGGCCTCCCCTTTCTCTTTTTCAAATTTGATACCTATATTATTTGATATTAATATTTTAATTTCTAATATCTTATTCAACATGTTAGTGTTATTCTCAAATTTTGAATCATTGGCTGCTTTATCATTGATAGTTTTATTTATTTATTCAATATCTTCTTTTAATGAAGCAATTTTAACAACATACCTTTCACATTATTTATTTACTTTTTGAAATTAAACTATTAGATATTCTTCAATATTTTTGGCTTCTTCAATATGGGTTTTTATATCTTCAATAATTTCCTTTAACTCTTTTTCATTTTTATTGATCTAGCACTTCAGTATTTGATTCTTCTTCTCAAGAGCTTGTAATTCTTATAAGGCACAAATGAGTTCTCCTTCTACATTCACCTCAACTTTATCATATTCTTCTTCTTGATCATCTATACTTTTTCTTGCAAAGGTATATTCATATATGGTCATGAATAGAACTTTTGCTTCATTTGAGTCACTGACTCCACTATCTTCAACTAAGCTAGGATCTTTAGAATATAAACTCTTTTTATAGAATCCCTTCTTGTATTTGCCTTTGAAGTTATTCTTTTATGTAGACTTTCCTTCTTCATTATCACCATTATTCTTGTTTGGGCACTTAGCTAAAAAATGTCCAATCTTACCATATTTAAAACATTTAAATGACAACTTTCCTTGATATTTATGTATGCCCCTTTTAGGCTTGTGGATGAATATAGCTCTGTTTTCATCTTCCTCATCATTAGATTTGTCACTTGATTCTTGAATCTTAGCCCTATCTTTTTTTAGTGTATTTAAAGTAGCTTCCCTCTTTCAAGGTTTCTCTTGTTCGGTCCTCATCTCATATGTCGTAAGAATACCATGTAGTTCATCTATATTTAGCTTGGATAGATCCTTTATCTCTTTAATTGATAAAACATTTGAATCATATCTCATTGGTAGAGATCTCAAAACCTTTTGTACCACTGTTGAATCTTATAATTTTTCTCCACAGCCTTAAATTTGATTAACTATTTCATCAACCCAAAAGATAGCTTACTATATTTTCTTCCTCTTCCATCTTCAAAATTTTAAACTATCTTATAAAAGTTTAGAGCTTAGCTTGATAAACCTTTCCATCACCTTTGTAAATATTCTCAAGCTTTTCCCAAGTCTCATAAGAATATTTGCATTGCATAACTTTAACAAATTATGATTCACATAAACCACATAAAATAACATTTAAAGCTTTACCATTATTTTCACTTGACTTTTTTTATATCAAAGTAGTTACAAGTGTATATGGCTCTTCATACTCCTCCATCACTGCTTGCTACATGTTGAATCCAAGGGCCATCAAGTAAGTCCTCACCCTTATGCTCTAAAAGGCATAATTTATCCCATCAAACAAAGGTGCCTTATTTGTAGAAAAACCTTCATGTGTTATGGCCATCATGCTTTCCCTGATCTACCTTTAAGCTATTAAACTCTTTTTGAAGGAACCTACTATGATACCAATTGTTAAGCATGAGATATACTAAGAGGGGGGTGAATCATTATATCATATATATTTTAAATATTTTACTTAATCAAATTCCTTTTTCTTTAACCACTTAATCATACATTTAAGATATGCAATAAAACTGAAATAATAACATGAACCACATGAGAGAGAGAGAGAGAGAGAGAGAGAGAGAGATACTAGATTTTTACATAGAAACCTAATGTGAGAAAAACCATAGAGAACAATCTCAAGTATATGAATGAGCACCAACTCAAATTAAAAAGTTTTCAAGCACCAACTTGTACGAGCACCAACCCCTTTATTGAGAATCAACACAGCAATAATTTGTGATCACCAACCCATAAGAGCACCAACCCCTCTTGTGTATAAAAACATAACTATCTCACAATGTTGTTTTCTCAACAAATGATAGAATACTACTAAATCTCTTTCTTTTCTCTTCTCTCCTCTTGCTCTTCTTAGCTAGATAAAACCATGCACTTAATTATTTTCTTGCATATCCAAATGGTTTCCTAAGCCTTTATTTATAGCTTTCCAAAAGACCTTTGGTATTCACCCTTTGTGACCCTTCACTTCTCATAGAAAATGGTACCAAACTTGCATGACTCTTCGAATCCTTATATTTTAAAAGTCACATGGTCACCCTTCATGAGTAAATGCATCCTTTCCCCTTTTATCTTTATCTTGGTAACCTTTTGAATTCCTTAAGGTGACTCTTTATGGAAAAATGTGTCATACCCTCTTTTGTCTTCACTTGGTGACTCTTTGAATTCCTCAAGGTGACCCTTCATAGGAAAATGCATCTTTTCCTTATTTTGTCTTTATCTCATGACTCTTTGACTTCTTCATGGGCCTTCTTTTGAATTTATGCAACCAAAAATATATTTATTAATATTAAATAAATATTAACACACATTAGCCAAGATATGAACATTAAAAACACCTTTAGCTAATAAATGCTATGGGGCCTTTATCACCAATAATGCTAGACCTTTGACATCAATGACAAGATTTACAACAATTAGGGTGACCATCGATAGTTAATGTGACCATCAATGGTCAAAATGATCATCGATGGTTGTGCAAATAATCAGTGGTTGATCCAACCATCGATGGTTACTATATGAGTTATAGGTTGTTAAATTATTGAATAATATGATTTGAAAGATGGATTCTAAGAGATAGGCAAGGGTTAGACTGATTGCAAAATGGAAATAAAATATGTGAATGTTGAAAAATTAGTAATTTTCTTACCAAAAGTCAATTGGGTGAGTGGTTGAATCAGTTATCCTATTGGTGGAATCTAGCTTGATTCTAACAGAGTAATGTAATGAAATTACTTCAAGAATTAAGTATAACAGAAGAATTATATCCAAATATGACTGAAATATATCCAAGTATATGATAATATATAAGCCACTTCGAGCAGGCAACCTCCACAAGCTTCAATAAGAGCAGAATTCACAATATGATGATAAATGATTACCCACTACCTCCTATATATAGTCTAACTAGGCCATGGTTACTCCATAGGCCGACCTACTAATCTAAATAAAGCCACAAGTCAGCCACAATATAATGTCAAAGAGGGATAAGTAAGCCACAAGTTAGCTAATACTATCCTCATACATGTGATAGGTTAGGGGCATAGCATGCCCTTCCCCTTCAAACCAATGTTGTCCTCAATGTTGAACAACTGTGGATGTTGTTGCAAAAATTCTGCACCTTCCCAAGTTGCATCTTCACTGCTTTGGTTTTTCCACTTGATCAAATATTCCTTAATCTCTCTGGTTCTCAACCTCTTAGTACGTGTTTGGAGGATCTTCTCTGGTTCCAAAATGACTCATCCTTCTTCATCTAGTTCTGGGAGCTCTGTTTGGGTAGAAACTTTCTGTCTAATGACCTTATTCAAACAAGAAACATGAAATACTAGGTGTATGTGAGATGAATGAGGTAACTCGAGCTTGTAAGCCACACTTCCAATTTTTTGTAGAACTTGATAAGGGCCATAATACTTTGGAGCAAGTTTGTTGTCCTTTTTCTGTTTCTTTAAGGAAATCTGCTTATAAGGTTGCAAACGAATAAATACCCAGTCACCCACCTCAAACTTTCACTCACTCCGATGTTGATCTGCTTGTTGCTTGATCCTATTTTGTGCCAAGGCCAAATTCTCTCTCAAACTAGCCAAACCCTCTTGTTGATGTTGAATGTGCTCTTCCACATCTCGAACCTTGGTGTGCACCTTTAATGAAGAAGTGATGGAAGGTGGATGGTAACCATATAGTGCTAGAAATGGAGACATTTTAGAAGAGGTATGGAAAGATGTGTTATAACACCATTCTACAAGTGGTAGCCATTTAACCCAATGTTCTTGTTTATTTGATACAAAACAATGAAGATACCCCTCTAAACATTTGTTAACCACTTCAGTTTGTCCATCAGATTGGGGGTGGTAAGATGAGCTATGAGCTAGCTGAGTACCCAAACAAGAAAATAGCTCAGTCTACTAGTGAAAATAGGATCACGATCACTTACAATTATTTTTGGGGTTCCATGTAATTTGAGAACTGCTTCCATAAAAATAGCCGCTACTGTACTTGTTAAAAATGGGTGTGAGAAAGCACAAAAATGGGCATATTTTGTAAGCCTATCCACAATGACCAAAATAACATTATTACCTTCAGAACAAGGCAACCCAGTGATGAAATCCATGGAAACCTCCTCCCACCTTTGACTAGGAATTGCTAATGGTTGTAACAAACCTGGGGTCTTAACTGTTTCACCTTTATTCTATTGGCATATCATGCATTCTTCCACAAACTTTTGTACATCTCCCTTGAGTCCTTCCCAAAATAATTCTTTCTTAATTCTAAGATAAGTTTTCAAGAACCCTGAGTGTCCCCCAAGTGGAGATGTATGTAACTCTGCAAGAATCTTATGCTTAAGCTCTGAAGTTTTGCACAATTATAACCTACCCTTATACCATAGGACATTACCTTTCTATTCAAATTTGTCAAAGGATAAATTACCTTACTGGAGATTCTAAATCAAAACCTTTGTATCCTTGTCTTGCTCCCATTCTAACCTAGCTTCATCCACCTAATCTGCTTGCAATATGGACATTGCACCAAGTAATGCTTCTATGGATGCATCCCATATAGATAGTGCATCGGCTACTACATTATCTTTACCCTTCTTTTAGATGATTTCAAAATCATAACCCAACATTTTGGTTACCCATTTTTGTTGTTCCTCATATGATAATCTTTTCTCCAAAAAGTATTTGAGACTATCATGATCTATTTTCACCTTAAAGTGTCTACCCATTAAATAAGGCCTCCATTGTTTAACTACATGAAGAATAGCCATCATTTCTTTCTCATAGACAAGTTTTTGTAGATTCTTACCTTTGAATTGATGACTTTCAAATGCAATGGGTCTTCCTTCCTGCATTAGTATTGCCCCCAATCCAGACCCAGAAGCATCACATTCAACAATGAATGTTTGTGAGAAATCTGGAGTAGCCAAAACTGGAGTGGTGCACATAGATACTTTTAGTTTCTCAAATGCTTTGGTGGCATCAGCATTATAATGGAAAGCATCCTTCTTTAGCAATGTAGTGAGGGGAGCTACTATGCTGCCATTACCTTTCACAAATCTTCTATAGTAACCTGTTAGTCCAAGAAAACCTCGAAGGTTTTTGAGAGTTTTTGGCATGGGCCATTCCATTATCGCTTTGATCTTCTGAGGATCAACTTTTACCCCTTCATGGGAAACAATGTGACCAAGGTACTCTACCTCCTATATGCCAAAAGCACATTTAGATGGCTTTGCATAAATTTGGTGCTTCTCCAAAACTATTAATACCTATTTCACATGTTGCAGATGTGCTTCCCATGTCTGACTATAAATCAATATGTCATCAAAGAAAACTAGCACAACTTCCTTAAAAAAGGCCTAAAAATAGTGTTCATCAAGCTCTAAAAAGTAGATGGTGCATTTGTAAGACCAAAGGGCATTACCAAAAACTCATAATGGCCCTCATGTGTTCTAAAAGTAGTTTTATGAACATCTTCATCCTTGATTCTAATTTGATGGTACCCCGAGCAAAGATCCAATTTTGTGAAATAATTAGCACCATGCAACTCATCAAGTAAATCATCAATTACTAGAATAGGAAACTTATCTTTGATGGTGTATTTGTTGAGTTCCCTATAATCGGGGCACATCCTCCATGTGTCATCCTACTTCCGCACCATGACCACTGGTGATGAATATGTACTTTAGCTATGCTTGATGATCCCTACCTCCAACATCTCATGGACCATCTTTTCAATTTCACTCTTTTGTGCATATGGATATCTATATGGTCTGATATTTGGTGGTTGACTACCTCGAATTAGTTGAATGGCATGATCATGTTCTCTTTTTGGTGGTAGTCCTTTTGGCATGGCCCCAAAAATAGATGAGTGGTCTTCAAGAATTATTTTCAGATCAGGGTGTGTAGATACCTTTGGGGGTTGAACTTATATAGAGCATAATCATGTAATAATTCCCTCTGCCCCATTTTTTAGCATCTTGGTCATCTGATGTGAACTAACCAATTGTGGATATTTTGCATGTAATCCATGTAGTTCAATTTTCTTACCTTCAAAATGAAAGTGCATGAATAGTTCTTGGAAGTTCATCTCAATGGTACCTAAGGTTGTGAGCCATTGGACTCCCAAAACAATGTTTGTGTTACCCATGGGAATAGAAAACATAGGAGAGTCAAGATTGTACCCACCCATAGTAAGCTTAATACTATGGCATTTGCCTGAACAATTAATTGTGCCACCGTCTGCAATCATGACCTAAAATTCTGGTGCTGGGTAGATGAAACAATTCAATCAAGTGGCCAACTTATGGTTTATAAAGTTATGTGTGCTCCCTAAATCAATCAACACTGTCACCTTTTGTTTCTTGAGGAAACCCACCACCTTAAGAGTTTGTGGAGTGCTAATACCTGCAAGTGCATGACAAGAGATTGTAGGTTGGGAATCTTCAGGTACCTCCTCTATATCTTCCTCATCATCATTGGAGGCATCATCTGCTTCTTCATCTTCATTTGGTCCCTCAATGTAGAATAACTTCTTCTCAGCACATCTATGTCCTTTACTCCACTTGATATCACAACCAAAACATAATCCTTTTGCATGCTTTTCTTCAATTTGCTGAGGGGTCAATCTAGTAGGTGGAGGAAATGTTGATGATGATATGCTATGATCTTTGAAGTGAGTGAATGGTTACTTCTTGTTGGCTATGAATTTTTCCTCATCTCTACATGCTAGGATAATAGATTCAAAAATATTAAGTGGATTAAACATGCATACCTCATGTTGAATGTGGTCCTTGAGTCCACCCAAAAATAGGTCATTCAAGTTTGCATCAGAAATTGTCTCCACACGTAAGGATAGGTTCTGAAAATAATGAATATAATCCTTGACAGAGCTAGTTTGTTGCAATTTTGCCAGTTGGCTAAAGTAATTATCTATCACACTATTGCCATAGTGTAATTGTAGCTGCTCTGTAAAAATTGACCAGGTGACATTGAGACTCATCTTTTGCTTTTGAGCACACAACCATCGATACCAAATGAATTGATCAGGTTCAAGATACAAGGATGCCATGGTAACCTTTTGTCCACTTGGAATCTGATGTAGGTCAAAAAAACTCTCCATTTTGTTGAGCCAATTGAGTGGATCTTTTCCATCAAATTTGCGCATATCCACTTTTGGTAATAGGTTCTTCTGTGGCCATGGAGTTGGATTTGAAGTAGACTGGTTAGGATAACCACCCTAGTGGGTTTGTGACATAGAGTTATCTTGATGATTTGATTGATTAATATTCAAATATGTCATGATATATCCCAAACTATCTTGTATGGATTGCATATTAGATTGTATGTCTTGCACCTCGCTCTAAATGCCTTGCACACTATAGTCAAGCTGGCTCACTTTGTGATCTATGTCAGAAAACCCTGGTACAAAGGGTCTATTACGTCCCCCTTCTAAATCCATCTCATCCTTGTTAGGAGTTTTTCCTGGAGTTTCGGCACCCTTTCCTTGGCCACAAGTTTGTGGACCTGCCATAAAAGGGTTTTACAATGTCGACCCTTATTGACACTTTTGACCCAAGTTTGACCAAGCAATTTTGGAATTATTTTGGCATCAATTCAAATTATACAAAGAACAAACCATAGCCAAATTTTTCTAAGATTTACAAAAATGTAAACAACTCAGAAAAATTCTTTTAATTGTGCATGATAGAGCAATTTTATGAAAAACCATAAAATAGTGATAAATTTTGAAAAATAGATCCAAATGATCTAAAATTTTAATGGAAGCTTAATGTGATTATTTCTCATCTCCATTAAAAAAAATTCAGAGAAATTCGTAACCCTTTTTTATATATCACAAAATTAGTGTTTCACCCACAAGATTGCCCAAATCGCAGCTCTGATACCACTTGTAATGAAATTACTTCAAGAATTAAGTATAACAGCAAAATTATATCCAAATATGACTGAAATATATCCAAGTATATGATAATATATAAGCCACTTTGAGGGGGCAACCTCCACAAGCTTCAATAAGAGCATAATTCACAATATGATGATAAATGATTACCCACTACCTCCTACATATAGTCTAACTAGGCCATGGTTACTCCATAGGCCAACCTACTAATCTAAAGAAAGCCACAAGTCAACCATAAGTCAACCACAATATAATGTCAAAGAGGGATAAGTAAGCCACAAGTCGGCTAATACTATCCTCATACATGTGATAGGTTAGGGGCGTAGCAAGTAACAGTACTCAAGAACTTGGTTGAAAGGTGATAGCAAGTCAGATCTCAACAAGATCATTGATGACACTTTATAATGCTGATGACATTGATTAACTTACAAAATAAAAATCTTGAATCCCTAAGCTCTTGATAAACATTCCAGATGGATTTGACCTCCCAAGCCTCTCTCTCTTATAGGCACAAGTAAGAGGTAGAATTAAAGGTGTAAGTAGACCATCTAAATATAAATTATCCATGGAAAGGATCACAATAATATTTATACAAGATATATTTAGAAAATCAATGCAGTTGGCTTACATGTGCTTTTTTAAGGAGGTTGACCTTGACTATCAATGGTCAAGGTTTCCCATGGTGATCATCGATGGTCACCCTGACCATCAATGGTTAGATTCTAAAGGAAAGAAGTCTTGAAGGCCATGTTGAGTTAGTTTGTGAAATTGGCTACAAATGGGCTTGGTTAAGCCAAATTAGTGTAGGTTAGTCCCAAGAGAGTCCTAGTTAGGTTTAGGGGATTTTTAACTTTCAAAAGTGTAGGCGTATAGATTTTTAGTGTCTACATTTTTCCCCTTTTTATTGTGCATCTTGTGTGAATGAGTTGTAAAACAAAAATGAATTATAGGTCAAAGGTCTAGTTGCCTTGAGAGTAAGAGGAGGTTTTCCCCCTAAAAATAGGAGTTGATGAGGTGAAACTAATATTGGTTCAGGGTTTGATAAATGGTAGTTGGTAATAGAAATGGGTAAATGATAGGTTGGGCACTCAAGATTTAAACTTATGTACAAAGTTTGATAAAAAGATGTGATAGCTAAGATCATGATGACTAGGTTACCAATGTTGGTAAAAATAAGGGTCAATGCTAAGAAGGACAAGTGATAAGTGAACCATATGACTACTTGTAGGTGTGGTGGCTGAGAACACTTATAAACACAAGTCCCCTAGGAAATTTTTATGTTTCTGATGGGTATCCAAGGTAGGAAGTACTCTCATGGAAAACACAAATGGGTCAAGTGTCATGGGCATTTGAGGTAGTAAATATTATTGGTGAGACACAAGTGAGTTAGTATGCATGAGGTGGCACAAAATTCAAAAAGGGTCAACATGGTAATAGTGTCACTATAGTCAAAAGACCAAGCAAAAAGTGTCAAAAATTACATGCTAGATGGGCTAAAATAGACCAATGGCAAGGTGATGAGGTGGTTACATTGGTTGGAGAAGGGAATCTCCAAAAGTGGGAAAAACTTAGTTTAGTTGTGCTTAAAATGTTAGTTTAATTTAAGAAGTATCAAATTAGGGTTTCTTGATCATCGACGATCAAGGCCTCAAAAAGGTGACTATTAATAGTCAAGGAAAACCCTAAAAAACTACCAAGTAAAAAGTAAAAACAAAAATTAATTTTACTCATTGTAACTTTTATGTTGGGTTGACTTGGCTTTGGTGATTACAGTGTGCATGGAGAGAGTTCTGGCTAAGTTGGTAATTGCTCATTGGTTAGAGGAATGTGGGTGTAATTTTTATGGGTCTGAGATGTAGAGAGCACGTGGATGTATCCAGGTAGCTATTCATAGGCTCTGACCATGATAGAGGTTGAGAAATAAGTTAGGTGGTGTATTAAATTGATTTTTTTGGTTAAAATTACTTGTTTGTATTATTCAAGTAGGTTAGTATAGTTGGTAGAATTATTTTAGGCTTATTGTGCCCTATGTAGGTTTTTGTGGGTTTGGGGTGAATTTATGGGTATGGGGTAAAATTGTGGGTAAATTTAGAAATTGATAGGGGAGGGTAGAGTTGGGTTGGGTATGTAGTATGCTCAGTGTTTGATCTGATTAGGATGTTGTTTGCATAGTAAAATGTTTTATTTTGTGTAGCTAGGGTTTAGGTGTTCTATCCATAGAATGCCAACAATGACCATTGATGGTTAGGCCTGACCATCAATGATTAACACCCTATGAAGTAGGGGTGTCTAACTATCGGTAATCACTATGACTGCCTACGGTCAATTGGGGTAGGTAATTTTTAGGGTAATGATAGGGGTAGGGTTTAGGGTTAGGATGAGTTTAGGTTTAGGTTTAGGGTAAGGTTAAGGGTTAGGGTGAGTTTAGGTTTAGGTTTAGGGTAAGTTTAAGGGTTAGGGTGAGTTTAGATTTAGGTTTAGGGTAAGGTTAAGGGTTAGGGTGAGTTTAGGTCTAGGTTTAGGGTAAGGTTAAGGGTTATGGTGAGTTTAGGTTTAGGTTTAAGGTAAGGTTAAGGGTTAGGGTGAGTTTAGGTTTAGGTTTAGGGTAAGCTTAAGGGTTAGGGTGAGTTTAGGTTTAGGTTTAGGGTAAGGTTAAGGTTAAGGGTTAGGGTGAGTCTAGGTTTAGGTTTAGGGTAAGTCTAGGTTAAGGTTTAGGTTTAGGGTGAGTCTAAGTTTAGGTTTTCAATAAGGTTAAGGGTTAAGGTGAGTCTAGGTTTAGGTTTAGGTTAGGTGGGTAAAAATATTGGGTAAATAAAAATAACATTCACTAAGCCAAGTATTTGATATGATGTAATTTAAAGAGAAGATTCAAATACACAACCACATGTTATGCATCTTTCTTAAGATACACATGGGGATGACTCTAGAGAACTTGGCCCATATGGAGGAGGTAGGGTTAGGGGATATGAGTCACTACCAATATGTTCCCTAAGATGCACCCATGGTCATAACACTCATCAAGAGATGGTATCCTACTATGAATACTTTTTTGCTCCCAACTGGGGAGATGACTATTCTCCCTGAGGATGTTCATAGGATTACCAGGCTCTTATTGCATGGTGAGGTGATTTATCATATCAATCATGAGTGAGAGGATTTTATTAATTAATTATATGAGGATGAGAATGATTAGGTCTGATGGAACACTAGGGGATTTTGGTACTCAGTGTTGTATCATAGAGCTCTCGCTGAGAGGAGGCTCATGACCATGCTCGTGATTATAGTGGCATGTTTTGGGCTTCTAGATTTGAGTTATAGGAGGTTTCCTTATTTGTTATTAGGGGTTTGGTGGAGTTACTACTTGGTAGGATATTATTTGGTTGGGTCCCTATTTTTATTATGTAGATCTATAGGGAGTTATGGGGGTTAAGCACCATAGGAGATACAGTATCAATGTCAGCCTAGTTCTACATTGTTGGGCCTATGAGTATATTTAGGTGTTGAGACTAGTAGGAATATCATGGGTTGTCTATACTCAGATAGAGTTCCCTGTTGGCTTCATGTGATGGAGGAATGATATGGTTGCATCATGTGTAAGAGGTGGTGCCCATAATATTTAGTGGTTTAAGGGTGCACTAGGTTCACTAGTGGTTAAAGACATCACCTAGAGGCCATATATTCAGTTTCTAATATGGTTAGGGTATAGGAGGAAGACCCTCACCCTTCAAAGCTATAGATGGATAATTGATAAGAAAGAGGGGGAGGTGGAGCTATTCCCACTTGATAAGGTGCATCGATAGTTTGGTTTGATATATTATATCCCATACCCATTTCCCAAGTACAGGAGGGAGGATTCAAAGGTTTTATTTTTAGTACCCCAACCTACTTCCATAGTTTTAGATGATGGGTATGAGGAGCTCCCTATTAGGGCTCAGATAGATGATGTTGGGTATAGAGATGGATATATGTCTTGGTATTAACCCATATATGTAGCTATAGATGTTAGTGGGGATGGTGGAGGCATGAAATTGATGTCTATAGATCCATTTGGTCATGATGGATAAGAGGGGGGATTTAGTTATAGCCTAGGCACAAGTATAGACATTACAAGGATATGTGGTCACATTGCAGGGATAGGTTATGACATTACAGGCATAGGTCATGACCTTAATTGGTGAGAAAGATCAGGAAAATATCTCTCTTAGGTTGGTAACATAGGAGAGAGACTCATTAAATTAGAGGGTAGGGGTGGCCATTGTAGTATCAGGAGGACCATTAGACATAGTGCCATGGGTATGTTATCTAGCCACTATGGAAGAGCTTAGGTATTATGAGGCCATAATGTTAGCACAGCTTCCTTTTGAGATGATATATGGTGAGTACCATGCCATCTTGGTAGGGGGTTCCTCTATAGCTACTCTAGGATAGTGGGCTTCTACAGTGGGCCATGTAGGGATACCAGGTGGTCACCACTAGATGGGAGTATAGGGGTAAGTACAGGTGGAGTTAGTAGTATTGGCACAGGTGTAAGTGGGGCCAGTAGTAGTGGTGCCCCATGATCATGTTTTATACATGTTTTGATATATATTGGTATTAATAGGTGTACACTATTTTGATACTAGTTTGCATGCTGATGTAGTGAGATGTATATGTTTTGAGAGAGAGGTTATACATATTTACATATATTGTTTATGATGACACGATGTGTGGTATTATATATGATGTATGCTTCTGGTTCATGTTTTATATGTTAATATGGTTAATTATGTTCATGTTTATGGTTGATGGCTTACATGTTAATGTGGATATTAGCATTCATGTTTATGGTTGATGGACTATGGTTTCATGCATATGCTTTATGAGATGTTGACTCAGTAGCCTAGGCATGTGATGCTAGAAAGATAGTTATGATGTTATAATTTTGTTCATAGACATGATGGAATGTCTTATGGATGAATATATGATATATGATGATGTAATCATTAATGGTGTCAGTTATGGTTATGGTGATGTGGTTTTCATGAGACATATTATGGTAATGTTATGGATAGATTGGTAGATGGCATATGATATTGTTTATGATGTTTTGATTATTGATTTTAATTATGCTCATGAGAATGAATTAGGATATAATATATGTTGGCATGATGTTATGATAGTAGATGGATAGGATTATATGTATGGCATGATGTGATGTGATGCACTTTCATGGTGTTGTGATCATAGATAGGTAGATGATGTGGTTCATGGATATATCTCATAATGTTATGGTTTTGATTTGATATTTGTTGT
This sequence comes from Torreya grandis, assembly GCA_037957365.1. NCBI lineage: Eukaryota > Viridiplantae > Streptophyta > Pinopsida > Cupressales > Taxaceae > Torreya > Torreya grandis. The sequence goes on along the minus strand of JARHVA010002810.1, from coordinate 572,217 downwards.
TTATGATCATGGAGATAAAATATAGATATGGTTGAAGATGTGATGAGAACACATAAAGTAAGTAGATAAAAAACTAAATGTTTATGATGGTGAGAAGAATCATGAGAGGTATGTCTACATGAACAAATAAAAGATAAGAAAGAAACATGATGCCTCTTCATTAGTAAGGAAAAAATTGAAACTTAGAGTCAGATCAGCCTAGTGAACATAAGCCTTTCAAATGTTTTGCATTGGCATGATTTGGTTGGTAAATGGGTATCTTGATTGCATTACATCAAATAAGCTTGTAATCCCATGCATATGATATATGGAGGGAGGCTGGGTAGAAATAGAACCTTTTGTGAGACTATCATGCCTCTTCTATAGGATTCCAAGAGGATAGTATAAGTAAGTCTATGCTCATATATAAAGTTTAGACTAATCAATATGGGAAGTCTACTTAGGACAGCCAATTATGGATTTTTTAGTTTATTATTTTTAGGAGAGATGATTACAGTGTTTCTTATTGATTTTGCTTTTGCTTATGGGTTGTTTGCTATAATGATTTTACTTGGGGTTGGGGAAGCTAATCGATACAAAAAGTTTCCAAGAAATTGTTAGCTTTTGACAAGTGCTTTACTTAGCCATCCTTCAAGGGAGTGGACTAAGTTTATGTGCCTAGTTCAAATGCTTGTGATAGTTATCCTTTAAGGGAGCAGCCCACTTTACATTTTGAAATTTTAGATGAGTTTCAACAGTTGTCCTTCAAGGGAGCAGCTTGTGAATGCTAAGAATGACCCATGATTTGGTTGTGAATTTGATATTTATTTTAATTTTGTTTGATTTTAATTCACATAGACTTGCTTATACATGCTCAAAGGGGTTACCTTTATGAACACAAAGTTAGAGGTACAAGAAGGTTCAGTATGTAAAAATAGGTATAGGTGATAATGACCATGGGAACTGATCTCAAGCAGATGGGAGGTACCATGAGAATCATGCCATAGGTAGAGCCATGGTACCCATAGTTCAAGATTAGGATATGACATTGATAGATAATCACATGATTTAGTTATAGTTGGTTTCCCTTAAAAAGAGGGAAATGAATGTGGTTACAAGGGATGAGCTTAAGTTAGACCAATGGTGATTGTGATCCTTCTTTAACAATAAAAAGTTTGTAGATGTGAAGCATTAAGAGGCTCAAATATTGGTTTTCCTTCGAGAGAGGATAAACGATAAGCTCATGATCTATACTTATGGGTTACAATGTAGGGTATAAGCTAATTGAAAGAAAATTTTCCCCTTTTTATTTTCTCCATATTAATTACATGTTGATTTTCCTTGAGGATGAGATCTCTAATATTGAATTCTTGTACTTTTAGGTGTTTGTTATAAGCACACTTGAATCATTCTTGATAGAAATGTAGATGGGAAAGAGTGGCTAAATGATGCTTGTCAAGTAGCTCAAGTTGGTCTAAATGTTCTTGATGGTAATCATCTTCTAAAATAAGGTCACACAAAGATATGCAAAGAGAAAGTATTTACACCTTGGGAGGCAACACATCTTCAACTCCAAACATGAGGTAAAATGGTGTAGCACCTATAGGGGTTTGGATGCTAGCATGATATGCCCATAAGGTAAATAGGATGTGTAGGTACTAATCCTAACTTGAGGCATTGACCATTTTGTTAAGTATGTTGTTAAGGGTTTTGTTAGAGGCCTCTACTTATCTATTTACTTGTGGATGATAGGGTGATGAAAAATTGTGTTTTATACCAAATATGTCACAAAGGCCTTTAACTTGTTTATTTTTAAAGGATTTTCTATTATTTTTGATGATCTTATGGGAACACCAAAGTGGCAGATGATATGATGGGTGATAAATTTGATAACCTTATCATCTTTTGTTGAGATAATAGGAATAGCCTCCACCCATTTGGTGAAATATTTAGTTTTAGTGATGATAGAGTGATGTCATTATGAAGAGTGGGGGTTAATTTTACTAATATGGTCCAGACCCCATTATGAAAAATGCCAAAATTTAGTGGAAACTTGAAGGTTATGGCCAGGTGTGTGATACAAATTAGCATGTTGGTGACACTTAACACACTTTTTCACATAATCACTACAATCTTGGTTAAGGGTAGGCTAGTAATAGCCTAGGTAGAGCATGAGCATACCCACAGTGATTCCACTAAAGTGTACCCCAAAGATACCATCATGCATTTCCTTGATAGCATGAGAGGCTTCTAAACCATAAAGGCAATAGAATATGAGGCCATCAAAACCATTTTTATAGAAGATGCCTCCCATAATGGTATAATGGGAGGTGATTAGAATAAATTCTTGATAGGCATTCCTAGAGAGGCCAAATGGAACTATGCCAAGGTTTAGGTAGTATAAGGTGAATTGATACCAAAGGTCACGCTAGATTTCCTCTACATTAAAGATGGTTGGAGTGTCTACCTTGACATAGGAAGGTTCGATGAGGAAATGGATAATGATTGATAGCTTAGATTTTGATGTTGTTGATGGGATCTGGGAAGCAAGAGAAGCCATGGTGTTGTCAAACTTGTTGGTAGATCATGGGATGGTTTGAATATGGTAGTATTTAAATGATGTCAAGAGTTTTGTGACTAACTATCTGTATAGTTGCAAAATCTTATTCTTATAATAGTAGATGCCATTGATTTGATTAACCACAAGTTGGGAGTCATCAAATATTTTGATTATTATAACTCCTAGCGCTAATGTGGTTTGCAGACCTATTATTAGGGATTCATATTTAGCCACATTATTGGTACATTCAAATACAAGTTTAAAAGATAACGAAAGTGGTTCACCAATAAGGGGGATAAGGATAATACCAGCTTCCCCACCACATTGACATTTGGAACCATCAAATAACATGGTTATGTGATTGGTGAAATCTTCTTGGGATAGGCTTGTGATGGAATCATCTAGAAATTCAAGAGGATGAGGTTAGATGCTTAGCACAGGTGCATCAGCTAACTGGTCAGTAATAACTTTCCCCTTAATAGACTTATGTTGGAAGAATTCAAGGTTAAACTTGGCTAAAAACATGAGCTACTTATCCATACGCTAGTTTTAGTATGGTTTGGAGTGCATGTACCTAAGCAAGTTGGTATTGGTTATGACAAAAAAAATTATGGTTAAGAAGGTAGTGGCAAAGATTGGTGGCCATGGAGACTAAGGCCAAGCATAATCTCTCGATGTGAGTATACCAATTTTTGTAGTTTACAAGGGTGTGACTTATGTAATAGATGTCTTATTCTCTATGTTGTTCATCTTGATGGGCAAGCATTGCCCCTACAGAATGATTAGTGGTAGAGATATAAAGGTAGAAAGGTTGGTCATCCTTAGGAGGTATGAGAACAAGTGGAGATAGAAGGTATTATTTGAGTACATCAAAGGCCTTTTGACAATCAACATTCCACTTGAAATAAATGTCCTTTTTCAAGAGGTGATGGAAGGGTTGACATTGATCTAAGAGATAAGAAATGAAGTGGTGAATGGATTAGAGTTTCCCCTACAAACTATGGATTTGCTTAAGATTAGTTAAAGGTAGAATCTAGAGGATGGATTTGATCTTGGCTAGATCAACCTCAATTCCCTTAAGGGAAATGATGAAGCCAAGGAGTTTACTTGACAAGACCCCAAAAATACATTTCTTGGGATTGAGTTGAACATGGTAATGAATAAGTATCTCAAAAATAATTTTGAGAATGGCTAAGTGGTCCTTACGAAGTTTGGATTTTTTGAGGAGGTCATCCACATAGTCCTCAATGACTATGTGGATAAGATCATGGAAGATGTAGGTCATAGCACATTGTTAGGTTGCACCAGCATTCTTAAGACCTAAGGGCATGACCCTATAATAGAAAGTCCCCCATTGGGTGATAAAGGTAGTTTTGTGTTGATCTTCAAAGGAAATTAAAATTTGATTATAACCCAAGAATCCATCCATGAGAGACAACATCTCATGGCCTATTGTAAGATCAACAAGTTGATCAATGCTAGATGGAGGAAAGTCATCCTTTAGGAAGGCAAGGTTGAGGTCATGAAATTCCACATAGATACATAGTCCCCTATGGCTCTAGTGATAGGTACAATGTTCAAAACCCACTAGGGATAATTAATGGGTTAAATGAAGTTGATAGAGAGGAGGCATTGAAGCTCTTCTTTGACAAGAAGGGTTATGTGAAGATGCATTCATTAAATTTCTATTTGATAGGCTTAGAGTTATGATTGGTTACAATGTTGTGGGTGGTGATGGCCAGGTTAATACTAGGCATATTAGTATATGACCAAGTGAATGAAATGTTGTAGTCTTGGAGGAAGGTAGAGAAGTCTTGAAGTTCCTTAGGGGTGAGAGATTGGCCTAGTTTTATAATATGAGGGTTGATCAAAGTGCCTATGTTAATATCCATAGTGGATTCATTTAACATGGTTTAGGTCTTTAGAGGTAAGGATTTGTGGATGGAGGAATCAGGTGTACCAAGGTAGGTAAGAATAGAATCATCATCCTGACACTAGATAGTGTTAATTATAGGAGAGTCTTCTCCCACCAGTTCAAGATGAATCAAAGGGATGGATAATAGTATCCCTTTATTTTGATAAGTTAGGGGCTGAGGGTAATCATGTTGATGAAAAAAAAAGTTAGGTGGGATAATTTTCTCATCCTCACACTCAGGTGGAGGGAGTGATGGTGAGGAAGGGGTCTCTTCTATAACATTGGTAGTGGTAGGTTGTTTGGCTTTCTTCTTATTGGGTAGAATGAAGCCAAGGCTATGCTTCTTATGAGGCTTTTGGGTCTCAATCAAGATCAATGTGTGTGGTCCATACTTGTATCATCCTAATCCAAATCCTTTCTAGGCACACCTATGAATGTATATTTTGGTAAAGTATAGGTTGTCCAAGTAAGAGAAAGTAGAGGTAAATAGTTGTGGGAAAGAAGGGGTCATGGAAACATCGAGCAGCTTATCAATACCCTCATTGATAAAATGTGTTTGATAGCTCAAAGGCCCCAAGGGAGTAATGGCTCTAATGTTCGGGTCATAGCCTAGTTGGTGGTTGAGTTTCCCATACTCTTGGGGAGTAGGGAAAGTATCAAGGGTGAAGACTCAGTATTCTCTGAGGTTATGGTGGTGGAAGGTAGATTCCAAGGGATCAGTGATGGGTATTTGGTTCTTAGGAATAGATGAACCAGTAGATGCTACTATGGAAGGAGAATCAATGGCTTCATTTTTCATGGTTCAAGACTTGATAATGGATGTTTGGGGTATTGATGTTGGAGGTAAGAGGACATCATTAGGTCAATAGGTCATGTTGTATGCTATAAAAGGGCTCGTGTCAGCTTGTATGGTAAAAATCTAACTCTCATACTCAAATTTCACATAATGTTGAAGGGTAGAAGGTATGCAACCCATAGCATAGATCTAAGGTCTCCCTAGTAAAACATTGTATTGGAATTCACCTTTGACCATATAGAAGAGTTTGAGGAACGTGTGTGGTATGAGTTGAATTTGGAGGATAACAGTTCCCAAGGTAGTGTTCATGGTGTCATTAAAGGATCTAAGGATAACTAAAGCTTACGAAATGACATTGTCTGGTAATTTGAGTTGGTCATATGCATGGGAAGAGATGATGTTGATGTTGGTCCCACTATTGATCATAACTCATTTGATGTAGGTTTGGTTGATGTGGGTAGTAATGAAGAGAGGAGGATATAAACCCTCAAGGTGTATAGAGGGTATCTTAGAGTCCTTTGAAAGTAACAAGGGTGGAGAGTTAGAGAGCACCTACAAAGGCCTATATAGGTATGGAGTCACTTGGTCCAACCTTAATAGTTTACATAGCCTCTATCATAGCTTGATGATGGTGAAGTGAGGTGGAAATGATCTCATAGAGGCTCATCTTAGCTAGAGTTTGGTGAAGTTACTTAATAATGACCCTCCTGATGGATTTAGAGGGGTTAGTCTAAGAGGTGCCTAAGATGGTAACTTTGGGCTTAACTGAAGATGTAGAGGTTTGGATCAAGTTTGGTTTAGGATGAGATGGGGGGTATGTCCATGGAATGGACACTTTGGCCTTCCCTTTATCCTTTTTTTATGATCATGTGACCACATTAATGGTATAGATAGAGGGGAAAGGTGTGATAGAAGATTAGGTAGATTCTGTATCACTCTGAGGTGAGAGTGGAGGATTAGGGATGCGTTGGCAAATGGCTATTGGGTGTATTGGTAGAGGATTCGATGGAAGTTCATCTAATAAAAGATCATCCTCATCATAGATCTGGTGGATAATGGCTTGAGAGCTTTGTAATTATTTGTGTCATGCCTAGGTGTCCTATGATAGGAACAAATTTGATGGTTAGTATACCAAGTTGGTTTTAAACCAAGAGGATCAAGGGGCCTAATAATGGGTAAAGTGAGGTAAGAGTCTTGTAGTAACCTTTAGAAAATGGTTGTATATGATTCAGATAAAGGTGGGGAAGATCTATAGGTTTTGGTGTTGGTTGGTAAGATGGGTGTGTTGGTAGCAATGGGTTTGGTGAGAGAGGGTTTAGGTAAGGTGGTGTTTTTAGTCAATGGTTTTGATTTGGGTATGCTATGTATTGGGGTGTTTGAGGTTGATAGTTTGGCGATTGGTAATTTGGGAAGGACTGATGGATCAGATAATAGGTGGGCTGGTGTAACCAATGGTAGTGGGAGACATACGTTAAATGGAGCTTGTTTTTTAAGCAAATTTAAGGGATGGGGCCCCAAGATAGAAGGAAAGGTAGTGGGAGGTAGAATCTTAGCCATGTGGCTATTCAATAATTTCACCCCCTTGGTTGGTTTTTATTGAGTTTTGGGTAAGGCTTGGATGAGGTTAATTCTAATTTCAAGGGTGGGTGAACCAAGCTTTGTGTAGGGAAATCACTAAGATTTTTGGAAGGTTTGGTTGGTGGTGTGGTCATTGGAGATGTTTTAGTTGAGTGAAAAGGTGAGGGGTTGGTAGAAGTTTTAATTAGTTTAAGAGGTGGTATAAAAATGATGGATTGGTTAGTTAAGGGCGTGCCAAAAGGTTCAAGTTTATTGATGTAAGGAAGCCTTAATTATTTCCAAAAATTGGATTGATCCATGTCTGACTTTGTGACCATACCTAACTTTTGAACAAGTTTGTAAAAAGGTTTGTATATTGGTATGGCCTTCTGGGTAGTGGGTGTCAAGGATACACCTATGGGTTGAGGAGGAATATTGGTAGCCTCACCTATTTCCTCAAGCAAGGGATGTAAGTTTGGACTAGTTGGCTACTCCATGAGGGGTGTTTATGAAAAAGTTACTCCCCTGGGCATGATGTCCATAATTTTGGTTTGTCCTAAAGTTAGGGGATATGGTGGGTTAGGAATGGTTGTTTGTTCAGATAGGTTATTCAAAGGGGTGTTTGATGATTCCAAAGCCTCTATGAATGAATCTAAGTAAAAAGGAACCTCCTCAATTTGGGCCTTCAAAGGAAGGGAAAGTGACTCCACCACCTCAGTGGGTGAAGTGGGGGAGAAGCATGTAGGTGGGATGGTAAATTCCCCATTAATAAGCATATCAGGGACCATATTGACTTGTGGGCATCATGATAATATCCAACTTGTGTGTCTTTGGTTTTATCAGGGGCATGGTTGGGAAAAGGCTTCCTAAATATATCAAGAGATTGATTTTCAAGGGCATTAGGATTATCCAACATGAGTTCCCCCTTATCGATAAGGCTATGAACAACATTCTTAGAAGTATTACATCGATTGACATCATGTCCAATTACCCAATGAAAAACATAAAGGTCATTCTCATTATACCAAGCAGGTGTTGGATGAAAAGAATCAAACTATTGAGGAGGTTTGATGGGAGGAAGTTGTATGAGGTTAGCTTTTAATGGTTTCTCCAAAATCAAGGTTTAAGATTTTCCAAGTGGAGTAAACTATTTTTAGTTGCTTTGGTTTGTGTTCTTTGCATTTTGGTTGAAGGTAATGGAATAATTTTGATGATTGACATTAGGTAGAGGGGAGATTTTAAAGATAACTACATTCATAGTTCCCTTACTCTTGGTTCCGGTGTTGTCTTGGTTACCTAGTCTTTAGGAAGAGGTTTCATTGGTCTTGAAGGTAGAGTTATTGTTTCATAACTTCAATTTTCACTCATCTATGGCCTGATCTTCTAGCTTATGCACCATGGTAAAAGCTTCATAAAAAGTTCTAAATATTTGGACATGCAATGTAGAAGATATATGTTTGGCACAGGCTTGATCAAAAATCTCTATAAGTTCAGGTTGAGGCAAGGAAAATGAAATCTGATTAATCAAGCTTATCTAATAGATGATGAAATTAGCAATGGACTCATCATCAAATTGTATGATAGAATAGAGATCGGTGATAGAGACCTTCTTGTAAATGTTAATGGAAAAGTGATCTAAGAAGACCTGAGCTAATTGGGTGAAATAAAAGAGTGAATGTTTGATAAGGGCACTATACCGGTCAAGTGTTGGGCTGGATAAAGACATGGGAAGGTTTGGAGGAAAAGGGCATCATCATAAATAGTCATGTAACATGCATGACTAAAATCCCTAAGGTGTTATTGGGGGTCCTCCTTGCTCTAAAATTTGGAAAATTTTAGAAGCTTCCATTGAGAAGGGTAAGGTCTGATAAGGACAGAGGGATTAATAGGTTCATTACAAATCTACTCATATGATAGGATGTTATGAGCCCCTAAAATGGATTACTTAAGGTTTATCATCTTGTCTATGAGCATCTTCATTAGGTTAGTTTGAGGTGTTTGACCAAAAGGGTTTTAAGGTGGATATTGTGGTTGAGATTAGGTAACATATTGGTAATTATTTGGTGGATGAGAAGTTATCACAATTTGGAATGTGGATGCTAAAGGTTGGGTATGTGGTATGTAAGGATATGTCGATGATGGTAGTAGAGTAGTGGGTATATACCCTTGTGAGTTAGGGATGTATTTTTAATTAGGTGTAATGGATACCTACTGAGGAGTCTCTATGGATTTGGCATGAATGTTAGTTGGGTTGGTAATGAAAGGATAGGTAGTGACCTTCATGTTAGTACATGGTAAAGTAGAAGGGATAGATACCCCTAAGATTGGTAAAGGGGTATTAGCCAATGGGTTAGGTTTGACAAAGGTAAGGTTGGTAATGTTAGTGGTAGGTGCTCTAGTAATAATTGGAGTATGATGGGTTAATCATAGGGTTATTCCTAAGGTGGAGGAGTCATTGGTAGGGGTGGAAGGTGTAAGGGTAACGATTAGTTGGATAGGTTGGTTTTCAGCTATGGCATCAAAGAGGTTAGTAGATGAAGATATCTGGGTAGTTGAAGGTTATGTGGTGACCATGGCAATAGGGATACCCCTCATAAGGTAGGATGGCATGCCATACGAAAGATCCTGAGGTGGAGTTGAAACTAGGACATGGTGAGGGGAAGTGTTAAGGTAGTGTTGGAGGGCAACTAGATTGTTGTCTAAAAAAGTGGTAAAGTCCATGTCTCCTTGGGAAAATACTTGAGGAAAATTAGGGCTTCCCAATAGATGAGTTGATTATTTTGACTTAGAGACATACTCCATATATGAAGAGGTAGAAGAGGTTGATAAGAGGGATGGGTTCTGCTCTACTAGGTCTCTTCATTGTTGGCGAGTGAGAATCATATAAGAAAGTGGGAGATATAACAAGAATAAACTCACCACTCAAATAGGAATAAGATAAGAAAATGATCAAGGAAATCAAGACATGCACTATAAAATACATTTAAGCCTAGAGGTTAGTTTTAATCTCACTTTTGTCTTATGCCTTAGTTTATGAGAATGTGTGATAGAAGTTGGCTCCTAGATTAGGTACTATAAAAGCAATCTATGGTTAGTTTTGGGTTGTTTAGGTGCACAAAATAATATGTCTTGGAATAAATGCATGGCTTGGTATTAGGGCCTACCCCCTCACTTCACACACCAAAATGATAAGGGTGTCGGGTGTTTAGCCAATATATATTGATATCTAGAGTCTAAACTCAACTAGAGAGTTGATTTGGTTCTCCCCTTGGTAATGATCTCCAAGTAGGATTGTCGGGAAAGGGTAAGGTGATTGTTAGGTGATGAAATCCTAGCTAGGCCTTGTCTCAAATTATTTTGATGTTTTATTGATGAAATTGGTTTAGCTAGTGTGTGAAACAAAAGTGGTGCCACGATAATATTATTGTGTGTTAATTCAAAGTGAACTAATGTCAAAAGTAAGTAATGGATACAGTTGATTTTAAGCCCAAAATAAATTTCAATTATGAACACAGATAGAGAGAAGATTATAAAAATGCAAATAAAAAAGCAAGTAAAGACTCTAGGTTCCACCGTGCATGCCAAACTATTTCATATAAATTTTTAATTTAAGTTATAGGAAAGAGAGAAAAGAAACTCAATATGGGTATGGTTGAAAAACCTATTTGTTTGTGTTCCCGTTGAATCAAAAGATTATGAAGTGCTCCTCTTTGGCTTGGGAAGAAGACCTATAGATAAGAAAACACTAAAGCAAAAAAAATTATTAGATAGATAGTTGGGTGGATTACCTAGCAATAGCTAGATCCTAGAAGTGAGAGCTTCCTTAGGGGTTGTCAATCCACATGTTTAAATAATTAAGTTCACAAAACTAGAAAGAAGGTACTTGCATCAATAATCAAAAGGTATCAAAATTGAACACAAGAATGTTTGCTTGGAAAATATACTAGAAATGATCAAATTAGTGATAAACTAATTAATACTATTGCTAAGGTGTTGGGGTATGCTTTAAAAAATCTAAAAGAGGTCTGTGAGTGATTAAAAACATAAAAAATCAAGTTTGGTTGAGGGTAAGTAGGTGAAAATAGCTTGTTGATGGTTAGGGTGATTGTCTATAGTTAATGTGACCATTAGTGGTCAAGATGACCATCAGTGATTATACAGACCATCAACGGTTGAGCCAACCATCGATGGTTACTATGTGAGTTTTGGGTTATTAAATTGCTAAATAACAAGATCTGAAAGATGGATTTCAGGATATGGGTAAGGGCTAGACTAATTGTGAAATGGAAATAAAGTACGTGAATATTAACAATAAAGTACTTGTCTTACCAGAAGTTGATTGCATGAGTGGTTGAAGTAGTTAGCCTATTGGTGGAATTTATCTTGATTCTAGTAGAGTAATGGTACTCAAGAACTTGGTTGAGAGGTGACGGCAAGTTGGCTCTCAACGAGATTGTTGATTATGCTTGATAATGTTGATGATGTTGATTGACCTACAAAAAAAAAGACTCTTGAATCCTTAAGATCTTGATAATTATTTTAGATGGATTTTACCTCCTAGGCCTCTCTCTCTTATAGGTAGAAACAAGAGGTGGAAGTGAAGGTGTAACTAGGCCATCTAAATATAAATTATCCATGTAAAGGATCATAAAAAGATTTAGGCAAGTTATATTTATAAAAGCAACATGGGTGGTTTGCATGTGCTTTCTTAAGGAGGTGGACCTTGATCTTCAATGGTCAAGGTTTCCCATGGTGACCATCAATGGTTAGGTTCCAAAGGAAAGAGGTCATAAAGGCCAGGTTGAGTTAGTTTGTGAAACTAGTTGTAGATGAGCTTGGTTAATAAAAATTAGTGTAGGTTGGTCCCAAGAGGGTCCTAGCTGGGTCCAAAGGTATTTTCAACATTCATAAGCATAAGTGTGAAAATTTTTGGTGTCTATAATTACCTAGTATCTAATGCACTAAAGAGAGAAATCAATCTTGTGTAGTTCTCTCACTTAGAGTGTTTTATGAAGTTGTACTCTTTTGACTATATGAATGCACATAGAGATGGCTTGAATATTTGATTATGATTTGTTTTGGCTTGGATAAAACATAATTTGGACATGTATGAGCATTTTCCTCAAATTATTAGAGTCAAAATTGGGAAGAACAAGAAAGTTTTGCTCAATGTGTAATAATGTAAGTGTGTCTCTATATTGAAATTTCCAAGTGATTACCAAGTGATTAAATATGTGACTTAGATGTGATTTTATATCAATCCAAAAGGTTAAATTTCATTATATATACATTTGTATTGAAATTTTCAGGTTATTTCCAAGTGATTAAATAGGTGACTTAAAAATTCCTTTATAGCAATCCAAAAGGGTAAAACTTCATGTTGCCTATCCTGGAAAAATGAACCAACTCATAAAGGAGGGTTAAAAGTTGAAAAGTGACCTTTAGGTAGGTTAAGGATAGGATTGACCCATAAGGAACATAAATGTCTACCACTATTATCCCTTACTAGACATTTTTGTCCTAAAGATAAACGTGTGAGTTTTGGGTCCTAAGAAATCATGTAGATGCTTAGAGGGGTTTTTAGTAGTTTAGAACATTTAAGTGGGCATATAATAGAAATTTATAAAATAATAGGTTCATATAGGTGCTTAGGATAGAGTGATGTGTCAAAATAGGTCCATATTAAGTGCTTAATTCAATTAAAGTGAAATAGGGCCAAACTAACATGATCAAGTATTCATGACCAAATTTGAGTGACTACAATTTCCCCCATTTAGTCTAGAAATGAAATTAATATAGTAAAGTAAATATATACTTGAGTGTGTAAGACACACTTTATATTTGATCATATACTCCAATTTTTCAAGGAACTTTAACTTATCAAACCTATTAAATACATGAATTAGTTATTTTTTTAATTTAAAAAATGAAAAATCTTGAATTTTTAAAATTGAAAAACTTAAACTTTGAAAATTGAAAAGAGAGCAAGGGAGGAATACACCTATATTTGTGAAACTAGTGTTGCTTTGTAACTTTGTTTGGATATGATGCTTCCTTGAAGAATTGGAAAATTGGTGCTTCATATGAATCACTTGGAGAGATTTTTGGTTCCTTATTTAAACCAATGGAAAATTCGAGGGTGATCAAGCCCCAAATTAAATTGAACTTGTATAAAAAATAAAAACCCATTGATGGATGTAGAAAACTCAAATTATTTTATTGGTATTTATAAACCCAAGACATGAAATGGATTTTAATATTGAATGGATTCACAAACAATAATGTGACAAGGCACTGAACCTATATGTTATGCATTATACACTTTAACAAAATCAACCAGCATATATGGCTTGTAGATTCAATTTTCACATTGTTCCTTAGTTTTTAAATGTATGATAAAAATAGAATAGAGAATATCCATGCTCCTACCATATCCAAAAATATAAATTAGTATTTAAATCCTAGCATGAATCTACATCATGCTCCTTGAATTTGAAAAATAGTATAGTGTATGAATCTATATCATGCCCCAATTTGATAAATGTAAAATATGTAGTTGTATGTAGATGCAAATTTGTAAAATTTGTTTAAAACTTGTGCCTGAACTTGTATCATTCACCCAAAATTGTATAAATTTGTCCTTTATACTTATAATATGAGTGCATATGCATTGCATATGCCCCCATAATTTTGCTAATGATTAGTTTTTTAACCATTTTGAAACCTTTAAAACTATATTTTGTATTTAAAACTTATTTTTGATATTGAAGAGGCTTATCTTATGTATGAAAAGACTGCTAAAATTCCCCCCTTTTGAGTGAGGGAATTTGTGTCCTAAAAGTCACTCATCTCAAAATAATAGTCAATTGTATCATGCGTAGTGAGATGTAATCATTGAATAATGTAGCATATGTGAAAAGTATGTCAGCATAGTAAGATATGAATTAATTGACTTATGTGTATAACATATAGGTAAGGCCTATTAAAATGTATCAATTAAGCTCATAATATTATATTATAGAATTAATGTTTTATGCATTAGTTAGTACATGATATGGATCATGGCATTCATCAAACTTAACAAACTCAACAAGCACATAAACACAACAATTGTAGTGTCATATAACAAGGCTAAGGACCACATACAAGGGATATGTTAAAGTGTCACATAAGTAAATATTTCACACTTAAGTCCAAAAGCCTATGTAAAGGACATTAATAATGTCTCAAACAAGGGACATGTTCAAATGTCACACAAAATAAAGGGCCATAAGTAATAGACATATTCAAATGTCACACATACCAAACGATGATACCATATATATGTAAAAATAAATTGTACACAAGGACCAAGGGCCATACACAATATATAAACAAGATTCTAATCTATTATGTATGTGTAATAGCATCAATGGAGCATAGAACCTAAAATATAGTCTACACCATACATATGTAGTGTGATCATATCCTAGCAAAGAGCATATCCATTTTCACAATGTAAGATATAAAGATTAGTAAGACATTTGTAAAAACTATATATCTCATCAACATAATAGTTATAGAATGATAACCCCTGTAAATATTGTAACCTATGGAAAATATGCCCCAAGTTTATAAAGGCTACTAGATTGAGCCAAGTCTAACATCATAGTCCATATAAAATTTATATGTCATTATTAACACTCATGAATGCTAGTGAAGTGCATGTATGGTAGAAAAATAATATTATATTTACTAATCATGAGATAAATAACATATGACATTAATTTAAACTATATGTCTAATCATGTTTAGGTCTTGATTTTGGATTTTTAAAATATTTTGAATGTTATTATATTTTTGAAATATTTAATTTTTTATAACTTTTTGCATTTTGAAACTAAAACCAAAGAAACTAGTGATAACCATGGATTCAAAACTAGAAGAAAGGAGATAGATCTGAGCAATCTATAACATATGTCAATGTGAAACAAGCATTGAAATGTAATGGCATTGCCATGTATGATAAAAATGCCCACATTGTATATGTGATTATAACTTAAAAACATATGAGAACAAAAAAAGTATGTAGATGAGGGATTGTACATTTTTATCTCATTAAATGTATGATTATTAATGCACATAAAATGTATGAGAAATATATCATATAAAAATAAATATTTTGCATATATAAGTAATGTTGTGCATACTAGAACTAGGTGAAATATCATAAAATTGGTAGTGTTAAGGATTTGTGTACTCAAGTTTTATTTTTGTGTGAAAATAGGTATAGGATAGGATCAACCAATTCAAGGTAGTAATGGCAGCCATTACTACCCCTTACTAGTTGATATTATCCTCGTTAGAAAATGAAATTTTCTCAATTTAGAGTGTGACATCAATAAAGTAAATAGTAGAATATGGCAGAATAGATCATTGTGTTGGACTATTCAGATCTAGAAAGTTTAAAAGGAAGAACCAAGTGGATAAAAACTTAATAATATCCAAGGGCTTAGAAGAATTGATCAAATCGATCACATGTGTAAGAAGTAGAATAAAAGCATGATGACACACTTAAGAAGTTACGTCCAATTAATTTTTTTATTTTTTTAATTATTTGAATGTTTTTAAGTTTTTAGAATATTTGAAAATGTAACACACTAGCCAATGATCCCATCAACCTAAGGGTCATAAAAATATGTGATAAGTGGTATAAGGATTGCATGTCATGAATGGACTATGTTAAATGTGTATGACTTGAAATTAGGAATGAATTGTGTGTTTTAATGAAACTATCGAGGTCACTACTCATGTAATCCTATGTAGGAGTAACTTTAGGAGACATAGAATGATGTGAAGTCCTATGAGAACTAGTAGAATAATGTGCTAAATGTTGTGCTATTTTAGGAACATGTTATTCTTTATGTATCACTAATTTATAATATGTTACATGTGATGGTGTTAGCTTGGAACTTGAAACTTTTTTATGATAAGATTAATTTTACATTGGTTACTTTCGACACCTTAATACCTTTTGCAGAATTTATTAAATTGAAATATTTTTTGTAGGTGAAACAACTATAAATATGTTTTGTTCTTCCATATATGTATCAAATAACTATGGTGATGGATGGGGAGGAGGATATACCATAGATTTTAGAGGATAATCATATCTGATTCTTAAAATTTTAACAACTTGATTGCAATGAATGTACTTGAGGCATATATATATTACAGAAGGTAAACCATAGAGATTTTATAACCAAGGGCATATAATTTCATGTCAAAGACCCAATTTTGTGGAAAAAATATAAAAGTGTATATAGTATAATAGGTCCCACTTGAATTGGAAACATAATGTGTTCCAAAGTAGTTTTTTTTTTCCCATTAAATGTCTTGAAACTCTTAGATATTACTTGTATGTCATGTTGTGTGTAACCCAATAAATGGATTAATATCATTATACATGCATTCTCACTTGATCCATTATCAACTAGTACACTATGAATGGGTTATTGATCAATATAAGCTCCTATACATAAATCATGAAAATAATAAACATCATCCACTACCTCATTATCATTAAAGGTAATCATATGGCATGGTTGAGTAGTTTGAACAATTATACCAATAATTACATCTAAAAGATGATAATATGACTCAAGAGGTGGATATGCATTATAAATATGATGCATTGTTGAATCATCCTTATTTGTATGATGATTTTTAAATGTCTCATTGAAAATATTCAATTTAACATTTTCATTCTATGGAGGTTTAGTTTCCTCTATAGGAGTGTCTAGTTAATTAACATTTTTATTGATAATATCTTAAATATGGTGTTTGATCTTGAAACATTTATTGGTATAATGACCATTACATTTATTGTAATAATAATATGAATTATTATTAAAATACTTAATTTGAATTTTACTCATGTCAACCTCAAATGGTGGAGGTAGAGTAATAAGATTGTAGTCAAGTAACTTTTGTAGCAATTTATAAGGTAGTTATGGTAATCTAGAGAATTGCCTCTTTAGTTGATCCAATAAAACAATCTTATTAATAGGCTGAGAAATAGCATAAGTTGTGATCATTGCATTAGTTTTAGTATATATCAGCTTAGCTTTGTAATATGGTTTGCTTTATAATTCATTGTAGAAGTATATGTAAGTGCATATTGTATCCAACAAATCAAGATAGACCTACAACCTATCCTACCTAATAGGTCTAAACTCAGAGAAGGTAAATCATTTAAAACCCATTGGATATTTATTTATATTAGGACATGACCAATTGGACCCATTAAACTTATCTATAGGATCACTTATCACACAACATCAATGGAGAGGGTTTCAAAGCCTCTAGGCAATCAATATAATAATCCTAAGTTTCTTAACAATAATGGAATTAATCTAATCTAGTGTTACCAAATCTTACAACACAAATAAGTGGGATGGTTACAACATAACTAATAGGGGTAAGGAACTATGGTAGGCAAATAGAGGCCGAGATTACCTAGGGTGTAAAATGGCAAGTTTGGATACCCTATAGCCACACTAAGTTTAAGTTTAGAGGAGATCCAAACAAAGAGTTATACAAATAAAATTGTTGATTATGTAATATCTATCTACTAAATGAAATAGCTAAGGTTACAAATACTTGCCTTGAATAGAACCTAAGGGTTCTCAATCTCTCCCTTGGCTAGTGGTGATTTATAAAAGGTTATTTTGGTTGTAAGGATCATAATGGTTGAAATCAAATCTAGGCTACAAGGCTTATTCTATTTGCATCTAAGACTCCAAAATAATTATTTACCTTAAAGACAATATCTAATCAATGGATTCTCCCAAATGTAGATTAAAATTAAAATTATGAGAAATAATAGTGAGGAAATGAATGTTCCTCTTTATTATATTGAAATGAGACTTATATTTATAGAGATGAGTTGACCATAAACCCTTCCAAAATTCTAATTGATGATATTAGCCTACCTCAATGTAGTTAGGAAGTGGTCATTTAATCTTAATCTAGGTTACCCTGAGCTAACCTAGTTATGAAGAGTGCAACGTGAATTTTTAAATTATGTCAACCCAAGATGGCTTAGTTTTAATTTTGGTAAGAAGTAGAAATACTACATCGATGTAGGTCAATATAGTTAGAAAAAGATAGGTCATAGTGTTGACCCTAGGTAATAGGATTAATAATTGATGGTGGCCACATCATCTATAAATAAGGGGCATAAGTAATGAGAGTTAAATCTCAATAAAATCCTACTAGCTCATAGTACGTCTAGATAGGCTATGAGATTCAGGCCTATCATATCCCAACTACCCCATGACCATGGCAAGGGCTCTGAAGGGAGATGGTAGATAATAAGTGGTAGAAGAAACAAGAGGAGATGGAATTAATCTCAATTCCATGATAATGATAATGATAATATAAGGGGGATAACGAGGAGGGAGTATTAAAATTTCAAACAAGGTCGATGTTAGTTATCTTCCTACCTCACCTGAGATATATAAATTATTGACCCATAGTAGGAATGAGAGGTTGTTATTAGTTATTATTGTGAATTTTTTTTATTACCAAGGCTAGTGTTGTTATGGTGATTATTTATGTCTTGCCATAGAATAAGGAGAGAGAATAGTGGCAACATGATACTCAAATTAGGACTTTATGAGCTTATGTGTACCCTACCTTAGTGTAGATATATTATGTTTTTTGACAGGATAGCTAAGTGCCTAGGTTAAATTATGATTAATCTATCTAACCTTCCATCATTAACACCATTACTAACCAACCCTAACCCAACCTAAATACTCTACTCTATACTTCAGGTGAGCTCAAGAAATTATTTTCCCTATGATATGTTGACATAGGGAATATTGTCATTGGGTGCATAGATTGGTGGGTTGGCACCTAGGTATTAGAGAAAAGTGCCAACATTTTGGTTTTATTATCAGGACTAGGTCACATTACATTAAAACAATGGTGATGAGAATAAGTAATGAATTATAGCTCTTTATAAAATATTGAGTGATGGTTCAAGGAGATGGAGCAGAAGTTTTTTAAAGTTCACTCTAGTTCTAGAGGTCAAATGCCAAAGAAGTGGGTCAAATAAAACTTGTATGATGTTTTATATGTAACATTTTTCTATGAATTATCAGGGCACCTTTATACATGGTTACCAATGTATACTTTAAATAAGAGGAGAAATTTGGGACAAAAGTATCAGTGGATAGAATAGTGATTGGAGCAATTTTGAAATTTGGATGTGATTCAGACTCAATCTATGGACATGTGGTGGTGAGATACATTTAATAGTTATGTTTTATATTTCTCTCTATTCATGTATTACTACCTTGAAGAAGCTAAGTTCCAATTCTTAAAAGATCCTAGGGGTTCCTACCTTAAAAGGTTACCCTTTTAAATCAAGAATTTGATAGTAAATAACATAAATAAGGACCTACGAATGGCTGACTAAGTAGCACCGTGAGTGAGCAACAAGATGAAGGGGGATATAGAAGGTTTTATATCCTAGAGAGAGAGTAAGTGTAAGGATACCCAAATTGAAGTAAGATAGATCAACTTGGAGTCAAGAAGGCATGATCATCTAGACAAGGAAAAGATTGAAGACCTTGGAGAGAGAATAGAAGAGTTCAACTCAAGATGTTTTATGAGTACCCATGAGGAAATGGGGAGGCATGAGGAAGAATCATATGTAAATAGGAATTACACCCTTGCATGAGTAATTTTTATGATATAAGAATAAAAATAAGAGTTTGGGTCATCCTTGGATAATTTTTTGAGAGAGAGATAGCTAGGAAGTGGTTGAACTACCCATCTGACCTAGGTGCTCAAGTGCATTCTTCAAAACTGTAAGCTAGGATTTATGATGAGGTAATAATTAAAAAGGGTTATAAAATTAGAATTTTACGGTATTTTTCCTTATGAATATGTAGACTGGATGATTGGAAATTTGAGGACAAGGACCAAATACTCCCACTGGGTGGAGATATGCAAAGTGGAATAACTAACACTAGTAGAATAGTAACTACCCCTCAGATCACACAAGTAACAACTAGAACAGTCATAACATCTATAGTAAATGTTGTAGAACCAACCTAAGTGCATAAAAAGGTGATCCAATTTTAATGGTTAAATTCATTTATGAGATGTCACTCAAATTGATAGAGTACCAAGGAATAGAGAATGCCACTGAGCATGTCCATGAGTGTGAGCTTATCTAGTGTATAAAAGGAATCACATAATCAAATCATAAGGTGAACCACTTCACTATAACTTTATGAGACCGTGCCCATAATTAGTATAAGAAGTATGATCTGACCCAAAGCATTGTGGATATTGACCTTTTGAAAGCAAATTTTAAAAGGAATTTGATATTTTGATTTTGAATAACAAAGCATTGTAGAGTTGAAGGAGATTAAATAGGACCCATCTAAGAATGTATATGCTTATGATCCTAGATTCAATAACTTAGTATCAAAACTATCATATGCACTTCCCTTAATGTAGAATGCCCATTATTTTAATCATTAGACTGCTTACTCCTTATTAATGTACCTTAGCAATGAGAAACATCATAGATCCATGAGCAACTTTGGAGGCTACATTAAAATTAGAGATGGTAGGAAGTTTTGATCTATGGTTAGCTCAACCTTGAAAGATTAAATTCAATCTATGAGCATAATACTATAGAAGGAAATGACCATTTGCATGATATATAATTGGAAGGGGTTATAGTGTGTTATCTATAGGGTAGTAGGGTATTCAAGCCAAAACTTTCCAATAAAAAGCATGTGTAAGGTCATAACATCCTAAAAAATATGTGGATAGGGATATAAAGTGTGTAGTTTCCATCCATTTCCCCAAGTGACTTAGTGAATATGAGAAACATACTATAAGGTTTATGACACCTCCTTGCATGACACAATGAACTATAAAGTAGTAAGTGATATGAGGGAGTGCAACATAAGACAAACATAGCTAGAACATCTAGGCAAGTTATTGATGAGTATGTACCACCACAAGGGTAGAGAGATTATGGCATAGGAGGTCAATATAGCATAATGTTCCTACCTAGAGGACATTACAAGTGTGGGTCACCAAACTAATTCTAATGGTATTATCTTGTGCATCTTAATTACACTTATTATTAAAGGAATCACAGGGTCAAAGATTACATATAACTATATGAAAAACTCACAAAGAGGACTTGACCTAAATTAGTTGTTATAATTAATAAGTATATACCAAAACCTAAATAATGGGCTCTAAAGAACCTTGGAAATAATAATTAGGCTCCACGCGTCTATGTGATAATGAGAAGTGGCTTGACTACCCAACATGCAATCAATCCTACTAAGAATTTTTGGCTAGGACATGAACCATGCAAAGGTGAAACTTCTAGGCACCATCTGGAGCCCCATGGAAAACCATACCTAGATGGTAAATGATATAAATTTCTACTCCAAGAAGCATTAAATTTTATCCATAATTTATAAGGTGAGATTCAACATGCTCATGATCTAGAGGATAAGTCAAGTTAGAATTCCAAACACATAATAAGCAACCTGAAGACCAAAGATGATCTATCTGAAGTAATATCCCTTTTACAACTAGATGGAATAGAACCTATGATAAGGGAACTACTCTCAAACTACTACTCCAAATAACCCATGAACATATTAGGATTGAGAATGGATAAAGGATGAGATCTCTAGGTGATAGTGAATTTTGGATAGACTGAAAACTATTGTTGCATGCAAGCATTAATGGATGGTAGGTTTTTGATATCCTATTAGATACTAGCACTAAGGTTAATATCTTAACTAGGTATGCTTGACATAATATCGGAATTCCACCCCTTTAACCTTTGCCACACATCTTATTCATGACAAATAATACTAAGGCCCAACAGCTAGGAATACTCCTTGACACCAACCTAGAGATCATGGGAGTCAAGTTTTGAGTTGAATTCGAAGAAAATGAACTAGTAGAGTCTGATAACTACTTATACCTACTTGGTATATTGTGGTGTTATTCTAATGACATGAACATGCACTTTAAGAAACACATTATGATTTTTTAAAATGGGAAGGAATGTGTGGTTATTTTGCTAGCCACAAATCTTGAGATTCCATATGAGGAAAGCATAGACATGGAAGACAAGATTAATAACATTTATAATATCACTACTAGGGGACTATAAAACCTTGATCTAGATACAAAAGGCATACTTCACTATAAATATATCCAATAAATCTTTGATACCACCACCATAGCTTATGATCAGTGGGCTTAAGAGTCTTACAAAGAGATTGGATGAAGCCATGACATCATCAAAATAAGACCCCATAAGAGAGTAGCATAATTTCCAATACATGGTGATTAGTAAAACATTTGTCAAATGAAAATTTGGGCCCCATATTCAAGGAAAGCAAAAAATAAGGTGTTTTACATCAGCATAAGCTGACTCACAAAATTAGCTCATTTTAGTGGAATAGGTGATTTTGAGCCATATATTCAAGACCTTGAGTCAAGCATTCTAAATGAACAAGAGTGCATGAATACCATGGTATATACACTAAAAATTATTATTGTACATTGGTGGGATACCCATAATCCTAACCTTCCCACTTAGGTAGGTGTTAAGGAAGTTATGCACATTTGGTTCAAGCCAAAAAACCATTATCAAAATTTTCTTGAATATATCAGACACTCAAACCCCAACATACATATTTAGGCATGTGAAGACGTGTGTTAGAAGTCCCTCCTATCTACATATTCATCTTTGGGTCTATGCCTTCTACTAGACATTAAGCACTTGGGTGCATGCATGGTATATTATCATAGAAATGCAAAGAAAGATGGACAGATGAAAATTATTAAAATGACAATTTGTACATGTCTTCACCTTCAAATCCAAAGATCTTATGTTAACCAAACCCTTCCAATAAATCCATCATAACATATTCAAGGCTAATGAAGTAATGGAAGAACAAGTACTACACTTGTATAAAGAGAAAGGGGTGGACCTATTAAAATTATTTGAAAATCAAATTAAAAATAATTATTAAGTGAAGAGGATGGGGAAACATGCAAAGATAGGAACTAATAGTACAAAAGGGGGAAATAGAAAAAAATTATATGCAAGGTTGAAGAAGAAATCGATGAGAACGAGCTAAGTCATATGCACATCAAGACCACTCAAGGTGAGTAACAAGTAGTGTAAACACCCTCAAAATAACACTAGTGCTATATAGATACCTAAAGACTATTAAAGAAAACATTAGCATAAAATAAGAACCCAAGATTGCCACCATTTAAGATAACTAGTCTGACGTAGAACTTGCCTACATTATGAAATTTCTTCAGGAATTATAGGGCTTTTTCCCTAGGAGATTCATGGATATGAAAGGGGTGAAATCCTCACTAGGGAAGATTAATATTAAATTATTCGAGGGCACATATCCTGTCAAGAATCAACCCTTTCAAATGAATCAACCTTTGAGCTAAGGTAAAAGCTAAGATTGATAACATGCTAGTTGTGGGTGTCATATATCCCATAGAAGAGTCTAAATGGGTAATCCCCATGGTCATTAACATAAATAAGGATGGATGTATTTATAATTATGTTAACTATCATCTTCTTAATGTACCCTATGTCACAGAACCCTTTTCCACTCCCTTCATCAAAGAAATTCTTGAAGGAGTGGTGGGTTGTGAGATATACACCTTCATGGATGGCTTCTTAGGATATCACCAAGTCAAGATCGAAGAGGAAGATAAGTTGAAGACCACCTTTATGATTGAGTGGGGCTCATTCACATTAAATTCCATGCCCTTTGTGCTTAATAATTCTCTTAACATATTCCCACACATTGTGACTATAGCATTAAAATATTTTTGCCACCAATTTCTCTAGATATGCATGGATGACTAGATAGTATATGAGATCATGAAAGACCACCATGATAATTTAAAACTCATATGGTACTGATGATTCTAGATTTCCCCCAAATTGAAGAAATGAATGTTTTCCACACTATTTGGTACCTTTCTTGGCCATGTCATTTAAAAATATGGAATCCTGGTGAATCCTATAAAAGTGGTAGTTATCCTTATACTTAAAGCACCTGCTAGTCAACATGAGGTATGTGCATTCCTAGGACACACTAGGTATTACCAAAAATTCATCTAGCATTATGCAAATATATTTGTGCCCCTAGAATAATTTCTATAAGAAGATAATTTGTTTATATTTGGGAGAGTATAGGAGGAATCTTTTGAGACACTAAAGCTAAAGTTAGATATCTCACCTATCTTTTAGTTCCTAAACTTGATCACCCCATTCCACTTCTATATAGATGCCTCTAGAATAACCATTGGCATTATTTTATCCCAACCTAGGAATAACAAGACCAATCACCTGATCTACTTCACTATTCAAAATATTACTCCTATATAATATAACTATACAATAACTAAACAAGAAGCATTGTATATGATCTATGCTCTCCAAAAAATTTAACAATACTTGTGGCCACCCCATTTATGTTCTTGATAGACTATGAAGCCCTAAAATACTTGGTCAATAAACATGTTCTTCATAAATGAATTTATTTATGGATAATACTATTCTAAGAATTCTAGTTCATAGTAATGGTTAACATGAGAAAATAAAATTTAGGATTGGACTACCTTTCTCAGCTTACCACTAGTGAATTTGCACATCCTACTGAAGATAGTATGCCTGATGTATATCTATATAAATTACAATGTGTACTAGAACAATTTTTTAATATCACAACATTCTTCACTTTAGGGATCATACCAAAGAACCTGATTTAAAAAAAAAAGTAGAAATCCCTTCACTATGTCCCCTATCAACTCATCGATGGGTAACTATACAAGTAACAACATGATGAGGTATTATGGTGATGTGTGCTTCCCCATGAGCACATAACTATCTTGTAATAATCCCATGAAGGATTTATGGAGGACACTTCACCAAGTAGGCAACCACTCAAAAGATCCTATTATTAGGATTATGGTGTCCAACTATTTTTCATGATGCTAAGGAGTATGCCTAGAAATGTGTTATTTTCTAAAGGATCAAGAAGTTAAACCATCAATATTAGATTCCATTTATCCCAATTCTCACACATGACCCCTATGAAAAATGGACCATTGACTTTGTAAGACATATTACACCTATCATGATGGACTAACATGCACTACATCATCACTACCACTCACTGCTTCACCTTATGTGCCAATGTTATGCCTATCAAAAATTACATTTTCATCACAACTACCCAATTTTAATGGGAAAATATTATTACTAGGTATCGATGCCCTCTAATCTTGACTAGTCATTGAGGCACCCATTTCTTTAATGAGATAGTGTAGATCCTCTTATCATAATTCATGATTACCCATCACATGAGCACACCCTATCACCTGTAGGATAATGACATTATTGAAGCCTTTAACAAAATTTTGGGCCATTGTCTCCAAAATATCTATGGTGTTAGATGCATAAATTGGGATGATCAAGTATCAATTATCTTACGGGCATACCACAGTCCTTCCTATTGAATTCTTGGTTTCATCCCTTTGTATAGCCTATATTGGTTACTT
Organism: Torreya grandis; assembly: GCA_037957365.1. Classification (NCBI taxonomy): domain Eukaryota; kingdom Viridiplantae; phylum Streptophyta; class Pinopsida; order Cupressales; family Taxaceae; genus Torreya; species Torreya grandis. The sequence continues at coordinate 546,762 of JARHVA010002810.1, read as the reverse complement.
GGATGGCTCTGAATCCCTCATAATATACCTTAAATAATAATAAAAGCTTGATGAGAGGTGCATCTTTCCCAAGCAGAGCCAAGCCACTAATAAGGCATGATAAAAGGCATGCACAACCAATATATCAAAGGAAAAGTATTGATTGAAGGCACTCAAGTCCTTCTATATGATTATAAATACCTCAAGCACCCTGATAAGCTACAAATATGTTGGCTTGGGCCATATATAATTGACAGCATTCTAGAAGATGGTGCATGAAAGCTTTGAAATCTTAATGGGTAAATGCTTCCTTGGCATCTCAATGATAATCAGATTAAGCCATATCATGTTTAATACCAACCATGTAATCTAATAATAAGGCATATTCCACTTCTTTTATTTTCATATATATTTGGTTTCTTTGGTTTAAGGCTCACTTTGGCATCATGATCAATGTGTGATAGGGGTACTAGCATACACATTCCTCTTAATACCCATTAAAGTGAGCTAAGTGGGGACTTTATTCAAAAGGTCACCATGCTAAGCATCTAAGTATTTTTTGTGAGCAGAACCATGTGCTAATGTTATGCAAAACTCTATCAAGAAATTTTTATGCAACAATATTTTGAATATTTATAAATTATTGATCCCCTCCTTTACCTTCTTAAATTCTTTCAACTATCTCAAATATTTTTGTTTCTACACTGGAGGACTAGAAACATGATATAGTGTGGGGTAAGGAAAGAAAATACAAAATTAAGACAACTAAATAAACTACCTTAAATGGGAAAAACCATGATACATGTGTTAATTCATAATTTCAAATTTAAAAGAAGCTCAACCAACTTAACAGTTAGCATAAGCATATTGATGATGGAAGACCAAGTGTCTGAGAGACATGACCACTACATTAGCTACATAGCACAATTAAGATGGAAGACTCAAAAAAAGCAACAAGGATAATAAAGATGGAAATAAGCAAAAGGTATCCCATCACATGAAAATAAAATCTAAAAAGAAGATACAAAGTGAAGGTGGGTGAAAGACTCTAAACTTAAGGCTGAGTAGGGATGTCAAGAGTAGAAGCTAGGAATAAATTCAGGAAGGATAAGAATTAAGTATGAGACCAAAGGCAAAAGGAACAAAGAAAAAGAATCGAATCCTAGATATCTAATTTAGGACCTCTATAGTCAAGGATACATGAACCACTTTAAAAATATCAAGGGTTGAGGAGCCCCTAGTGATAGAAAGATGAACAATAGAAACCAAAAAATGTTAAGGAACTGGTCAGCATGAGAAAGGGATAGGAAATAAGTTGAAGCTATAACCACTTCACAACCCAAAAAGATGGACTATTTAGAGATGCAATATCTAAATAGCATAGAACATGGAGAATAATGGGAGCCTAAGGTGGATACATGGAGAATAATGGGAGCCCATGAAGTTAAACTATATAGTGACTATCTGATAGACACGAAAAGAAGTGACAATAGGAACCCTATTTATGATGACCACATAAGAAGGCATCTAGAGGAATTCAAAACATTCTAACTTTGGGAATTCCCCTTTTTTGACAAAACATAAGAACTTGTAAGATTTATTATCTCCTATATTCATGAAGATAGAATGTATTTTATAGGAAGAGGGATGCATATCATAATGGCATAGATTCATAAGGCCACATTGTTGGCTCAAACTAGTGTCGATATAGGGAAAGTATTAGAAAACCAAGTAAAATTTGACTAGATAGCCCATGAGTTCAAATACAATAAAGTGAGATATGATTTTCATGTCCCCAATATTAGTGATAGGACCACTTAGGTAGCATCATGGTTGGTAAGCACCAAATTAGACCCAATAAGATGATGGGAAGAAATAAGTCAGAGTAACCTATATATAGTGCACAAAATGGCAAAGAGAGCTTAGTTTAAAATGGCTAAATATGTGGTGGATCTCATCATTAAGGAGGCAAGGAAGGTACATAGGGGGAAGGCAAGTCACATTTGGCACTATTTTCATGGTATTAGTATTCTATGAGATTGGAGTCCCTGAAGGGAAAAATGAGGGAGAGGGTTGGACTTTCCATCAACACCATAGCTCTCCTATGAATAAATACTAAGAATTCACCTATGCAGGTATGATCACCTTAATATAAAAATAAAGAATTATGCAATGGAATACATGCCTAAGAGAGGACATAAGGAAAAAATGGCACATCTTGAGGATGTTACCAGAAATGGTGAGAGGCCAAGAATGATTTATGGTGATGCAACATGTTTCCATGGCTCAAATTAGGTTGAATGATGGGAATATGTTCCCATGGCTGAATTTACCCTATGGTTTCACTATATAAGACTTCATAGATGCAGTCAACAACATCAAAGACATAGAGAAGATTATATTGGATACCCAAAAGATAGATGCTAACATCCATACCATGCATGCTACTTATGTGAAACAAGGAAGAACAACTATGAGATAAGTTGATGAAGTGGAAATATGAGAATGTTAAATTCTTCATGTTGTCTATATCCATGATAAGCCTTATCAATTGAACTAAAACTTGAAGCCATTAAAATGACATGATGATATGAGGTTTAAAATTCTAAAAAGACATTTTGCCTCCACATCTCATCCAAGAGGTTTAAGGGCCCATGTAATGCATGAAGAAGACACAGAAAGGAGAGGAATTATACCACCTTCAACAACACTAGGTGGGTTAAGAGAAGGGGAGTTGGATGAAAGGCTCAAGAGAAGACTGTGAAGAGAAGAAAGGAATGCCTCCATAAAAGAGCCAGAAGGGAGAGAGAAATACCATCCCATGCAGACACCCAAAATTTGAGAAGATCCATAAGTTACAGGTGAAGCCTCAAAGTGAGAAGAGGTGTGAAGATAAAGATTAATGGAGTATGAATTATTGATTCCTATGTCTAAATTAGAGGACCTTTCTTCATAATAAGTTCCTCAAACCAGAAAGAGAACCAAGTGGGAAGAATTACCTTGATCACCCATTCATTAAGCTGAATGGTTAATGACACCAAAACCATAGGGAAATGCTTCATCTCCACCAATAAAATAAGAAAAAAGAAAGGGTTTGATGGGTGTGGATGAAGCAAAATGGTTATTTGGATAATAAGAAGGGGTTCACAAGATGAGAGAAGAAGGTCATGATGGGCATAGGACCCAAATAGAGGATGCCCTAAAAAATCCCCATCTAGCAAAAAGGGTGAAGAGATATTGGAGGAACCCATAGGAAATGTGGTTGAGTGCCTAGAGGAGGAGATTAGTCTCCTAGATAAATTTGAGGATGGGTAACCACAAGATGAAGAAAATGAATAGTTACGAGCTGACCTAGGAAGAGAAGGAGAGTGAGGAAATCTAAGGGAAGATGAGGTCATCCTCTTAGAAGATAGACCCCCATGAAAAAACATAGAAACAACTAAGGGGAATGTAACAAAACTATTAGGGAGTAGATACAAAGTGGGGTGTAATATGATCACCTATATTTTTGGGATATCCTGATGATAGATCATGATTCCTTAATAACCAAACAATAATTATCCTTTCCCTTATAATATTTTAGGGAAGAACCCATTCTTGAGGTGCCCAATGGAGTTAAGGTCCTATCCACCAAAATTAGCCATCTGGGACTAGGATGTTCCTCATAAACCTTAGGACATTCATTGAGGCATAGGTTAGGAGTTCCCTCCTAAATCTAGTTGTCAAAGTAACTTGGTAGAATTTGATAAATACAAGGATTTATTGATAGTAGCAACTAACTATAAGAGTACTATCCAGTGCCCTCTAAGAAGAATAAAATAATAACCTTTTGGTCAAACAAGCCCTTAAATAGGCTATGGAAAGGTAAAATTATGTAGAAAAAATTTTGAATAAGGAGTGAATAGAGTAGGAAAAGGTAGAATATCAACTCTAAAAAATAAACGTTAGCACTCCTAACATATATGATAGGATTATTAAAACCTGACCTAGTCTCTTGGACATGATTAGTGTTATGCATCCTTATCTAATGAGTATTTTAGAGGTCTTTGCCAACATTCTCATTGAAAGAGAGGAAAAATATACAAGATACCAAGATATACTAGAAGAGGCCCAAGTCAAATGTGTTGAGTGACTGAAAGATTGTGAGGATGCAATAAAGACCCTAGCTAATTATGTAGTTAATGTATAACATTTGTTTGTGAATTTTACTAATCAAGCTAGGTTAATCTAGTCATGACTATCCTCCTAAGAATAAGAATATCTAGCCATTATTGTGTTAGTCT